>CAIGQQ010034671.1:1536574-1582430 GCA_903798035.1 Danio albolineatus
ATATATATATATATATATATATATATATATATTAAGAATTATATACAAACCCAAAAGTTGGGACAGTATGGAAAACACAATTAAAAAAAGAAAGTAAAGATTTCCAAATTTACTTTGACTTGTATTTGATTGCAGACAATATGAATGCGAAACATTTCATGTTTTGTCTGGTCAACTTCATTTTGTTTGTAAAAATACAACCTTTCTTGTTGATCAGACCTGCAACATATTCCAAAAACGTTTGAGCAAATTAGGGCTTGTAATCGGGTAAATTGGTAAATAATGATCTGATCTTAAACAGGTGATGTCAACAGGTGATTGTAATTAAGATCTGGTACAAAATCAGCTTTCAAGAAAGGTCTAGTTCTTCAGGAGAAAAGATTGCCAATAAATACGTGAGCAAATTCTTCAAATGTTTAATAATAATGTTCCTCAAAGAAAGATAGGAAGTCTTTTGGATATTTCACCTTCAACAGTGCATGACATAATTAAAAGATTCAAGGAGTCTAAAGGAATTTCAGTGCGTAAAGGACAAGGACGCAAGCTGAACAACAGAAATCTCCGATCCCTCAGGCAGCACTGCATCAAGAATCATCATTCATCTACAGTATAAGCCATATCACCACATGGGCTTAGGACTGCTTTGGCAAATCAAGAACCACAATATGCAGTTACAACAATCTACAAATGCCAGTTAAAACTGTACTGTGCCAAAAGGAAACCCTATGTTAACAGTGTCCGGAAGTGCCGTAGACTTCTCTGGGCTCTGAGGCATCTGGGATGGACCATCACACAGTGCAAATGTGTACTGTGGTCAGATGAATCAGTATTTCAGGTATTATTTGGGGGAAATGGATGCCGTGTGTTCCAGACCAAAGAAGTAAAAGAAAAGGTATCCAAACTTGGTCCTGGGGGGGCTGGTGTCCTGCAGATTTTGGCTCTAACTTTTCTCAACAGACATTCACGGATGATTCTAAAAATCCTAGTAAGAGCTTGATTAGCTAGACCAGGTGTGTCAGATTAGTGTTGGAACTAAACTTTGCAGGACACTGGACCTCCGGGACTGAGTTTGAACACCCCTGCTTTAGACTATTATCAGTAACAATCCAAAAGCCAGGATCTTTCATGGTATGGCGTTGTGTCAGTGGTACTGTAACTTGTGCTTCTGTAATGGCACCATTAATGCAGAAAGGTACATAGAGATTTTGGAGCACAATATGCTGCTTTCGAGAAGACATTTTTTTCCAGGGATGCCCATGCATTTTTTAACAAGAAAATGCAAAACAACATTCTGCAAGTCCTGGCTGGGGAGGAAGAGGATACAGGTGCTTGACTCACCTGTCTGCAGTCCCAACCTGTCTCCAATAGAAAATATGTGACACATTTTAAAGCACAAAATGTGACAACAAAAACCCCATACTGTTGACCTTAAGACTTGTATGCAGAAAGAGTGGGACAAAATTACATGTGATACACTTCATCACGTCTTCATTTTACTACTTTCCATACTGTCCCAACTTTTTCTGATTTGGGGTTGTATGTTAAGACTTTATTGTTTTTGAAAAAAGTTTTTTTTTAAATGCAAACTGTTTATTTTTAATTAAAATAAAAACAAAGTAAAAATAAAATAGTTGTTTTCCAATTTTTACTGTAAATTTATTTCTGTGAAGGCAATTCTGATTCAGCTATAACTCCACTCTTCAGTGTAACACAATCTGCATATTTCAGTATCTGTGTAAATGGCCTTAATGTTACTTTTGATTTATTTTAATGGTGAATAAAAACAGTAGTTTTGTTAATCTAGTAATTCATTCAAAAATCTCTTAAATAAATAAATTTAAACGATAGCAGACTATAGAAGACATGCTCCAAACATTTTACACTTGAATTACCTACTTTAACACCCATGTGGCCTTTTGCTCCTGAAATGCCAGGAAGACCCTGCAAAAGAAAAGAAAATATCAGAAATGCTGGCCATTCCCAGCTATCTCAAAAGCAGATATGACTGTGTACTGCCATTTATCATAAATCATTTCTGACATTAATCTCATGCATTGTTGAGAGAAAAACAGATAAATCAAAATGGTTTTAAAATGCAGCAGTTAGCCCTAAACAAAATAATAAGCATCCAATTTACTTTCCCTCACCCCACAACAAATCCAACAGAACTGAGCTAAACAAATACCTAGGTGCCTGTTATTTCCCACCAATCCAAATGTGCAACTTTATGTGTGTTTTGCTTACTTAAAATTAATTGCACAAATAAGTCACCAATAAATTGCTGTTTGTTTAAATGATAAAACAGGTATTGTTCCAAAAGATACAGTAACTGAATTTTATCCAAGGGTCAAAGGTCATACGCACTGGAAATCCCTGAAGTCCAGCATCCCCAGGAGAGCCAACTTTTCCAGGAAGACCCTAAAACAACAACAAACATACGCAAACAACAACTTCACAAAAGAAAGAGACAAACAGTAGAGTATAAAATAATTTTGCTATGCATGCATTAAAGTCATTACCTTCACTCCAGGCAGTCCAGGAATACCATCACGAGCATCAACTGCAGGCAAACCCTACACCACAAAAAAAAAACACTTAAAAAAATAGCATGTGATTACTTAACTAACTACTTTAGGGTCACTTACAGCTTCTCCTTTTGGTCCAGGTAAACCCGTAAGTCCTTGCAAACCGCCAGGTCCCTAGAAAGAAGAAGCTTTATTAGCTAAATTAGGTTGTAGTAAAAGGTATTACAACTTCTGGAAAGGTCATTGAGTCTTCTTGACATTTTGATATGTCATACTGTATATGTCATACAGAAAATAAACATTGTTATGGTCCCTGTTTTGTATTTAGACTATAGTAGCTTTTGCACTGTAACAGAAACTGGGTATGATTTTAGTTCTAGGAACACCTTCAAGTGTATAATCCGGCACAATTGGAACTACGGCAACTAAAGTGTATGCTGACTGCCGAATATGAGCCCTATGACAGTGTTTCTCAATCATGTTCCTGGAGGACCACCAGCTCTGCATATTTACCTTGTCTCCTTAACCAAACACACCTGATTCAGATCATCAGCACATTAGCAGAGACTGAAAGACCTGTAATGGGTGTGACAGACAAAGGAGACATACAAAACATGCAGTGTTGGTGGTCCTCCAGGTACGTGGTTGAGAAACACTGCACTATGAAGCAAAGGTAAATTATTTTAAAGTATTACAATACATTAAAAATCACTGTGTCCTCCATAATCCAGTTGTTGATTCTGTTTAATGTATTGCTTCATGACGCTAGTGATAGTAATAATACGGCACAAAAAATGGTCCAAGATTGAAATAGTTTCTGTGAACCAGGCTTAACAGCTAATTCCTAAATCAAAATTCCTGTCAGCACCTATATATTATTGTGTGCTGTGTGTAACTTTGGGGCATCCAAAAGTTAGACTCCCGAGTTTAAATCTCAACTTGCAGACCTTTTCCGAACCTCTCCCTTTCTCTCTCTCCACCTTCTCCTTCTGTCTAACTACTGTCCTATCAAAGTAAAAAAAATCTTTTTTTAAAAATAGCTCCCGTAGCTACCTGGTGTAAAAGCCCCTTAGTGCTTGGATCATATGCTTGGAGAGGGTTTTAAGTTTTTGGAGGGGTTGGTTGCTCTTAATTGTACCCTTGAAATACTTTGAATCTGCCTTAAGGTAAAGTTTGTCAAGGCTAAGAATCTCAAAATACCATTTTGACTACTGGTCAGTGTGCCAACATATAGCGCCACTGTGTTGCGATCCATCCCGAGTTCGAGTCCCGACTCATAGACCTTTTCCCAAAGCCATATCCTTCTCTGTCTCCAACTTCACTCCCTGTCAAAAACTACTGTACTCCCATAATATACAATGCCATTACATCTAAAATAATCTTAAAATTATAATCTGAATGTAGTGTAAGAACACTTATTGTTTAAACACACATTTTAGAATTCTTTAAAATATTATAGCCAATTTTTCATTTAACCGCTCGTATAATATTGTGTGCTCCAAGTTCATTCATTCATTTTCTTTTCGGCTTAGTCCCTTTATTAATCTGGGGTCACCACAGCGGAATGAACTTTTCCAGCACATGTTTTACGCAGCCGCAACCCATCTCTGGAAAACATCCATACACACTCATTCACACTCATACACTACAGACAATTTAGTCTAGCCAATTCACCTGTACCGCATGTCTTTGGACTGTGGGGGAAACCGGAGCACCCGGAGGAGCTCCACACGGGGAGAACATGCAAACTCCGCAAAAATGCCAACTGACCCAGCCAAGGCTCGAACCAGCGACCTTCTTGCTATGAGGCGACAGCACTACCTATTGAGCCACCATGTCACCGTGCTCCAAGTTCCTGTTCCTTATTGTGTCTTTTACTTCCTGTTTGTTTATTATTAAGACACATGAACTTACCTGAGACCCTTTCGGTCCAGTCTCGCCATATTTTCCTCTTTGGCCCCGATCACCCTAAAAATATGACATAATATAAATCTAAAGGTTTTATAGTCTTTTTTATAAATCAAAAACCCTGTAAAGATTATAATCAAATGTTTCTGGATGAATGTCTAAAATACTGATTCAACTTTGTAGTGACTTTGAAGGTAAATTATATTTTAATTTAGATTTTCCCACTTACAGGAGCACCTTGAATACCCTGAGGTCCCAGGTCTCCAACATTCCCACGAGATCCCTAAAGGAGAATAAAATAAATCACTTTATCCTTAATTCCTTGTTATTGTTTAAGACATGAAGATATTTGGACACTCACCCTGTCCCCTTTAGGGCCCATCATCCCTGTTATTCCTCTGAGACCCTGCTTACCCTACAATAGCAAAACAAGAACACAAAGAAATGCTGAGTGACAGCACACTAAACATATAATGCAACTAATCATCATTTAAACCCTACATAATAAATCACTTAAAATACAATATAAAAACATTAGATATGAATGTCTTTTACAGGTAGTCCTTGCGTTCCCTGCTCTCCGGTTCGTCCCTGGTCTCCTTCTTCACCCTGTGAAAGAAAACGCAACTAAATTACACACTCATGAACTCATGATCTTTGCACCTTATCTTCTTTGGGTTGCTTTGTGGCTATGTTTCCAATTTTCACACAAATCAAACAAAGCTTGACTGTCACCTTATGTCCTTGCCTTCCTGGTTCTCCCGATTCACCTTTGACACCTTTATGGCCCTAGGAATGAACCATAAGAATAAACCTGTTTAAATATCCATGTGTGTTAGCTAGAAAAGTGAATTAGGTGGATTGAAGATCATTCAAGGGTTACCTTCATGCCTGGAAGACCTGTGTATCCATTCAGGCCAGAAGTGCAAGAATTTGGACACTGAAAAATATAACAGACACATTAACTAGTAGAAGTATTGATATATAGAGTGATTCTTCATTTAAGATTCAGAACCCTACTTGAAATACTGAAATATATATTCAAACAATATTCCAAAGCATTTAAAAACAACCCGCAGAAATAAAGATTTAGAGATCTTTCAAGTGGGTTTTGACATGAAATGTGATTTTGCAGATGTTTTGATATTGTGTGTGATGGTGATATTTCAATTTTAAAACATTAGCTTTGGATTCGCTAACAGCACACAGCACAGTGACTAAAAGTCAAATATCTGAATTTGTGAAAATAATAAAAATTGCATTGTGTCTTATTTGAAATACTCAAATATTAACTTTATCCATCATTAATAACCAACTATAATATACATTTGTTTTGGAAAACCATCAGTTGTTGTCTTTAAAATGGTTGGTGTATGTAAGTCCTTACGAAAATAAGAGCGCATAAGTATTTATTAAGAAACCAAGTATGGATTTTATTTAAAATTTAAATAGTTTGCATATGAGAACAACAAATCCTTAAATTTTTCAGACAAATACAATACAATAATTTAAAAATATTGTGTCCTTAAAGATTTTTTAAGAATTATTGCAGTTTTATAGTCAACAGAAATGTCTTCCTGTTTTATAAAATACCCATAAAATAAATATTCAGGCTACACCAGCACAGCATTCCCCAACAAACACAACTGTATTAACAACTGTTTTTTTGTTGTTGTTTTTGTTTTTTGAGAAGTAAAATTATGAAAATGAACATTGTATACATTGTACAACTCAAACAGACTTGTATTATTAATACGTGTTGTTCATTCATTCATTTTCTTGTCGGCTTAGTCCCTTTATTAATCTGGGGTCGCCACAGCGTAATCAACCGCCAACTTATCCAGCATATTTTTTACGCAGCGGATGCCCTTCCAGCCGCAACCCATCTCTGGGAGAGATCCATACACACACACTCACACTCATACACTACGGACAATTTAGCTTACCCAATTCACCTACACATGTCTTTGGACTGTGGGGGAAACCGGAGCACCCGGAGGAAACCCACGCAACCACAGGGAGAACATGCAAACTCCACACAGAAATGCCTACTGACCCAGCCGGGGCTCGAACCAGCGACCTTCTTGCTGTGAGGCGAACGTGCTACTCACTACACCACCGTGGCGCCCTAATACGTGTTGTGATTTATATAATTTTGCTGAGTTTCTGTTTGCCTGTAAGCTGAGATGTGAATGCCAGATTTAGTGCAAAAGGTAACCAGATATGATATGGAGGAATACATACCAGCTCCTTACCATCCCAGACTCCAGGAGGGCCCTATGAATAGAAGAAATATCATTTAACCCCTTTTTTCATCATCAGTGAATGCACATAAAAGTTGAAACATATTTACTCTGGGTCCTGGCAGTCCTTGATCACCAACAGGACCTCTCAGTCCTCGGCTTCCCTTTAAAACAGAACCAGAGACCATTCTTATTTTATTATATTTCATTTGATTATTATTGTTTTAAGTGAATGGAATAACATCACATACTGGAGGTCCAACTTTTCCCATCTCCCCAGGTAATCCATCATCCCCATCAGCACCCTTCAGACAGAAAAGAAAACAATTCAAGAATTGATAACAGGAAAAAAAGACAACAAATGGCCTTATTAAATCAAGATAATGATGGAATGTAGGACTGTGCACTCACAGCTTCACCATCCTCTCCAACCCCCTGTTAAGAAAGTAACACAGTTGCAGTTATATGTAGTTAGCTACTAGGCCATAAACCTCAACTTGATCCAATAACTTACTGTTTGCAACAGTTTAAAGTGTATACATCCACACTATAAATGGTAGTCTCTCTTCAAATGTACATCATTACATAGTAACAGACTAATGGAATAGAAAACACCAATATTAAAGGGAGAGTTCACTCAAAAAAAAAACATTCTCATTAACTCACACTCAAATGATTTGAAATGTTTATGAGTTGCCTTCTTCAGTTGAACACAAAAGAAGATATTTGAAAGAATGTTGAAAAGCTGTAACCATTGACTTCTTTAATTTTTTTTGTTCCTACTTCGGCTGCCAACTTCCAACATTCTTCAGAATATCTTGTTTTGTGTTCAACAAAAGAAGGAAACTTATAAATGTGTAAAACCCCTTGCGTGTGATTAAAAGGTGAAGAGATTTTAATTTTTGGGTGAACAGACTCCAATTTCTGTACTTGACAGATTCATGTACTTACAGCGGCTCCCCTCAGTCCCGGCTCACCAGGTTCACCCTAATAAAAAATAAACATCAGACCACAAGATCTTTTCATATGAACTTAACTAGAACGTATGTAATGAAGCATCTAGTACTTTTAAATGTTTGTGTGCACTTTCACTTATTGTTAAGTGGAAAACTTACTTTCTGACCAGCAGGCCCAACAGGGCCAGGAACACCACGAGGCCCAGTCAAACCCTAAAAATTTTAAACAATCTATGAGCATGGACTTTAAATCACTATAGATCAATGTTTCTCAACCACATTCCTGGAGGACCACCAGATCGGCACATTTACCAGGTCTACATAACCAAACACACCTGATTAAGATCATCAGCTCATTAGTACATTAGCAGAGACTGAAAGACCTGTAATGGGTGTGACAGACAAAGGGGACATCCAAAACATGCAGTGTTGGTGGTCCTCCAGGAACATGCATATATTGCAGTTATTTGATGTTTTTTCAAGGAACTGAGACACACACACACACTGGCAAAAAAAATTCTTTAAACCTGTTATTTCCTTAAACCTGTCAGACATTCACCAATCACCTGACTTTAACAGCAAACCCCACCCATTTCTTCTCTAATATATATTAGTAGACCCCTAAAAATGCCTGTTGCGAAGACTTTAATATAGTAAATAAAAACATCTGTCCAAACTGATTTCCATCAAAAACTTTGCTGATCTTTTTTTTTTTGCATCATTTTGCATAAAGTATGTATATTTGTTTAAAAACAGCAAATGTAACTTTTTTTAAAAAAGCAACTTACAATAAATATTACTTTTATTACTAATTTAGTATTATTGATTGATTGATCTTACCAAGTGATGCTAATGTGCTAATTCCAATCCTAAAAGTACTATTATACCAACAATGTAAAATCTTTATGTGTTGTTGATTTGGTATATTCACATTCTAACACGATAATGCTAAGCTAACATCATACTCTAATACCATGATTTTACATAAAACAAGTAATTACTTAATCACATAGTCTCTAAAAAGAGAATTAATATCTTCTCTTATGTTTAATTGAACTTGTTTATTGGATTTGTTTAAGTAATTTGTTTGTTTTAGAGCACTAGCAAAACTAGCCAGCTAAAAGCTGAAACGGTCCAGAAAGCAGTTGGTGTACTTTGGTTTAACACTTAATTTCATCAGTAGTCCTACACAGCTCAGCTCCTGTGGCTCCATACTTATACAAAAAGGCCTCTGTCTCCATCAGGAAGCCAATACAGGGCTCTCTCTGCTACCGCTTTCCTCTCAATCCTTTTTTCATCAGGGATTTTTTTTTCCACTTACATGCCTCCACTCACAGTTTCTGATGTCTCACGTGAAGAAAGCTCATTTTATCTTGCTTTTCAGACCATTACAAACTCAAAATAAATCAATAAAAAACAAGACTTACGTCTGCTCCAGGTTTTCCTGGAAGGCCATTTAACCCATTTCTGCCATTGTCCCCATCAAGGCCCTTTCAGATTTATCAGAGAAATGGATTGATGGATTTCATTTCAAATACGCAGAAATTATTATTATCATTATTATTATTTAATACTTACTGGGGGACCAACTGGGCCAGGGCCAGGTCCCCTTTCACCCTGAAATGACACATAATACAAAATGAATTACTCAGTTAATATATATTATTTTAGTGCTAAAAACATTGTGGTAAGATTGTAGACACACATTTAAATTAATATTTAAATATAATAGAGAAATATAAATAAAATGATCAATATGTGACTCACATCAATGCCATCTACACCAGGAAATCCAGGAAGCCCTGGAGGTCCAGGCAGCCCTCTCGGACCAGCTGGCCCTCTCTAAAATAAATAAATAATAATTTTAAAAATTCCTTGCTAAGAATGTATCCTTAAGTTCGAATAGCTCTCACAACAATATAGCCATTGTATGCCTGTTCACTGATGTTCACTCCTCTTATTTTGATAAAGTGATAACAGCTGTGCCCACCTGGATCGGTTTACTGAAAAATTACTTCCATATGTCACAGGTTCTGACATTCATTAACTCACAAATATACTGTAGATCACTTAATGAAGAATACTGACCATCAGTTAACATAAATCTGAGAGACAGCCTACAGTTTAAAAGTGTATAGTGTATTTTTACACGATTTGTTATTTATATATAGGCTATATTTAATAAACCCACATCAAAACACATTTATTTGTGTCGGTATTTTTATGCATTTTCTGTTTTTGAATCTATATTGTAGATTTAAGATATTTTAAGTGGCCAAATTCATTGGCAGAAAATAGTTCATTTCACCACAGTGACCCAATTCATTTGCAAAACATACACACAGCTTATCTGTACTACAAAAAAAACCCCTTGTTTCTTACCTGAGCGGAGATGATGAGGACTAACTGCAGAAAAATCAGCAGCAGGGACGCGCGCAGAGTCCCAGAGTGCGCCATGGTCACCCTGATGACTTGAAGGAGGCAAAATAGTCCTTTTTAGGAGATTTGTTGGGGGTTCGCGTGTTTTCTGGTAATATTCCCCCAACTAAACCTCCTCACAAACTACCAGTCTCTCGATGGATATTAAAATGTATGTTTATTTATGAGCCGTGCTGATAACTGGAAGGTGATTGGATAGGAGTTCTGAGATTTGCACAAAATGGGCGTGGCTCTAACTCAGGGTACCTGCTTTGGGTACCGCTCGTAAATATTATTAGACAGTTTTTGCAAAGCTGTCAGTATTTAGATGATACTAATTAAATATATCAACAGCCTCTACGGAGATTTGCTCTTTTAGAAAAACGCACACACAATTTAAGTTGCATCAGTTTATTGCTAAGTTTGTGATAATTTAATATAATTTATATACTTAATCGTCTAAAGCAGCTGACTTCATCCATTTAATATAACGCCAAATGTCATTAATGTTTTCTCTGTGGCAAATAACAAAAGTCATTAGCAAAAGAACGAAAATAGGCAAATTAAAAGCACACACACAATAAGCTTTTTATGATGCTGCTTTTTAAATACAAAGTCAATAGCAGTTCAGTCTAATAAATAAACATTTATATAGTCCTAAACATTTTTTGTCCAGACCCCAAAATCAAATATTTGTGTAAATATCACTGAATATCATGACATATTTTACAACTTTACACCAGATGTGCTTTTTACATAACTGTTAATGTCATA
The DNA here is from genome assembly GCA_903798035.1 of Danio albolineatus. Lineage (NCBI taxonomy): Eukaryota > Metazoa > Chordata > Actinopteri > Cypriniformes > Danionidae > Danio > Danio albolineatus. The sequence continues at coordinate 1,547,399 of CAIGQQ010034671.1, forward strand.
TTTGATCTACATTTACTTGCTATTTACACTGACGTTCTACATTGTGAAGATTCAAAGCTAAACTATATCCGACTCAGAGAGGGTTTTTAGATGGGAAAATAAAGAAGAAGGGGGATTTTTGTTAAATTAAGCATGATAAAATGATAAAAACAAATCTACAGTTATTGTGTAAATATGTAGTAATGGGAATTTTACAACATAATCTGAAATAGGATTGCAAGGTATTTTTATTTTATTTTATTTAAACAACATCAAATATACAGTTTAAACATGACATCCAAAAAATACAAAGTAGATGATAACAAACACAAAAAAATTAAAATAATAACAATCAAATAACTGAAAGACAGCGTCAACATAAAGAGTTTTTACAATGACATTATGAATTAGTCTACCCAGACAGCATGTAAACTATTCTATTAACTTCAGCTCCTTTACAACTTTAATGGTATCTTGACATTTCTGGTTATTAATAAACTGGAGAGAGTCTAAATATAAATGAAAATCTATAATATAAACTTTTAAACAGGGTTTAGATTTATTCAATCTACATTTATGAATATGAAATTTACCAAATAAAATCAAAAGATTCATTATGAATTCCACAGATAAATTATTTGAGATAAAATAAAATATAACATCTTTGGGGGTCAAATTACATCTAAAACCAGTTTTTGTATTGACATACAATGATAAGTCTCCCCAAAACTTCTTAGAGTGTTGGCATTCATAAAAAAGATGAACTAAAGACTCTGAATGATCTAAACAAAATGAGCATTTTCCATCAATCTGTGTAAATTTAGATAATGTATAATTGCTAACATAGATATTGTGAAGTATTTTTAAATGTATTTCCTTATGTTTATTACTTATGCAGAAACGAAAGGGAAGCAACCAAGCTTTTTTCCACACAATATCTTCAAAACAAACATTCCAAAAACATATTCCTCTAGGATTGCAAGGTATCACTTGTTTTACTGTGGTTTATGAGCTCATCAGATGTCTTCCAATACACAAGAGGGCGCTGTAACTTTCTCTTTGAGGTGGATTCTTATTCTGTCATCTTTTTATTTTGAAATCGGAACCGCCGCCGTTGTCCTGGTACTGAAAACAACAATTAGCAACCCTGTCCATTTAAAGGTGAGAAAGAATACACAGAATACACATTATTAATTAAACGTCCCTTATGTTTTGTTGTATGTGTTGCCACGACAGTCTTCTTATTTTAACACTATGTACGTTTTTCAATGAGGTAGTAAAGACTGGGTTTTGTTTAAATTCAGCGGGTGTGTGTTTTCTCTTGAGAAAATACCACTTTTTACTAGAACTGTACAAGTCTTTACTAATATCTGTGATGTTTGTTTTGTTAAAAAAGATGGAGAGTGTAGACTTTTCCGAAGAGGAGATCCAGGAGCAGTTGGCTGCGCTTGGTTACAGTCATATTTCCAAACAAAGACTGCGCGAATTCAAGCGAGGTTAGAATACATTTTAAAACATTGCACTCTCGTCGGTGTTTTAGGTGGCATTTTATAGCATATCTGAGCTTGCCTTAAAATAACGTGTCTTGTTTGACATCTCTAGATCTAGATCATCTTATTCGTCATGAAAAGTCAAGGAGCCAGAGCTCCAGTGAGTGGACTTCTCCAACATCACAAAGTAGAACCAGCAAAAGTCCACCTGCCCTTATTAAGGAAAAGGGTGAGCAGTCTCTCTCTCTCTCCTGCATTATACAGTGCATTTGCATGTGCCTAATAATAATAATACGTATCGGCAAGGTTACATTACAAGTAAAGTTAAATTATTTAAAATGTAATGTAAATGTCACCTTTTTTAATGTAACTGATTAAATTAGATTATTTTAGATCACTTTTCTAAATTTATAACATGTTTGCAGCTTTTGTTCATTTTCAAACATTTTTATCACTAGTACTCATTAACACTGATTTTCAAAAACTTGAAATAAGATTAAATTAATTTAGTGCTGGGCAAAAGTTAATTGTGATTAATCAATTTAAGTGTGTGTGAAAATGACTTAGTGAATTTATATTTAGATGTAAATGATACAAAATTCTATATAAATATAATAGCTATGTAACAAAATGTATTTGTTTCTTTGTATGTGTGTGTATCACATATACATAATAAATATAAGTAATGCAAAGGCATATATTTTGTTAAAACAAACTTTTATTTTGGATGGAGTTAATCACGATAAATTTTTCCCCAGTACTGAAAAAATTTAACTTTATATCAGACTTCAAGACCTTTTTCAATACAGATTTAAATACATCGCAATAAATAGTTAAATAGCTACAATAAAGTTTTTAAAATAAAATATTTACGATTTATGAAATATTTATGAAAGTAACACAGGGAAAAAAAACACCTTGGAAAAAACAGAAGACAATTTAAAAAAGAAAAAAAAAAAGGAAATAAAAGCAGTTCTTTACTAAACAGCTTTTTAATGGGAAGAGGCACACAATAATATTATTTAACATGTCCTAGCTTTTTACAAACAGTATTCAGATGTAGCACCATTTGGTAATGGATAACGTTAACAATATCAATAAGTAACTGCAGTTATTACAAAAATATATATGAGCAATTCCATGCAAATGTCAACCGTGCCACAAAAAAATTAAGTTGTCATCATAAATAGCGAAACCTGTCAATTTTTTTTGTGTGTATCGTTGTATTTTACAGTGCTGTACAAATACTCAAAAATGTCTCGGTCATTGTTTTCAAACAATTATACTTGATTTACCAAAATCTCACAAGTGGAAATTTCACATCCGTCACATCCATAACAGAAAAGTGTCACATCCATAACAAAGCTTTTTCTTCATAAACGCAAAAATGTTAATTAAAATAAAACCAACCATTTTTGTTCTATAGAGAGCCGTGTGATTATATCCTTGTGATTATATCCTTGTGATTAGCATTATTTCTTTTGGATTGTGCAGTTTAATCCACAGAATTTCTACAAAGTAAGTTGTATACTGTAAACTCGCAGACTTTTTTTGTCACATCAATAACGCATGTTTATTTTCCTCATTTAAAGTATAAAAATTGTTTTTAGATTTGTATTTTTCTGATCCCATAATTCTGTGTATAATTGTTTTGGAAAATGTAAACAGATGTTTCATTATAATGCTAACATATACCTTATCTGTGCGTTTATGTTTTGAGGTTTTACTGCGAATGTCACATCCATAATGCTGGAATTGCTCATATCTTCTTACTTATGTCCTCATATGTATTACATAAGAGCATTTCATGTAACAGGTTACTTCTCAAAACTAAAGAAAAATGATGATGCAATTAATTAATTTATATTATATGATTTCCTCAAATCCAAAGTAAAAAAGACATAAAGACAACATTTAAAAGACGCATAAAATACAAAAATGAAATAACATGGGTAAATAAAAACATTCAATAATAATGATAATACACAGATTTTATAGCAATGGTTCAAACAAAAATGAAAATTTACTCACAGTTTACACAAAGGTTCCAAACCTTCTTTAGAAATTAATTATTTTTTTCTTATAAACACAAAGATATTTTGAAGAATGTTAGAGACTGCGAGTCAGTGACATTCATTATAAGATAAAAAAATACCAAGAAAGCAATTCATCTGTGTGTACCATTAAGAAAAAAGATTGTTTGCTAATCTTTAATTGAAATCTGAAAATGCACTTCCTGCTTGTAACATACTTAACCACGCTGGTTCAACTGTCAGTCAGGAACGGTGAGCAGGAGGAGTCTGTTATAATAACTCTTCTAAAACTCCTTTCCCGATCTTTCTAAATGAAATGCCTACTTTGCTACATCCATTTAGTCTGCTGTAGTTCCGTTTCTCTAGGAACTGCGTCACAATTCAAAAACAATTACGATCGCAGCTTCCGGTTCATGGGGACTTTAACTCTTAATGAGGTTTGCAGAAACAAAAATGCAAAGTGTATTATGTGAGCTAGGGTGTAAAGAGTAATGAGACTATAAATACGTAAAGAAGATGTTCCATATAACATTTTATATGTTAAAAATTAAAACCTAAAATATGTACTATTGAAATTGTAAAGCGTCTTTGAAAAACTAATTTGTGTTTCTGCTTCAGTTCAACTGAACAACATTGGTTTTAACTACGTTCCCTTCAACACCAGCTCAGCAGCTCAACAGCGAGAGGTATGGCTTTCTACGCATCTTAAAAATCGTAGCATTTTTCCATTTCTGAATGCATAATATTTATGTTTTTCCATATCTAGATTTTCACCTCCACCTTTAATGAGGAAGATCATGAAGATGCTGGTATGAATCACTACTATGATTCATATTCACGGCACTCAGTTGCTCATAGACCGGCGCGACCCTCCACGGCACCCAACAGACTGGAGACTGAGGAAAGACCCTCGGAAATATTTCACTCAATTCTGGATGGTAGTGAGACAACAAGTCCTGATGGAGAACATCACACTCATTTGAAGCCTATGATTAAAAGGAAAGTGTTAAGGTAGGAAGATGCAATTTATTTATTTATTTATTTACTTTATTTATTTATTTAGATTGGGTCGTTGATGTAAAATTACATAATCAATGCACATTCATTTTCTTTTATCTTCTTACATAGGAAGCATCAAGGTCGGTCTCATGTCTGTGATGAGTCTACGCATAGTGAAGATTCTGGTAAGTTTTATGCAAAAAAAAAAGTACAGTTGTACAACAAACTGCCAACTGTACAACAAACTTTAGTTTTCATAATGTTCATACGTGTGTGTATGTCTGTGTATGTCACCTACCTTGACGACAAGCGAGACTGACCCAGTAGAAACAGTGATAATGTCTGCTTGTCTCTTCCAAAAACGACTTCTGCAGACATTGTGTCATGTTTTGAACATTTTTAATATTTTTTTTGTGGCAGATAGACGCACATGGTTTTGGAAACAAAAGCAGAATATTCAATGAAAGCAGAAAAAATGTGATATGCGGACGTCTCCATTTTGGTGCTTTGCTCTTATGGCCGTCACCTAGTAACAGCTGTACACAAAACAGTAGGTTGATGACGCAAGCATACAGTACTAAGGTTCACATGGAAAAAAGACAGTGTGAACACAAACCAACCAAGAAGGTGGCAAGGGGGACAATCGAACTTGGGTACAGTTCAGGCAATTGAACCAAGTGTGAAAGCACCTTTTGGGTCAAAATCAACCAAAAATTACGTGACCCCTTCATATTGCTTTGTTATATACAGCATATATACACCATAGTGCTTTGTTAAATACAGCAACTTTCTTAAGTTATTTTAAAATGCTCAAAAAATAATTTATAATATGCTCTACAAAGTTGTTTAAAAACAACTTTGTAACATAGTCTTTATTTTCATTCTCGATCAATTTAAGAGGATAATTCACCCAAAACTGAAAATTCACTAAATAATTTATCAAGCACTCGTACACTACGGTCATTTTTGTTTACCCAATTCACCTATGGTGCATGTCTTTGGACTGTGGGGGAAACCGGAGCGCCTGGAGGAAATCCATGCAAACACAGGGAGTACATGCAAAGTCCACACAGAAATGCCAACTGGCCCTGCCGGGACTCGAACGGGTGACTTTTTTTGCGGTGAGGCGACATTGCTAACCACCGAGCCAAAAACGTAAATAGTTGTGTACATATACATATCATAACCTGAAAAGTACTATGGTAGTATTCTATAATAATAACAAAAACACTCCCATACACCAGGTGGCACAATTACCCTTGTTAACCCAAATAAGTTCTTACTGGTAATCTTCTTAGTTACAACCCCTCCTTCTCAGCCATATGCTTTGGCTCAAAAGCTGAGCTGATTTTCTTACTGAGGGCTGAAAGAGAGACCTGTCCCTCTACCTCAGGATGTATAAAGCTTTAGAGAGCCGTCTGGAAAATGAAAGCAATGAAGATGAAGGATCCCTGTCCTCTTCCTTCTGGACAGATCGAGAGAGTGTGGAGGAAGATGATAGGGACTACGTTAAGAAAGAAAACAAAACGACTGAGAGAGAACCTGAAAGAGACCGTAAGCATGAGGAGGATAATAAAGAGAGGAAGATGGAAACGTTTTCAGGAAATGAGCTGGAGGATAAAAAATTAGATCGTGAAGACGACAAAGAAAAAAGAATGGAGTTAACAAGTGAAGAGGGAAATGGAAGTTTAGAAGAGGAAAAAGAGAGTAAAGAGGAGGAAGATGAAAGTTCAGAAGAAAAAGCAGATGAGAGTGAAGAGGAAGAAAGTGAGGAAGAAGAGTTTGAGCTATATGAACAACAAAAAGGAAATGATGATGATCCAGAAGGAAGTGAGGAGGAGGAAATGGAAAGTGAAATGGAGGAAGAAGGAAACGAATTTGAGGACTGGGAAGAGCAGAGTGAAGAAGAAGAAGAAGAAGAATGTGGAAAGGAAAGTGAAGAAAAGGAAGAATGTGAAGCAGAGGAAATGGTAGAAAGAAATGAAGAGTCAACAAAAGAAAAAAGTCAAGAGGAAGAAAAAGAGCAAGAAAGTGAGGAGGAAAAGGAAAGAAACCTCGAGACGGAAGAGCAAAGTGAAGTTGAAAAAGAGAGAAAGGAAAGCGAAGAGAAAGAAGAAAGTGGAGAAGAGCAAACAGGGGAAAGAAGTCAAGAGGAAGACAATGAGCAAGAAAGTGAAGCGGGGGAAGAAGGAAGTCAAGACGAGGAAGAAGAATTTCCAGAGGAGGAACAAGAAGATAGTGAAAAGGAGGAAAAAGAAAGAGAAGAGTTTGGAGAGGAGGACATAAAAAGTGTAGAAGAGGAAAAAGAGGAAGATAGTGAAGAGGAAGACGGAAGTCAAGAGGAGGAACCAGAATTTGGTTTTTGTGAGCAGAGAAAAGGGAATAAAAAGAAGGACAAGGGAGAGCCAGAAGAGGAAGTGAGTGAGGATGAACTAAATGGTGAGGAGGAGAGTGAGAGCTTCATCAGTGGAGATGCCACTGAGGAGAACGAGGAGAAAAAGAATGAATGCAATAATTCAGAGGGTGGGAAAGATCAGGTCAGTGAACAAGATGAGCTTTATTTAAAAGAAGATTCAAATAGTGAAGGAAGGATTACAGGTATAGATTCAGACATGGATGAAGAGATAGACCGTCGTCTCTCCAGCAAAAAGAACACTGGTGGAAGTGGGGAGGACAACAATATATTTTCAGAGGAAGGCGGAGGATGTGAAGGAGATGAGCGATGTTGTGTCTCAGAAGATTATGAAGGCATTAAAGGAAAGACAGACATTGGTAAATCTTTTATGATGAAAGAGAGTACAGGAAACCCTGAAAGTTTGGGATCGGAGAACAGCAAACAGAGAGAACCTAACAAAAACAATGAAGAGGAACAAACCGATGAGGAAGAGGAAAGAGAGTGTTTCATAAAAGACTGTACAGAGGAAAACCACGACAGCAACAACAAAGAGGGGATTTGTGAAGGAGATGGAAACCATGTCAAGGAAGAGAGGCAATATTTTATGGATGACTATAATGAAGTTATAGTACTTGGAAAGAGTGAGAAAAACATTGACAATGATGACCTGCTAGTGAATGTGCCAGGAGCCGACGAACAGGAAATTGAAACAGAAGTAGAGAAACGACAATATTTCTCAGCTGAACAGGATGAGGATGAGGATGAAGAAGAGAAGAGCAAATGTTTTTTTAAAGGACCTTTTGAGGAAGAGGAAAGGCAGGACAGGAACTCATGGATGAGTGATGATGATGATTATGTTACGGTAGTCAGTGGCCAGTCTGAGAAAGAAGAGGAGGATAATTATAACATTACACCTACTTGGGAAAAAGAGCTGAAGCTGAAGAAGCAAACTAGAGATATGTGTGTTGACGATGTTCATGAAAGTTTGGGCAGTCCAGCCGCAAGCATTTTAACATCCGGTTATGGCACATACAGACCAGACTCATCGAAATATGGAGACCCAGTGGACTATAGAGATGACAGTACTGTGACTGGATTAGAAGAAGAGAATGAATCAGTTTTATATGCTCTTGACTATGAGGATGACAGCAGTCTGCTCTGGTTCAGAGAAAATCAAACAACTGATGGACAAGCTCCGACAGAATCACATGATGGTAGGCAAAGTGTAGCTGCACAGCCAAGCCATGATGAACTTAAGGATGATGAACATCTGTTTCCTGATATGCCAAGTCAAGCTCTTCAAGCCGAGCAGCACCAGAGTCCAGCAGAGAATGACAATGCAACTGAAGACTTAAGCTCCCCAAATGTGGCGTATTTCAATGAAGGTTGGGAGTTGGAGGCTTTGCGGTACAGTCTTGACCACCCCTTTAATTTGAGGCACAGGAGGGGTGGAGTTCAGAAGAGATCTGAGGAGAGACGATATCATGAAGGATATGATGAGGAACACAAGAGGAGGAGGGAGACGAGAGTCAGAGCTTATGCTGGCTGCCTTGGTGTGTTACACTGGTTAAGGGGATTTGCGTTCATTTTAAAGGTGTCAAACAGCTCTGCATAGTTTAGCTTTAAACCCTAATCAAACACACCTGAAAGTACTAATTGAGTCCTTCAGGCTTGTTTAAAACCTTAAAGGTGCTGTATGTAAGTTTTTGACTCCTCTAAAGCATAAAAATACCATAATATGTTTGTAGATATTTAAGAAACATTGTTTAGCTGAAAAACAATGCTGAAGTCAGATATTCTGCTTTGAAAATGGGTTTTCTGTGCCGGAACTGGTGTCTTTGTTTATGTTCATTTAACCTGCCAATGCCAGTTTAGCCAATTATATTTCAGCACTCCGGGTTGCCTTGTTGGAAAACAGCATCTTTCATTAATTAATTCATTCAGAAAGGCTCTGAAAGCATGTATTCGTGATCGAAATGCGACGTAGGAGATTCAGTTCCACTTGAGGTTATTAATTGGCAAATGACATAAATATTATGAGCGTAAACATTAGGTGAGCAGGTCACATTGTAACCGCATGTCCTAACAACAGCCTTCATGACGAGATATGCAATGATACGCAATTTGGCTGTTTGCACCAGACAAAACACGACAGAAATGTAAATACACCCATTCAGAAGCACAGTGTATGCACTCATTCACAAAATGGTAAGGTTTATCATCTATTTAATACACATTAACCTTCTTTAAAGGGCCACGAAACCCCCCAGTCTCAGCGTGGTGTTTTCACACCTCTAGTTTGGAAAAGCTCAGGAAAGTGGGTGTGTCCAGCCCTGTTTAGGTAGGAGTGTCGGGGGAGAGAAAGAGGAAAGGTTTTGCATATAAATGGGAGTTTGCATTTGTGCACGCGCTGACTTTCAAACAAACACAGACGCAGGGGGAGAAAGACAGTGACTGTGTTTACATGGACTTCAGTCATCCAATTATTTGCCAAATTATTAATTTGTCGACTTTAACTGCAGTTTGGCACTTTCACGTTTATTCACAAACATTTCCTGCGTCTCCCCCGTGACAAACGAGATGTTAAATGTTAGTAATTGCTGAAGGAGTGCAGATTTAATGGAGTATTTGAAACGCACAGCGTATTTCAGGAAAAAAAATCCTCCGCATTTCTCGGTAACTAGATGCACTCGGTAGGTAAACCCGTGTGTATAGACTATTCTGTCACAAAATGCCGTGAAAATTCTACACGACAGTAATCGTTTAAGATGTTTACACTTTACACGGATCTTTCAGTCTATAATACTGTAGTGATATTAACGTGCTGTAAACTCAGCAACTGTTCTAATCATTTGACTAAGGTCTGTCTTTAAACATTGAAAGAGTATTGCTGACAAAACCAACTAACTTTGCCATCTTAATAAACAAAAAAAAACACCACTGATTGATCACTTACCAATCAGGTGACAGGACCATGAACACCAACTGGAGCCGTTTTTTTTAAACAGAAACGAGCGTTACAAACGCATTTCTGTCGCGCGTCGCGTGCGCTGTAATCTACCGTGAGTCCAGCTGCACTCTCATAGCGGGGAAATGAAATCAAAACCTTTGTTTAAGCACATTTATAAATGCAACACTGAAGACCTGTGTCTCCAAACAATCCTCTTTCTTCCACTTGTTTTGGCAACCTGGCGTTGCTCTGCTGTCTAAAAACTGTAACAGCTACATTCTTCGAAGCTATCATGCATATTAATGAAATAGTGCATGCTGATTGGGTTAAACAACGTCCTTGTCATGACATGCCACACGCTCAGAGACGTCACAATGTACTTGCCGGGACAGATGTCCACTCTGCAAGCTGGAGTACATGCATAGATCTCATCGGCGTGACGCAGCGTCAAAAATTTGTTTCAAACCGGAAGAACGAATTTGCTCGAAATAACGCAAAAACAACCAATTTTCACTTTTTGGTCAATTATATGTGTCCTAATAGTGTTTATACCAGTGTGGGACACATATGACTGTCAACAGCTCAAAAAACGTGTTTTGGTGTTTCATGGCCCTTTAAAATTATTAAATGTAGATGCTGAATTACGTGTTTAGTTCTTAAGTTCAATTTCAAGATCTGAGGTGAACTATCTGCTGTGGCTTTCAGTATATGGCAATAAATGTCATGTAAAATGGCATTCAAACTCGCATTGTTAGCATTTAGCACTGAATAAAGCTCATGAGGTTTACCTGAGGTGATCATTGTCATCGCTTTCTGTTGTTCAGCTGTGAGAAACAGAAGCCGTTTCTAATATATTAATTCAAGTTGTTGGTTGGGACAAAAACTACTTTTGAAATGAAGAATATTGCTTCTATCGGGTGCCGTTGCTTTTATTTAGAGCATGATTTAAATCACTTGCTCCTGTACTCAATCTGGCAACCCGCGCTTGCGTTTGTTTTGATCCAGGAGTGCAATACCTAGTTCAACCACTGGGTGTCAAATTTACATACTGCACCTTTAACGTGTGTCGAAGCAGAGTTGGAGCTAACCAGGGCTGCAAACCTCCAGGAGCTGAAGCTGAAACCCGTTTTAAAGTATTGTCATAGTTTCTCCCCCCCTCCCCCAAATTACAATTTCGTTATCATTTACTCCACTTCTTTTAAACCTGTCTGAATTTCTTTTATCTGTTGCAAACAAAAGAAGATAATTTGAAGATATTTTGTTGGAAACTACAAGCCATTGACTTCTATTTTATGTTTTTTTTTTTTTGGTTGCTTTGGATGTCAGTGGCTGCCGGTTTTTAACGATCTTCAAAATATCTTGTTTTGTGTAAACTAAAGAAACTCATAAGGGTTTGGAACCACTTGAGGGAGAGTAAATAGTGAGTAAATCTTTCATGTTTGGGTGAACTGTCCCTTTAAGAAGTCAAGGGTTAGTAATAGTCCTGTAACAATTATTGAATAATTCTCTGATTGTAGTTATCTAATAAAATTATAAATCTTTAGGACAACCACAATAACCGTGTAATATAATTTTTTAAAAAATGTACACTATCACAAGCTAAACAAGGATAAATGCATGTGAAGATTGCAGATCACTCCATTTTTACTTTTAACGTTTGTCATTCCCTTCCCAGTGATGGGTTGCGGCTGGAAGGGCATCCGCTGCGTAAAACAAATGCTGGATAAGTTAGCGGTTCATTGCACTGTGGCGACCCAGGATTAATAAAAGGACTCAGCCGACAAGAAAATGAATGAATGAATGTTTGTAATTTCAAAGATTAATAGGCTGCGTCCAAAATCACATATTTCTGTACTATATGGTACAGTAATAGTAATATGTCTGAATTCATAGTATTTGAAAAATAGCAGTACATTATCCCATAATGCCAAGTGAGAGAATTCATGTATGGGAGTGAAAAAGGACTTGTTATAATGACAAATGGTGATGTAGTACATCCAATACCATTCATACTACTCAAATTCATATGATATATAACATACTTTTCTAATAGATGTGAAGTGAATTCAATGTAGTGCCTACCAAAGTGGTATACGATTTTTGGTTGCAGCTATAATCGTTTTTACAAAGTTAGTAATAGGCATGGGACGATAACCATTTTCAAGGTATACTGTGTTATGAAAAAGTCAAGGTTATCATACGGCCAAAATTTTAAGGTATGTGTAAGATTTTTTGTTTACATTATTTTTATTTATTTTTTTTAGGTGTAAATTGTAAAGACATCTGCGTTTCATTATTTTATAGTTATTCAGCCTGACTTGTTTACTGCCTCAAAATATTTTAAATGTTTCTCAAAATAAAATATATTGCGTTCATGGGGGGAAAAGGTTTTGTTTTTTAGCCAGACATTTAAAAAGAATATAAATTGGAGGAGTAATCACAATACCGTGAAACCATGATATATTTATCCAAGGTTATCATACCATCAGAATCTTATACCGGCCCATGCCTAGTTAGTAATAAGAGGACATGCAAATTTTTGATAGACTATTTCTCTCTATCTAGTTTGTCACACAATTCTGCTTAAGAAACATTTCTTATTATCAATATTCAACACAATTGTGTTGTCTAATATTTGGGGGATTGAAAAAAATTATTAGACTCTTTTGTCACTTTTTATCAATTAAACAAGACCTTTCTACATGAAATATTTGTTTCTAAGACATCTTAATCTCTTTTGTGCAGTGTTTGTGCATATTAGAGAGGTAGTATTAACATTTAAATGTATAGGGTACGAGTAATCATATCCATATGTTTTGCAGGTTCAGTCAGTGAACTGGAGGAGCGTTTGGATCAGATGCGGATCCCTGCAACTCGTGTGCATTATGACTCGGAGAGTGAAGAAACAGAAAGCTATACTGACAGAACCAGCTCAGGGACAGAGGAATCGTCAAGTGCTTTCCAACAATACATCAGAGGCATGGTCAGTACACAACACCTTTCATATCAGTTTTACCGTTTTGAGTGATAAACTTGATGTTTTTTTCCCAATTCACAGACACGATCACACAGTGAGAGTGATATCCGACCTCGTCCAAAGTCATGTAAGTGTAATTTTCCTGTTTTCTGTTCTGAGTTTCTTTGATTGTCAATTTGAAGGCATTTACACAATCTGATTCTGTTCACAGTTATTAGGCCAGTTTTTGATCATCCTCACACAAGGAACTTGAAGAAAACCGATCCAGTTGCAAAGTATGGAAAACCTGAATCTTTTGCTATTTGTTGAAACTCAGCTGTTGTTAAATACACTGCCTATCAAAAAAAAAAAAAAGGTCACACTCTTTTAAGATTTCATTGAACTGCCTTTAGCTTTGGTTACGGCTTGCATTTGCTTTAGCATCATTTCAGTATGCTTCTGCAATGTCATAACATTTATCCCAGGGCTATTCAATTAGTTTGCCATGGGGGCCAGTTTATGAAGAGCATCCCAAATGAGGGGCCGGGGAGATGACCTGCAATATGAGTGATGACACAACAGCGATATAAGAGCCCATATGCTGTATTTCTGCTCCTTAAGACACTCACGCTGACTTTTTCTACATTAAAATGTTAATATGTTGTATTTTGAAACTACATAACTGCATTGTACAATGTGGCTTTTTTACAAAAATATTCAAATATTTTTTTTTCGAAGCACAACAAAAGCAGTGTATTGCTCAAGTCGGCTTCTGCTACATTCAGACACGTTCATATGTTATGTTTTGAACTGCATAACAATTAGGGGTGCAAGGGTTATAAGTTTTGGTTGTACGATTATAGTCTGAAGAATAGTCATGGTTTCATGGTGATAAATAACAAACAATAAACCATTTCTCTCTATGGACTTAAAAAAAATGAGTGATGATTTTACAATCAAAATAAATGACAGAACAATTAATAAATCAATAATAATAATAATTTAAACTATATATATTAGCTAAGAATTTAAATGAACTGTTGTTATTATCTGTGTTCATCCATAATAATTTTAATCACCAATTAGTCTAACGTATATTTAGTTTTCATTGCACTGAAAGCCACACACAACTCACAGCATGAGATCATTTCACCGCTTCCAATATGCGCACGTCTCCATTGGAAATAATGTACTTGCGTGCAGAAAAGACGTGATATGTGAACGGCCTGCTGCTATTGTTAATCCAATATGTGTGCGTATTATCCTCGGTAAAAGCTGTCAGTGTTTCAACAGTAGAGTTGGACCTCTTCATTAAATAATTCTTCAGCACATCTCAAAGATGTTCAATAGGGTTAATCTCTGGACTCTGTAGTGGCCAATAAATATGCAAAAAATATTGTCTTATGCTCCCTGAACCACTCATTTATAATTAGAGCCCAATGGCCCCGTATCCTGGCATTATCATCTTGAAATATGCCTGTGACATCAGGGAATAAAAACAAATCCATTGATGGAGTATCTTGGTTTTTCAGTATAGTCATGTATTCCAGGTTGAACTCTCTTGAATTTGCTTTGGGGGCATAATGTTGCTGAACCTAGAGTTGACCAGCTGCAGAATCCCAAGATCACAGCACTGCCCCCACTGGCTTGTATGGTCGGCACTAAGCATGACGGGTGCATTACTTCATCCACCTTTATTTATTTATTTTTATCCTGATGTGCCCATCACTCTGGAACAGGGTAAATCTGGACCCAGACCACATGATCTTCTTCCAGTCCAATCTTTATGCTTCCTTACAAACCTAAGCCTTTCTGTCCAGATTAGTCTTACAGATTGGTGGTTTTCTTAAGGTTACACAGCTTTCCAGTCCCAATCTTTTGAGTTCCCTTCGTACTGTGTGTGTGGAGAGTCTTACTATTACACCTAGCCATGAGTTCTATTGTTTTTAATTTCACCAAATGATAAACCTCAGTGTGAATCGGAAATTGCTGAGACTTATATGTCAGTATGTTTATGTACTTCCTACTGAAATGTAATATTGAGTTGGGGCAAGGCTTCCTTTTTGCAAATCATTCCCTCGTAGCAAACAGTAAGAGGGGATCGGTTAAGAAAATTGTGGCTGAAGTCATCAAATTAACATCAACAAAGGATCGCCCCTCCAAACAGGAAATATTATCTTCAGACTTTAATTGAGGATTACCAAAACTAAATATTTTTTTCAGTGGAATAACTTTAATGGATTAACTATTCACCTTAAGAATAACAATGTGCACAAGCAAAATAAACATTGGAAAGATCAACATCATTCAAGAGGTTTTTTTTTTTCCCTCCCCCAACCACACTTCCTCAAAAATGATGGTTCCCCACAATCCTTCCAGTTTTTAATAATTCATTGGACAGCTCTTAACTAAATTACAGTAGTTTCTGCAATCTCCTTAGATGTTTTCTTGGCTTGATTCATGCCAATATTTAGTCTTCTGAAACAGATGAACATCCACAACCACAGGATGAGTCTGCTGACATTCGTTTAAGAAATGAGAAGCTGCTCTCTATAGCAGATAGGGTTAAATGGTTACCAGCTGAAACGTAATCATCCGTACAGTAATTATCCAAGGGGAGGCTCAAACCTATTCCTTTTGCTAAATCTAGGTGGTGACCTTATTTTTTTAGATGGGTAGTGTATCTTGTAATACCTAGAAATGCTCTAAATTGACCACAATGTGTTTTGCTTCTTTATCAGGTATCTCCAGTATAAGCAGGAGTGGGAGATGTTTAAGCCTCCTGGAGAGAAGAGCAGGAAGGAGCTACACTGGGCCATCAGGGTATCTTTGAATCTTTTTACTTGTTTTAAGATGAAGAGAGTGTTTGTTTGATTATTTAAATAAAAAACAACAACTTTTTTTTCTTTCCCCCAGGAACAACTTATGTATCAGCCTCCACCAGTAAGTAATGTTATTTAAAATACTTTTCTGCATGTCTGTGTGCGTGTACAGCTATGAAAAAGTATACAGACCACTGAGGCCCAATCCCAATTCTCCCCCTTAGCCCTTACCCCTTGTTTTGCGCGTTCACGTCAAGGGGTAGTGGTGTCCCAATTCTCTTTAGCTTGAAGGCGTAGGGCTAAGAGCAAGGGTATACACCCCTTCGAATGAAGATTTTTCAGGACCACAGTTCAAACGGAGGGGTAAGAATTTCACAGAATACACCTGCCACAGCTGAACTCGGAAGTAAGGAGATCCACAAATTAGTATTTTTTTGTCATTATTACGAATTTTTACGGCAAATAAACAAATGTTTTGATATATTCATAACCGCGTTCGTGTTTTAGCGTCATGCTTTAAAAAAACGCAAAAAAAACACGCTAAATTTCGCGATTTATAATCCATAATCATAACTCCTGTACAGCAGTTCCAGAACATTCTGACACACGATGACACTCGAATACCCTGTTAGTAATGTCTAGTGGCTGGGAATGAGCTATTTACAGTGTCTGCTATAATGTTAATGTTGTTTTCGTGTGTTTACATAGATAAATATGTCCACTGTGTAAATACCCAGTACAGTTGCGATCTTATTGCCACATTAGATCGTTATGATTAGGCCTGTCACAATAATCAATATATCGACTTATCGCACAATACATGGACATGACCTCAATGATTTTTGGTGATACTATATATAGCGCCCCTAAAGTAAAAAACAATTCTTGCAGCATTTTAGCTGATTGCACAACCTCTCCATCTCTATTGGAGGTGTCAGTGTCAGTGTGGCTAAAAACACTATAGTATTTACCATAAATGACTAAAGTATATTTTGATGTGGGTGCCTGACAACTGAAAATACATCTGGTTGCAGATATCGCATCCTCTGTTACTTTTTACCTTGCATTTTTTTGTTAATGTTTATTATTATTTATTTGTTTAGGATATGCGTTTTCACGTTCTGATTCTAGTGTCAAATTATTTAATTGTTAAAATGACTATAATTAAATTAAATATTCTTTAAAATAAAATATGATACGTTCTTTGGAAGAGTGCACTTGCATATGATATTATATTGTCATTCTTGCATTATATAATGAGCGGCTAAAAATGGTGATTTTAAAAATGGTGATATATTTTGGTGCAATATATCGTACAACAAAAAATGGATATCGTGACAGGCCTAGTTATGATAACATATTATATGCCTTTAGTGATTTCCTGAAGATAAACACCAAAAAATAACACAACTGGAATAACTCCAGCAGTCGTGATCGTCTGATCTCATATAAAGTAAGAGATTGCAATGACATATGATGACGTGTGCAGGTGTTGAAGTGCTGTCCCAATTCTTAGGGGTAAGTTTTGAAGCCCTTCCCCTTAACCCTCGGTTGTAAGGGCCAAGGGGAAGGGGTAGGGGTACAATAATAGAATTGGGATTGGGCCTTAAAATGCTTAGTAAATTTAAAATGAGGCCTGTCAACATTGCCTTATGTGAATAAATCTTAATCACAAACACACTAAAATCATCTTAACACTAATAATGCTAAATAAGTTACTCTATAAATTTTTTGTACAGTTAGTCAGTAATTCACTGCAAGCGAACAGTAATTATTTTTAATGAATTATTGCAATGTTTTTGTTTTTCCTTTGGACAACAAGCTGTCTAATTCTGTAACTTGTTTTAAAAGACTTTCCAGATTAGACTAACTGAACAGAATATAAAAATACCCTGACTGCACTAATATTGTATCTATTCATAACTAATTAATTAACATACATATTTGGTTTTAAATAACTGCTTTGCTTGTCTGATTTTGAGGGGTTTTTTTGTTTGTTTGTTTTTGTTTAACAGCCGAGACCTCAGAAGACGTACATTCCCAACACTTATGTGGTTCCGACAGAGAAGAAGCGATCAGCACTAAGATGGGAGATCAGAAATGATTTAGCACACAGCATTATCCCTGCAAAAATCTCCTATCCTTAACAGAGACTCTTCCACCTATGCCTTATCTTTTATATTGAATTAATACTATTATTTATTCAAATTATTGAGCTTTTTTACGTCACAATGCATGTGAAATGAGACGTGCAGATCATTGTTTTTATGAAATAAACATTTTAATCCACTGAAGTCTGTGCTGTTCATGGCAGGTCGCTGTATGGAAGTTTGAAGGGATACAGGGGAGTGTAACGCACATCATGCCAGAGAAGCTTCTTTTCAAGGAATTTGACAGCCTCCAGAGTGAGAACCACGCTCTCGTGTTTTAACATACTGTGGACGTTGAGACCTGTAAAAGTGAAAAAATTGCATATTGTTTGTGGTCACATTTTCGGGTCAGTGGTTCTTTATTTCAGTCCTCATGCACCACTATTCTGCAAGGTTCAGATGTGCGTATTTTGACTAAGGCCCCGTTTAGTTTTAAAACGGCGTTTTAGCATGAAAGCGATCCACGTCCACACTAGCGTTTCTGAACATATCTCCGTCCACACTACTCCACCAAATACGTATATCACGTGACCATTCGCGCACTCTGGGCATGCGCGTTCAAGTATAAACAGGAAGCATGTGTCTCGCTCGGCATTTGGTTATTGTTAGTCAACAAACGCTAACCCAAAACCGGCGTCCTAAATAGGGCTTATGCTGTTTGAAACACGAGCGATTAGTGAGTGCTCGAACAATAGCTTGCCTCTTGCGAATATATGCAGCTGTTGTAGTAAAAAAGGCAGAGTTTAACTGCACAATAGCACCTAAAACGGACAGTAGCGCGGTCAACAACGCTTCCATTTCTGTGTCCAGCAGCCTCGCCTTCGTTTTCAGATGTCTCTGGTTTCCTCCATCCACACTGAGACGGAGCAGCAGCATTTTAGAAAGAAAACGGCCTCTCCAGCGTTTCCAAAACGCTCCGTTTTCGGGCTCGAAAACTCCGGCATAGTGTGGACAGATGGCGTAACCGTAGCAAAACTTATGCGTTTTAAAATGAAAACGCATTAGTGTAAAGAAGGCCTAAGGGCCCTGTGAAGTGAACAGCATGCCATGTTTCCAGTTTAAAGTGAGAGTATGCGTTTCATTCAAAATGGCATTTAAGTGTGTAATATGAGAATTTAAATTGTTTATTTACAGGGATATATTGTCACACGTTTCTAGTAGCCTGTCACAATCAATATATCAGCAAGACATGCAATACATGAACATGAGTTAAGTGACGCAATTTATATAGTCCATCATGTTTACAAAAAAACTACTGTCACTAACATTTTAGCCGATTCCTCTCAGCAAGCAGCAGGTAAATGTTCATATTTTCATGAAAACTACTGACAGTTTGGAAAAAGTAGTTTCAAAGCTGCAAAACTTCCATAACAGTGACAGTAGAGCTGGGAGATTAATCAAATTGAAGCTGCAAACAGAAGCTGCAACTATCATGCACATCTTATAAGGGGAACATTGCTCTGTGATGAGTTGTAAATGTCCTCCGAAGGCCAGAGGGCGCTCTTGTGCAAAAATGCCAAATACCCCCAACGAAACTCCCATAGGGTTACTGGACAAGATATTTTACAGCTCTCACTGATTCAAGGAGACTAATCATCACACGACTACAAAATTGTCTGACCAGAGGATTTATTTCAAATACTCCACTGAATTTATGATACGAGTTTGGAGTGGAAACATGTTAGCGTGGTCATTTTCAACTACTTCCTGTTGCAGCAGCATTTAGCACATAGCCATAGTTCACTGAGAACATTCTGGTGTTGTGCAAATTTGTAAATGAACATTCCAAAGTGTAATAAAGACTTTCCGTGGACAAGAAGTAGAGTGGTGAATATTAACTTTCATTTCAGAGGTTGCATCCTATGAAGCATTTTTGAAAGTCCACACAAGCCTAACCAAGCGTTTTGAAATGAGACGATCTAGTCTACAGAGAACATATCTCGACACCTAACAACCGTAGCAGCTGCTGTTATGGTTATAAAATTTGTAATGACTTTTTTTCCCCAAAGTGATTTTAAAACTTATTGTAAGCGATCTGAAGGCAGAACAAGGTTTACAAAAGCTGTAAATATATATCCTTTGATCCATACATGTACATAGAAAAATGTAAACCGTCTATAAAATCACTTTTTAATAAGACATGTCATACTTTTTTTTTTTTTAACCAAATAAAACCTAATTCATACATTTTTCTTTTAAAAACATCCCAAGTTTTATTTCGTGCTGATAACAGTGGGATGTTCGAGGCTGTGAAGGATCCACCAGTTGTATCCTTAATTATCTGGGCAACGAAGGACGCAATTGGAAGGAGCCTTCAAAGTTTTTTTTTTTTTTTAAATGCGACAGCCTTCGGTGCGCTGTGATGACGCAGCGCCCTTTGAATCCTTCGGAGGGTGCAGCCTCAGAAATGAGACACAGCTACTGTCTAGGAACACAGTTAATTCAGGAAACAAGCTGGTCATTAGCTGCAAAATAAGCCGAGCAGTGGGGTGTGAGGACTGAAACTGAGAACCACCGTCGCAGATCATAATGGGGCTTTAATGCTTTAAAAGGTCTAATGGATTGCCTTTGATTAACAGTGTTTTTACAGAGGGTCTGTTTGATTACCTAGAGCTGGAATAATGTTCACTGTTTTCAGATCTTCAGTCGCCTTAAGAATGTTTTGAGGGAATTCGTCTCCTCTGAAATGGATGGAGAAAAAAAAGAAATGACATGATGGCACACATCATGTTGGCAATGGAATGTAAATCCACTCTCACACACTTACACGTCAACAATGAGGACCGAATCCCCCCACTGTCTGTGTTTGACCAGGTCCTGGAGGTACTGAGGGTCTGGAGTGGGAATCTCCAATGAGTCCACAATATGAAGGTAATCCTGGAAAAAATATAAAGTATCGAATCAGTGTTTCTTGGACACACAGGCAGCAACACACTGATGTGGCTTAACCAGGTCTAGGTGGAGGACTATTTATTTAATTCAAGTGTGTGTGTATCCATTGGATGGGTATATTTAAATAAGGAAGACTGTAACATATGTGTTCCCAGAAATAACTCCAGCCACTTTTTACTCCTGATATCAAGATGCATTTTCATAAATAGTGTTGGAGCAAAACTCTGCAGGACAGTGGACTCTCAGGACTGCAGTTGCCCATCCCTATCATAGATTTTGGGTCTGACTGATACCATAAAATCCACATGATTCAGGCGGGTTTACTACGATTCAGAATCACTGAACACATTTTTTACCTGATCAGTTTTATAACTTTGCAGACGTTACAATATGACATTTATAAAACAAAAAGGAATAATATTAGTTAATGGCCCACCATTGAACACACAATACAAGATCTGAAAATTGGTAAGACATATCGTACAAACGCTTCATATTTAATGATATTAGATCATAGGTGCATCTGATTTTATTCTGGTTATACTTTGACTAGTATTTGTTGCATTTACACTGTTTTGACCAGCAGGTGAACCTAGCATGTGGTGTTTTAAACACTTTGAATCATTTAGTGAAAAAACTGGTTCGACTGTTTCAAAGCTTTGATTCTCTCACACTAACTGAAAGTAAATGAGTCTGTGTTTAAGAAAAAGATGGAGTGAATTAGAATACAAGCTAAAAATTCAAAATATTTTGCTTGCATATTCGACATAACATCTCTTCAAATTATAAAACCACCATAAACTACAATATGTGTTGAAGAAACAAAACTGACAAGAAAAAAAATTATATTATTTAAATAGATTTAAAGTAAATAATTTCTTAACTGTGAACTCTTCAAAGTTGTAATATGTATTGAGCCATCTTTTTTTGTTTACTGTTACAGAAGTAGTGTATAAATATTGAAATAACACTAAAAGCACATTCTCAAAGCTAGCAAGATTTCCCTCACCTGAGCCAGTTTGGCAGTCAGGGCGATTTTCAGCCCCTGCACCCGCACCTTCATGGGCAGCATGTAATAATAACTGGTTGGTCCTCGTGGACCATGAATAACTCCTCCTGTATAAGGAAGAGCATTTGTTAATAGTGCAGGGATCCCACTCTTGGCTAGTGAAAATCTGTGAATTTGACCTTTAGCTATGTTTCCATCCACCTATTTTTATCCACATTTTGGATTGTTTCATAAAAATGCTTAAAGAAAACATTAAGATACAAATGAATCCAGGTAGGATAAATGCTTTATGCGATAAGAAAAAATAATAAATCACAAACTATGATGGAAAACACATTCACCAAATAATTTTTCAGCGTGCGTAAAGAAGAAAAAAAAGTCACGTGATTTTTATTAAATATACACTACCTGACAAAAAAAAACAACAAATAATAACTTGACTTATTGTTGATCGTTTGGTATCAGAAGTGGTTTATTTTACCTAAATAAAATATTATCATGCCTTTATTTTTTATTATTTAATTAGGGCAGCAAGGTCTGACATTGCTTAGACAAAAGTCTTGTTACTTAACAGAAATAATGTACAGTATAGATTACGCATTAATATTGTGTATGCATTAATATTGTGTATGACTCCCATGAGCTTGGACGACTGCATCTGAACATCTCTGCAATGACTCCAATAACTTATTAATAAAGTCATCTGAAATGGCAAAGAAAGCATTCTTCCAGGACTCCCTGAGTTCATCAAGATTCTTTGGATTCATCTTCAATTCCTTCTCCTCCATCCTCCCCAGACATGTTCAACAATGTCTGGTGACTGGGCTGGCCAATCCAGGAGTACCTTGACCTTCTTTGCTTTCAGGAACTTTTCATGAGGCTAAAGTATGAGGAGCGCTATCGTGCAGAAGATTTGCCCTCTCCTGTGGTTAGTAATGTAATGGGCAGCACAATTATCTTGATACCTCAGGCTGTTGATGTTGCCATCCACTCTGCAGATCTCTCCCATACCCCCATATTGAATTTAACCCCAAACCATTATTTTTTTCCTTCACCATACTTGACTGATGTCTGTGAGAATCTTGGATCCATGTGGGTTCCAATATGTCTTCTGCAGTATTTGTGATGATTGGGATGCAGTTCAACAGAGCTACTTGTCCCACCCTCTCTTTGTGTTTCAGTTGAGAATAAAAAAATGGACATTTCAAAGCACTTCACGGGACTATTAATAAAGTATGTTTATCTCACCTCCTCTCCATAGCGGAGAACGAATGCTTCCGTGACGCGCTCGGCCAGTTCTTTTCTGTTGCCAGGGTTTCCTGCCTCCACCTCGGACTTCTGCTCTTGTCTTGACTTTTGCATAGCTCTACAGTAATCGAGTCACACACATTCATGACATTTGTGATCCTGCTTTGCCACTTATATTTAAAGAAAAGGATTGCTACTTCTTATTAAAGAGTAAAGTTCACACCAGAAGTCCTTGTTACTTACTATTCGTTTGAAATTACGCTGCCAGACCTCTACAGCATGGAGAATATCCAGTCTATTAACGAGAGAAAAAAAAACAAAGATCGTATTTTCATTTGCTTGCAATATAACTCTTGTCCAAAAATCATTCAAGCAGAGCTGTTTTTGCTACCTGATTGGCACGGAGAAGACGTCAGGGTGCAGGTCGACCACACCGAGCTGGTCACTGTCATGACTTCCCAAAGACTCCAGCCAGGTCTGAGCGGGTGTCAGGTGGGCTGGAACATCAGCCTCACATCTGCGCAAAACTGGAAGATCAGAACCGGAGGGAGGCGGCCGCTCTGAAACAACAGTTCACACACCTTTAGTTATTTTAGTATACATTTATTCATTTTGTGTGACTATTGTTAATTGTATAATAATTGTAATAATAACTGTATAATTTGAATGGCATCTGCGCATGTTAGTCTGTTTTTTATTATTCCCGAGGTTTCCATAATCCTGGACCAGGCCGTATCCTGAGCAGCTGCTGTGGTGGTCATGGAGCATGAGAGCGTTCCCTGTAAGACCTCAGTGATAGACGAATCCTCGCATTGTTCCTGAAGGGCCAGCCTGTTCACCAGCTGGTGACAACCCCCATCTGCGACTTCTGCTCGATTGATGTCCAGCTTTCTCCAGCCTCCTCTATTTTCATTTTTTTTTTTGTCATTTATTTTAGTTTTTTAGTATATAAGAATTGACTACATAAAAATGACTAAAGTTTTATTTCAGTTAGGGTTTATTTTACTTCAGGTGCACACATTTCATGCATTTTAAAATCATATTATTACAGTTTCACGTACAATAAAAAAACACTTCAATTACTACTAGCCACATGGAAAAATAGAGTTTACTTAAGTATTATACTTTATATTTAATAGTATTACCACACTTTGTTAATGAGCAAAACAGCATACTGTTGTTTTATAGTAACTGATAAAGTAATAATTACTGACTGTAGTATACTTTAGTTTTAACTACAGTAAACACCAAACTATTGTGTAGAATATACAGTGCTCAGCATATATGAGTACACTCCCCACAAATCTGCTTTACAATATTATAGTTGAGCATATACATTAGATTAGTAAGTACTGAAGCCAAATCTGGAGCAAATCTAACAAAATAACCGACAATAATGGTTGAAATATTATTTATTATCATACTTCATACACATGTGAATGCGTATGATTAATCACATTGTACACTGAACAAGAGTAGAGTCTACAGTAACTTAATGGCAGCAGTTTGTTAATAACTTAACATAAATAAATTACAGCAAAAGTACTGTATTTACAATTACAACAGCATTTATCTCACTCAATATGTATTTACAGTATTGTTTATACTTACTGTATAATATACAATAGTTTTGACAGTGCAACTTTAAAATACAGTAACATACTACATAACTGTCCTACAGTAAAATGCAGTTCATATTACAGTTAAATATTGTGTAATTTACAAAAATCATTAGCAGTGTATTTATACATATTTTTCCCTCTGTGTGTGGTAATAAAAACACTTTACCTACAGTCCACCATGTTAAACCTTCATTAATTTTTTTTCAAAAACATCCAGAGCCACCAAAACCAGCCTGTCATGCTTAAAAATAAAATATATATGTTATCTTTCCATTTCTAAAGATGTTCTGCGACTAAAATAGTTTCAATAAATATATATGTTTAATAAATAAGTTTTGTTCAAATGCACCAAAATACATTGCCTATATTCACTGACAAATGGATAAAAACATTCATTTTCAAAATAGGTGTACTCAATTATAATAAGCACTGTATATATAATTGTACAAAAGTTACAGTATTGGCTGATGTTTAAATATTGCTATAGTTGTTGTATTAAAAAATAGCAACTAGAATTAAAACAACAGATTAATTTAAATACTTTACTATAATATGGTACATTTCTTTTAAACATTTTAATAGATGTGTTTTAAAAATTAGGAAATTTACAAAAATATGTTTAAAGATTTATTTCATGATTACATAATAGTAATAATAGTAAGAAATGCGAAGTATTAAATAATGCAATGTAATTATGATTAATAACAGTGCAACATTAAATAAGCAAGTGTTTGCCTACTTTCTGCAGCGACTCCGATGAGATTTGGTGGCAGTCTCAGATTTGGTGGAAGTGCGCTTTCTCCAGATACAGATGAGATGAACTGGTTTGAGAGAAATCATGTGTTATTAAAACCCTTCGGCAATGTGTTCAAATATGAACATTTTATCATACCGACACGCGTTTATACTGCATGATGATCTACGTGCGCCTACTCACCCTTTTAACAACTGTTCTTCCACATATTGCCAACGTGGCACGAAACATGATGCTGGCAAGAAGAAATAAATAAAAGCTTTGCCGTTATGATATCAGTTCTAACATTATTAGGTTTCCTTCTTGTCAGGAAGGTCGTGATAGCATGCGCACACTTCCGTCGCCCACATATGACGTAGGCAGCGTTTGTTGTCTCATGAATGGTTTTTTTTTATTGTAACACCTTTATTACTATCTTATTATTATATGTATTACATGTTTGGAAATATCTTCTGAATCTACTGAATACTGTTTTTCTTTTACAAAAATACTCCTTTAAATATGGAAACTACGAAGAAGGGGGTCATAAAGGTTTTTTTATTAATAATATTCAATTCATGTTTATTTCTATAGTGTTTTTACAATGTAGATTGTGTCAAAGCAGCTTAACATAGAAGGTTTAATAACGTCCAGATTGTTCAGTTCAGTTCAGTGTAATTTAACTTTTACTGCTGAAAAGTCAGACACAGAAGAGTAATCCATCGATGCGCAGCTTCACAAGTCCCAAACCAGCCTGTGGCGAGGAAAACACTTAACCAATTGACGAAGTCAAGGGGGTGACTCGATAGGCAGCAGGCTCTGCTGGGCACGACTAGGCCTGTCACGATATCTATTTTTTGTTGTACGATATATTGCACCAAAATATATTGCGACAAACGATATTATTGTCATTTTAAGAGCACTGTCATTTTAATGCTAAAATGGCAATATAATAGCATCATAACACAAGTACACTCTTCAAAAGAACACATCATATTTTGTTCTTAAGAATATTTAATTTAATTTAATTTTGTCATTTTAATAATTAGGCATTTGAATGAGAATGTGAAAACGCATATCCAAAACAAGTAATAATAAATGTTAACAAAAAAAATGCAAGGTAAAAAGTAACAGAGGATGCGATATCTGCTACCAGATCTATTTTCAGTTGTCAGACACCAACATCAAAATATACCTTAGTCATTTATGGCAAATACTATAGTGTTTTTTTTAACCATACTGACACGGATACCTCCAATAGAGATAGAGAGGTTGTGCAAACAGCTAAAATGTTGCAACATTTTTTTTTGTTTTTTTTAACGTATGGGATATATATTGCATCACCAAAAATGATTGAGGTCATATCCATGTATTGTGCGATAAGTCGATATATTGATTATTGTGACAGGCCTAGGCACGACAAAACAAAAGACCAAATCTTCTGGCAAAACTTCCTGTGTGGAGGCTGGAGAACGCTGGATGTCCATGGCGGAGAGCTGCAGGTAAGAGTAGGTAACAGGCGGGTGATCAAGCTGGCTAGTTAATTACTTCTGCTAGCAAAAAATTGTATTCAGGGGTGTAGCGGACATTTTTAAAAATGGGAGGACAGCTGTATGAGATTCAAAAGTTTACATTCATATAATTATTAATCACCTGTTTCTAAATAGTCTGTCTTTAAAAGTGAGGGGGACATATCCCCCGTCCCCCCTGGTTGCTAAGCCCCTGATTGTATTCATGAATGTAGCATCCTTGAAGCACAACCCGTTCACTCTTTTTAGGAACTATTTAAAACGATTTTCAATAACTGTTAAATAATTATCTGAAACAAAGTTATATGAGAAGTATTTTGATGGTGTTACATT
The DNA here is from genome assembly GCA_903798035.1 of Danio albolineatus. Lineage (NCBI taxonomy): Eukaryota > Metazoa > Chordata > Actinopteri > Cypriniformes > Danionidae > Danio > Danio albolineatus. The sequence continues at coordinate 1,574,539 of CAIGQQ010034671.1, forward strand.
TCATCTGAAGCCACGCCCCTAAAATGATGTTGTTGATTATACGATTAGGCATAGGACAATAACAGTTTTCAATGGCAGTATGTAAAAGTCAAGGTTTTCGTACCGCCAAAATTTTTTTGCTAACAAATGAAAACAGCAGAAGTCAATGATTCACTTGAATTATTAAGCCTAACATGTTTACTGCTCCAAAATATATTCTTTTTAAATGTCTGGCTAAAAAACAAAGCTTTTCCCCCTTTTGAACACAATATAATTTATTTTGAGAAACATTTAAAGCATTTTGGAGCAGTAAACACAATACCGTCATACCGTGAAACCATGATGTTTTTATCCAAGGTTATCATACCGTCAGAATCTTAATGTAATTTTGTTTGAAAATCTTTTATATTTTGTTACAAAAAAGTTAGCAAATATTAAAGTTATTCAAATGATGACCTTATTTATACCCAGCATTGTATAATTGGGTAATGATTTACCATAACATTAATACATTAGTGTCTGATATAGTACTGTAGTGCAAAGAAGTGAAAATTATAAATAAATATGATTAACTACTGTAGTTAAGCCATACTTCATTTTTTTATATATTTTCTCAAGTCTCATTTTAATGTTGCTGTTTTTATCATTTTATTAGTTCCTTTTAAATAATAATATATTGTTATTAATTTGATTATTATTGTATTATTATTGTAATTTGATTTAGTTCAAGTTACACTTAATACAAATAATTCCACCTTGTTATTTGCAGCATAAAAACAAACATACAATACAGAGCCTGAACACAAATCCAAGTAATATTGGAAACAGACTTTTTCAAAAATATGTGATTATTTAATTTGTATCTTACAACTACAGGCGTAGAAGATTCTTTGCTGTTCATTAGTCAACAGACTCTTCACAATAGGCACAGCCATACACCCTTCATGACAAGGTGATTTGTGTGATTGCATAGTGCAGATTAAAACCTAGAACTCAAGGTCAGTAAAAGACAAATAAATGCACCACACAACAGATTCTATCAATAAAATGTCAAAAGAGGTCAAAAGAGAGAACATTGTGTTCAATATATCAAGTGCAATCAGTTGTGTTGATATGCAAATTATAAATTTGTTAGTCAAATTAGATGACATATTAAAGGTATAGTCCACCGAAAATGTTCATTCTGTCACCATTTACTCAACCTTCGCTTGATCCAAAGCCATTTCAGTTTGTTTCTTATGTTGATCATAAAAATTTGATTTTTCTCAACTATGCACGTCAATAACCAAAGTTTACAACATTATTTCTAAATATCTTCTAATATTCTAAATACCAACAAAAAACTAAACGCATAAAAGTTTGAAACTACATGAAGCTCAGTAAATGATAAGAATAAAATTTTTGGTAGAACTATACCTTTAACAAAACAATTTCCAAAATGTACATATTCCCTACAGAGTGGCTCAAATAATTTCAACAAAACTTCAGCCAAAGAATTTCTAGTTTTTTTGTCAAAACAAAAGCTTTCCTGGTTATTTATTTGATCTAAATGTAAAGAATGTTTCATTGTGGCATATTTTGGCAGCTGGCACATCAAAATCAAAACAAAATTTCAAGTATGATCTTAAGAATCCCGATCAGAATAGTCCAGAGGATGGACTCCTCTTCCTCCTCCGTGTCCTCGGGGCCCTGAGATTTTCGAGGTTGACCAGGAGTCTCATCTGAAGAATAAGAGTTTTTCTCGATTTCAATTTCCGCAAGCGCCTTCTGGTCGTAAAACACCTTCATCTCAAACTCGCTCTCCATGTAAGAAGGATGTCCATAGATCCCGATCCCAACAGGCCGCAGAAAGTCCCCCGGGACGACCACCACATCCTGTCCACAGGTGGTGGACTGAAGCTTGTAGGTGTCGAAGTTTGGCCGCAGCGTTTTGTCTGAGATGTAGAGATCTGCATCTCCTTTAAGGCTTTGCATATGCAGAATGATGCGCCCTTCGTGGTTCAGGCGCAGGTAGCTGTAGTTTCCTGCCCCAATGTGGCCCTGGACGACATGGAGCAGGACCCATTCACCCGGGACAGAGGGCTCTTCTGAATGCTGCAGAAAACCCAGGGTCTGAGCAAGAGCCGCAAACACCAGCAAACCAGCCCAGAATAGCACCATGGTCACTGCTAGCAGACTACAGCTACATCTGGAACTGGCCTGCAAAAGAAAGAAAAAGAAAAAAGATACAATTTAATAATGGAATAGGATCAAAGGTTTGATAAGAGAAAAAAGCAATATGCATCATTTTCATTGTGCAGTAAGTAAGGGTTTAGTATGGTTTGGTACAGGTCATCCTAATTAGTATTGTGTTTCTAATGCTAACAGTACCCTTTAAAGTGCTGTATGCAGGGCTCATACACGTTTTTACAACTAAAATTCCATGACTTTCCCAAGACTTTTGCAGAACAGTCAAGTACATTTTCATGTTGTAATGCTTCATGTAATGTCTACATATATATGGTAAATATTAAGAAAATAAAATGATGTTCAAGTTTATTACAGCATATCAGACGCAACAATCTATTTTGTTTAAATTTGTTTTTATATCTATGTAAAATTTATTTTGATAATGCTCACACAGCACTAACAATGTGAGGGAAAATTTTTGGCCAAAGACAGAAAAGAAGACAACTAACCTATATTCAAGTTAGGGCTGCACAACATATCATTTCAGCATCGATATCGCAATGCGTGCATTCGCAATAGTCACATTGCAGGATATGCAATGTTGAGATTATAGTTTAATATAGTTTAATCATATTGGAGTAAAAGTTGATCATCTGCATGCATTTTTAAAGAGACAGTTGAGTTTTCTTTTTTTAAAACTAATGAACACAAAAATAATTTAATTAAAAAACTTGTAAAGTATTGAAACAAGTGTGAGTAAATAATGAGTACATTTTAATCTTTGAGTAAACTGTTCCTTTAAGGCCTGTGACTGTGTGAACATTTCAATATTTCAAATTTTAAAACATCCGGCCACAAGAATTTTGTAACTTTAATAAAGATGAAATAACAATGAAGACTATGCAGTGTTGATTATTTAATATCTGTGCCTGAAAACTATAATTCACTTTCATCTTTACTATATTTTATTTATCTATGCTTGTAATTTAATTGTTATATATTATTCGAGATTCACTCCTCTACAAAATCCCAATCAATCCAAATAAACCTGTTAAATCATGTGATGAAATTGTATTCACTTTGCAATATATATCACAGAAATACAAAATATCGTAATGTCAGATTTTTCCAATATCGCGCAGCCCTAATTCAAGTATACAGATATTTGTTAAAAACTAATTTCCAAGACTTTTCCAAAACTTTGTGGGTTTTTCTGTTTTTCAAAAACTTTTCCAGGCCTGGAAAATTCCCTGTCAAAATTCCATTACATAGCATGATTTCTAGGGGTGGCTGATGTGAAACTGAGTTTCGACACAGTGTCGAGATCCTGAAGTGCAAGTGCTTTGAAACACGGCATCGAAGCATGAAACAGCCAGATCACGTGACTGAAGTGTTTCGAAACAGCAGGTCACGTGACTGAAGTCAACAGAGCACTAAAATACCACTTGCTTGAATATTCTGGACTGATATGGAACAAAAACAAAATCAATGCTCAGCATAAATTGCAAAAAATTGACAAGATGTTCCCTACTTTAAGGCTTAACAAATAGCTTTGTTTGTGTTTTATCAAGTTCATCAAACATTAAAAAAATGTATAAACAACAAAAAACAGTCCAAGGCACTCGAAAAATGTGGAAAAAATTAAAAAGCCTTTATTCACATGGCTAATGCTTAAAAAACCTACACGTTTCAGGTGAAATGCAAAGGTTTCTTAAGGATTAGCCATGTGAATAAAAGCTTTTTAATATTTTCCACATTTTTCCATTGCCTTGGACTGTTTTTTTGTTGTTTATTCTGATGAATCCCTTACCCAAAGAGCACCGACACAATATTTCAAATATGATTATATAACAACGCAGCCCTGACATGGTGGATTTTAAAAACTAAATGTAGTAACAAAACGAAAATTAGTAAACTGCTGGAGCATTTATACAAGGTTCAGTGCAGTTAAGAAAAACGATCTTGACTCCAAACACTTGCTAGTATCATGCATAATTTGGACAACTGGGCCTTGCGTCTGATATAAAGGAATCTGGACTTAAATTCCTGTGCCGCCTCAGCTTTAAGACCTTTACCCTGAAGGCGTTAAATCTAAACCTTGCATAACTATGAGTCGCCGCCACTCACGTCATACATCTGGACTGACAGCAGGCAGCTAAAAATATCCATGTCGCTATTTTTAATCAACCACACACACCGACAGCTAAAAGTCATGGTGATGAACTGCCAGCCCAAACACAGAAAACGGACAAAAACTGCTTTAAAATATCGCGTTCTGATGAAACTGCAAATGCTTTCATCAAATGCATCCAAACTTCAGCAGGCTACTGATGCATTGCAATCCTAAAGTACATCTTTACATCAAAATAAAACGTGTTGAATAAAAAAAACAGGCGAAAGTGAAAGCAGAAATTAACGGTGACATTTAAGGTTAACTTAGGATTTATAAATAGCAGCACTGTTCACACAGCGGCACACAGCTAGCTATCTTTAGAACGTGTCTTTTAATTATATACTGCTTTAATTTCTAAATTAGCACCGCAAAGCGTCCAACCACAACACGATCCGTTTCTAAATTAACATGACATGTAATTTGACAAACTTGCGCGACAGAGTAGAAGAGCTAAGTTATTTAGCTAGCTGGCTAACAGATCAGTGTTTATATCAAACTGACACAATACAACTGTTTGTAATTGACATATATGCTTGATTAGGCTCGCGGATATGTATTATATTAAGTTACCGGTGCATTGTCAAAAATACTCCATGGGAAAGGAGAGTCTGCGTCGTTTTGTTTGGAATGTTCTGCTACAGGTGTTGAGCGTGGACTACTGGACGCTCCGCCGTGACGTGATGCCTTCACAACGCGCAGGCGCGCCCTCTGTGGGACAGGAGGCTGCTGACAGAGGTCTCATATTCAGCAGACTTTTGTGTTTGTATTTATAATCCCTTTTTTTAGCATATCCACAGATGCAAGATTGATTCACGAATGCAAAGGGATGTGCAGTATCTTAGCAGATTTTAGTTTTTGTATATCATGTATATCTAGCTTATAAATAGTTGGTTTGTAGAAGTATGATTCTAGAAGGTTACATCTAGTTATTATACAAAAGGACCATTAAATATGTACATTCTAACAATGTTTGTTGTTTTACCATAACTTTGGGTAAAATATGGACAAAAACAGAATTGGAGTTCTTACAAATATTATAGTTAATATAAATAAAAGTAATAATAACATTAATAATTATTATTATTATTACAAATAAATAACAGGAAGGGTGGGTATAGCACAATCGCCTCACAGCAAGGTCGCTGATTCAAGCCTCAGCTGGGTCAGTTGGCATTTCTCTGTGGAGTTTGCGTGTTCTTCTCGGGTTTCCTCTGTGTGCTCCAGTTTCCCCCACAAGTCCAAAGACATGTGGTATAGGTGAATTGGGTAGGCTAAATTATACACACACTCACACTCATACACAACAGACAATTTAGTTTACCCATTTCACCTGTACCACATGTCTTTGGACTTGTGGGGGAAACCAGAGCACCCGGAGGAAACCCACGCAACCACTGGGAGAACATGCAAACTCCACACAGAAATGCCAACTGACCCAGCTGGGGCTCGAACCAGCGACCTTCTTGCTGTGAGGTGAACATGCTACTCACTACGCCACCGTGGCGCCCACAAAAAATATTTGTTTTCTAGAATTTAAGTCAAGTCATCTTAGACTTGACTCAAGGCCGAGAATTAATGTTATGAAGTCTTACTTCCCTGCCTCATTATCCATCCTTTCTGTTCTATAGCCATACTTAGTCAAAATAAGACCATCAGCATATTATATCAACTTCAGTTTTGTCAACTAGCAAAACTCACTATGAGCCGACACCTCATGTCATATGTAACATAAAAGGCTGTAACTCTGGTTTCACAGTGCATGAGAGGCACATATTTAATCGGCGTGCATGTAAACAACCGGGATTCACACCAGGAGGCGCGCGGGAATGGTTCTATGTGTGCATGTGTCAGTTGCTTTCTCCAATGTCTTTATTCTGGCATTACCACTCTTGGGATTAATACACTTGCATGTAGTAAAACATATCTCAAAGCTTACTGGGCCACATGTGATTTTTACTGGGGCACGTTTTAGTTTTGCACCATCTCCATGTGCCGCCCCCAGCAACATACCGCATGGGCGATCGGCCATATTGCCCATGCCTAAATCCGCCACTGCTGAGGAGAATTTACTGTTGGAGGTGTGATGCCTAAATTTGACCAATCTTTAATGATTGCACATTCAACCAGTGAAAGCAGAGTGTGGAAGTTTAATTATCAGAGTAATATCAGAGTTTCGCTTAAAATATAGCAAAGCATACAACATTATGGGTGACATATTCAGAATTCAACAGAGGACAAATTGTTGGTGCACATCTCACTGGTGCATCTGTAACCAAAACAGCACGTCTTTGTGATGTGACAAGAGCCACCGTATCCATGGCAATGACAGAATACCACCAATACGGACAAACCACATTCAACTGTGGATGCAAGAGGAAGCTGTGAGAAAGGGATGTCCGGGTGCTAACCCTGATTGTATCCAAAAAACATAATACCACAGCTGCTGAACTCACTGCAGAATTAAATGTGCACCTCAATTCTCCTGTTTTCACCATAACTGTTCTCCACAGGGTGAATATACAGGGCTGAGCTGCTATAGCCAAACCTTTGGTCACTCTTGCCAATGCCAAACCTCAGTTTCAATGGTGACAGCAGCGTAAATCTTGGGCTGTTGACAGTGTGAAACATATATTGTTCTCTGATGAGTCCACCTTCACTGTATTTGCCACATCTTGGGAGTTATGGTGTGGAGAAGCCCCAAAGAAGTGTACCACCCAGACTGCTGCATGCCCAGAGTGAAGCATGACTTCCTCCAACTTTTTATGACTATTTTATCTGTGCGTCATAATTGTGTGGATGGACAGTTCCGCATCCAATAACTTTGTGTGCATGCTCTCAGCGGAAGTTGTGATCAGCCGGTATCGCTATTTAAACAACTATTACAGACAGCAATGAAACAGCAAGCTGTAACATGGATGAAAAAATTGAAGATATATAAAGGCAGAAAATGGAATTTAAATAGAAAACGTTTTGTCCCCAACCTTCTCAAACCAAAGTTACACCCTTATATATATATATAAATATACTAACAGACAAAAAGAAGAGAAATAACCTCTAGTAATCATTTGTAACATTTTACTTTAATCATTTGTAACATTTACTTTATCTTTTTAGTAATGGTAATTGTGGCTTTGCACTTGATTGTGAACTTAAAGGAAGCAAACCAAAGAGTGTCAAATGATTACTATCAAATAAGCAGTTTTAAATTGTAATAATATTCTCCCTTAAAATGAGTCCAAAATTTGACTTTTTAAAACTTCTGTGGTCAATGTATACTTATATGTATAAGGTTTTTCACTTTAAATGTATTTTATTCTCATAATCGCATAATATTTTGGCACATAGAATTGTGTACAGACATGGAGAGCCATTGAGGGGATGTTTAGTCTGTTTAAAGACCAGGTTCCGGTTTGTCATAATTTGAAGTATGACATTTTATTTTACCTTTATATTACAGTTACAGTGATGTTTTACAGTGATCATTTTAAAGAGCTCGTTTTAATACACAATAAACAAAAGTGCAGATAAAAAGTCTGCGTCTCTCTGTGTTGCTCAGGCTGCACTGCAGTGT
>CAIGQQ010034671.1:1626345-1658748 GCA_903798035.1 Danio albolineatus
AATAATAATAATAATAATAATAATAATAATAATAATAATAATAATAAATCTTTATTTGTATAGCACTTTTCCTGCATACATGCAACTCAAAGCGCTTCACAAGCAACAAACAAACATTATAAAATAAACCAAATAAAAATGTTTAAACAAATAAAGCAAAATAAACAATGAAATATATGCTCCGATGTAAACATACATGTTCACACATATATGTGGATGAAAGCATACATGTTCACGCATATATGCATATATCTACACAATCACACACACAACAATCCTTGAAGATGCATATACATGCACACACCGCACATGCACACATACACCAACGCAATATACATATTTCAAGAGTTCACACTTAGCTAATGATTGATTATAAAGCTTGTTTGGCATGCTGTCCCGGGAGAGAGCCCTGAGCTCATAAGATCCTCGAGCCCAGGGCTCCCTCCCGTTCGCAAGGCGAGAGGAGAGTTTGAGCTCAGGTAGATCTCGAGAACTCCCCTGCGAGTAGCTAATGAACAGATAGTGATCGCTATGAAAAGATAACTACTAACTAAGAACATGTCTATGGTGCTGATTTGTATTAGTCCATTAACTTAAGTTGCATGTTTTTAGACGGTGGGAGGAAACCGGAGAACCCGGGGGAAACCCACGTGAACACGGGGAGAACGTGCAAACTCCACACAGAAACATCAGCTGGCTTGGTAAGGACTAGAACCAGTGATGTTCTTGCTGTGAGGCAACAGTGCTAACCACTGGGCCACCGTGCCACCCATCTAGGAAGGAGGAGGAGTAGGGGTGGAAGGGGGGATTCTTCAAAACGAAGATGGCTGTGATATGGAACTTAGGGTATATATAGTGGCTTAGGACTCATCTGATTGGTAATCATAAATTGGATAATGCGGGACCAGCTGAGAGCAATCATCTGCACGTGATCCTCTCGAAATTAGTTTATAAATAAACTTCACTTCAAGAGTTCACACTTAGCTAATGATTGATTATAAAGCTTGTTTGGCATGCTGTCCCGGGAGAGAGCCCTGAGCTCATAAGATCCTCGAGCCCAGGGCTCCCTCCCGTTCGCAAGGCGAGAGGAGAGTTTGAGCTCAGGTAGATCTCGAGAACTCCCCAAGATGCCTTAATAAGCTCGGGACAGCAGCCGCGTATTGAAGAACCCCCCAAAAGGCAATAAAGAATGAAGCCATAACCGGCTGCTGAATGGAAAGTGCTACCTAGAGAGTGGTTGCAGGAGCAAGGATGGAATTGGTGCAGAGTGTGAAAGGATTAGGTTAGAGTGACTGCTACAACTGAAGAGGTGTATTGGCAGCCAGTGTTGCGAATGCTATGTGTGCTCCCGTAGCAGTGTTTGACTGCCATGACCAGACGAGAGAGTGAGACAGATGTAATAATTTGAATGTAGTATGACTGTGATGAATGTCGGGATAAGCTCAGAGGAGCGTCTCTGCTGCTAAAGAGGTGCGATAGGATTTAAGCTAAGCGAAGCATCTCTACAGTTGCAAAGGAAGTCGGTGGTGCAGAGGGAAATTTAAGCTAAGCGTAGCATCTCTACAGTTGCAGAGGTGTCATGGAAATCGGTGGTGCAAAGGTGCAGAGAAGAATTTTAACTAAGTGAAGCATCTCTACAGTTGCAGAGGTGCAATGGAAGTCAGTGGTGCAGAGGGGAATTTAAGCTAAGCGTAACATCTCTATAGTTGCAGAGAATAATTTTAGCTGAGTGGAGAATCTCTACAGTTGCAGAGGTGCAATGGAAGTCGGTGGTGCAGAGGGGAATTTAAGCTAAATGTAGCATCTCTACAGTTGCAGAGAAGACTTTAGCTGAGTGGAGCAGCTCTACAGTTGCAGAGGTGCAATGAAAGTCAGCGGTGTAGAGGAGAATTGAGAAAAGCGGTGCATCTCTGCAGTTGCGGAGGTGCAAATGGAAGTCAGTGGTGCAGAGGAGAATTTAAGCCACGCGGGGCATCTCTACAGTTGCAGAGGTGCAATGGAAGTCAATAATAACAGGTAAATACGCTTCCGCGGAGGCGTTTAAACTGCTGTGGCTGTGATGGAGAGTATGTCAGTATGTTAAATGGAAGTGTATGTGAGCTCAGGCACAGCGTCACTGCTGTGGCAGTGGTGCAGAGGGAAAATGGAGCTCAGCGGAGCGTCACTGCTGCGGCAGTGGAGCAATGGGGAAATGAAGCTCAGCGGAGCGTCTCTGCTGTTGCAGAGGTGCGGTGGCAGTCAATGTTGGAAGACAAGTACGCTTCCGCGGAGGCGTTTTAGCTGCTGTGGAGTGTATCGGTAGTGAATGGCTAAATGGAGATGTGTGTGAGCTCAGGCAGAGCGTCACTGCTGCGGCAGTGTTGCGAGGGGAGGATAAGGCCCAGCATAGAGTCTCTGCTTTTGCTGAGGTGCAGTGGTAGTCGATATTGGAGTGTTATGGGTGCTCTCGCAGGAATGTTAAATACCGTCCAATAGTGATATGTAGAGATAAAAGTGAATAAGGTTTCAGTTAGGGCGTCACTGCAGTTGCAGTGGTGTTATAGGTAAGTGTGGCTCAGCGGATCACCTCTGCAGTTGCAGATGTGTAGTGGTGTTCGGTATTGGAGCGTTAAGAGTGCTCCCGCAGGAATGTTAAACACTGAAGATAGTGATATGTAAAGATGAAAGCAAATAAGGGCTTAGCTAGAGCATCACTACGATGCAGTGGTGCAGTGGTTGAGAGTAGCTCAGTGAAACATCTCTGCAGTTGCAGAGGTGTAGTGGGTCAGGATGGAGGCAATGTGTGCTCCCGCAGAAGCATTTACTGCTGTTATTGCAGGGAAGCGTGATGATAGTGGTATTAGGAATTGTAAGTGTATATGAGCTCGTTTAGAACGTTGCTGCTGCAGCAACTGAAATTAAAGGCATCCTCTAAATGGGTCAGAGCTGTTGTGAATGAGTGAATAGAATTATGGGATAGTTCAAGTTTGGAGGGAAAAAGTTAAAAGGAAGAAAGGTGGTAATGTGCTCCTGTAGTGTAAGAAAAAGGGGGTTTTGGAATTTGTGTGTGTGTGTGTGCTTCTTGGGGGTGGGTGGGGGGGGGGTATCAAAATATATACAGAATGTTCTTTGCCATTTGATCTGTTTGCTTGCTTAATAAAGAAAGACAATTTCTTTATCATGCAAAGTTAGATCAAATATGGTGGGGTGGATTGAAATGGTGTTACTTCAGAAACTCTCAATCAAAAAGGCTAGTGAGAATTTGAAATCAAGGGTGTGGGCTGTGTGAGTGGAAATGTATCCTTTGTATAGCGTGAAAGCGTTAAGAATGGATGTGGAGTGTAATGGGTTGGATGAGGGTCAGTTTCTGCAGCTAGCTCTCAGGGTCTCTGAAAAACAAGAGAAAATCAGAAATGAAATTAAACATGGTACATGTACAGCAGACATAATGAATTGTTTTAGCTGGTATCCATGAGAGGCATCTTAATAGGGGCATTGGCAACTGTGAATGGAAGCGCTTTTGTTAATTTATGGTATAACAGTCTGTTGTCACAATGTGCAAGGATTGTAGAGGTGGGCCTTTGTTCCCCTGTAGTATGGCAGATGGATGGAGAGCTTGGGACATTGGCTATTTGTCCTGGAAGTACCTCTTGAAGGCTGAGCAGGTGAGGTGTTGGCGGAGGGAAGTTTTAAACACCTTAGTGATATAGAAATTTGATTAAAAGCAAAATGTATCTAGCGCGGGGTTAATGGATGAAACATTACTCCATTTCTAACACAGAGTAAATGGTGAAACATCAGTCCATTTGTCAGAAACATGCTTCTCCCACTCATAGCAGTCAAGCGAAAAGTTGGTTTCCTTTTTTGTCTTTAGACACTTGACTGATAAACGCATTTGTTGCAGACGTTTAAGCCCTAACAGCCTTCCATAGTTGCAGACGTTTTGGCTCTAACGGCCTTCAATAGTTGCAGACGTTTTGGCTCTAATGGCCTTCCATAGTTGCAGACGTTTTGGCTCTAACGGCCTTCCATAGTTGCAGACGTTTTGGCTCTAACGGCCTTCCATAGTTGCAGACGTTTTTGGCCCTAACGGCCTTCCATAGTTGCAGACGTTTTGGCTCTAACGGCCTTCCATAGACTGAATGCGCTCCCGCGACAGGTTTGGATGATGACGTTGCATCTCGTGGATGTTTATCGGCGTGTTGATATGTTGTGGACTAGGTTTTTGGATTGGATTGCCTGGACGCTTGCAATCAAACTATTTCAAACTGCAAGAATGCCATGGATTTGTGGACAGGCGGAGGCCGACAGGTGAGTTCGACATTCTAGTCATGCACCTCTCCCTTTTTCAAAGATGTATTAAATGTTTAGTCGTTGCTAGAGAGTAGCTAGTTTTTGCGAGACTTCCCCTTATAGAGTGCGATGTTCGTTACCGCGGGTGAACCGCTGGGAGAGCGGTGAAGGTCTGGTTTCATTGTAATGGCTTAAATCGTCGGCGTCTTGAGAGTTAAGATGGAGTTTGAGGACGGTGATCGAGTTTTGGACTGTGGTCTTGCTGGGTTGATGATGCGGCGGATGCGTTGTGTGATGCAATTTGAAGTGGAAGGTTTTGATGATGATGATGATGCTGTTGTTGTTCTTGTTGAAGTTGCTGGTTTTGAAGTAGTTGTTGTGGAGGTGATAGCAGTAGCTGGCTGAAACGGAGCGTTCTTCAAAACGAAGATGGCTGTGATATGGAACTTAGGGTATATATAGTGGCTTAGGACTCATCTGATTGGTAATCATAAATTGGATAATGCGGGACCAGCTGCGAGCAATCATCTGCACGTGATCCTCTCGAAATTAGTTTATAAATAAACTTCACTTAGATGAAATGCATACACTTTCACATGCTGTTATATTCATATGCAATTTTAAAAAGGTGCGTCTTAACACGCCTTTTAAAAACATGAATGCTGGGGGATTCTTTCACCTCATTTGGAAGACAATTCCAAATTTTTGGAGCATAGTGACTAAAAGAGGTGCCACCAGATCGCATCAGATTTACAGAGTGAAATTCTAAAAGTCGAGCACTAGATGAACGTAGCAAATGGTTTGGATTATATTTTGATAAGCACTCAGAAATGTAAGAAGGTGCCATATTGTGTAATGCCTTGTAAACTAATAAAAGAATCTAATCTAATAAAAGAATTAAGTTACATTGCAACTAATTCTCATTAGATTATAAGTAGACTGTTAGGTTGGGGTTAGGGTTGGGGTTAGGGTTAGGGTTGGTGTAAGTTGACATACTTGCAAAGTTTCTTATAGTCAGTTAAATGTCTGTTGAATGTCAGTATCAACAGATATTAAGTAGACAGTCTACTAATACTCAAATGGACCATCGAAATAAAGTGTTACCAAATGTGTTTCTTTCCACATGTTCCAGTCTCAGTTTGTGCATGTTTTGTGCGTAATCTCCTCTCCATATACGTTATATTTTCTTTGTTCCAGTTTACACAATTGCAATTGTTTGGGAGGGTCAAATGTTTTACTGATAAAGAGGAAGTCAACGGCCAGCCAGGTTTTTGACCTTCCTTTTGTAATGGATTTGTTGCCAGGCAACATATTCAATATTATTGTGAGGCTGTTATGGAAAGCACCCTTGAGTAACACTGAGAAGACCCAGTCTCTTTTCTTGTTATTTGTTATTTTCAGTAAAGACGTTATTGTAAATTCCATAAATATGGTATGGTATAAATGTATGTGAGCTCATATTTGGTCCAAAATATTGAACACTTCTCAAATAAATAAAAACAATAATACAAAATCCAAAATAATTCTTGACAGCAGCTTTATTTTCAGAGACAGCTTTTATCACACACATAGGGAATACAAAATACATCCGTTTTACTTTCAGGAACACTTTTCCCCTAATACTTTCAGCCCACATTCAGAACCAAACCTATGTGTTTCGTCTCATAAAGCATTGCTTTCAGCATTTTATTTAGCCTTTAGAAGGAACGCTGCTGGACTGATGTTCCTCCTGTGGTGGTGGTGGTGATGGTGACAGTTCCACCTGAAAGCAGAGATGGACATAAGATTTAGCAATGCAGAATTTACTGTAGTACCTAAAACAGTTAATCAGACAACATGTGTGTGTAAAGAGAAATGTTCATCACCTGGCACTTGAGTCCTGGAAGAAGAAAAAGAAAATATACATTAGTGAGGCACAATGAGATTAACATAATTTTGTAACATAATCCATGAATCACTGCTTTTGACAAAATCTTACTTGATGTCCTGATTTTCCAGGAGGCTCCTGTAGGTGGCGATCTCCTGCTCCAGACGAGTCTTGATGTCCAGCAACAGTGTGTAATCTCGTGCCTGCTGCTCAATGCTAGCTCTCAACTGAGCCAACTCAGCTTCCAGCATGTTGATTTGGTTCTGGTAGCCTGCTAGCATAGCGCTGTACCTAGCCTCTGTGTCTCCCAGTGAGTTCTCCAGTGCTGCTTTCTGTTCGAGTAAAGAAACATACAGAAATAAGTCACTGTAAATGATGTACAATAGATGTAAATTATGTTATTAGTGTAATTCTTGGGTGAACTATCCCTTTATACATGCTGGTTTTCAGAAAAGGCCACAATTACTTTCAGAGCACTTTTTCCAATATCCTAGGATTTGGAGGACTTTAAAAAACAAAGCATTCCTGACATATCTCACCCTCCTCTCCATCTGTTTTATATATATCTTTGCCTCCCTTACTGTGTCCTCTTCTTGGCATGCTTCCTTAAGTTATTACGTAAACCTTAGTGTAATCTCTCTCTCTCCCCATACACTTCCTGCATTCCATTATTGCCTCACCATGCTGAGTTGAGACTGTAGTTCGATCTCCAGGCCTTGCAAGGTGCGTCGTAGATCTGTGATCTGTGTCTTTGTTGTTTGTATGGTCTCTGTGCTGATGGCCACTTCTTTGCTCAAACCTGCAGACTAAAAATAAGGTAGAAACACACAGTATGAGTAAGAGCACTTCTCATCTTTTAGCTTAAATTCACAGCAGATCCAGAAGAGACCTTACCTTGTCTTTGAACCAATCTTCCTGTTCCCTGCGATGTTTCTGAATGATGTTCTCGTAATGAGCGCGGATCTCCTCCAAAACCTTGTTTAGATCTTGTTGAGGAGCAGCGTCGACCTCGACGTTTACTGTGCCTGTCAGCTGAGACCTCAGTGCAGCCAAGTCCTGTAAACCCACAAATGTTAAGCATCAGGAGCCAAAAGTCCCCCCAAAAAACACTTTCAAATACAGCAAGCCATCACTACAGACCTCCTGGTGGTTCTTCTTCATAAATGCCAGTTCATCTTGCATACCCTCGATCTGCATCTCCAGGTCGGCCTTTGTCAGTGTCGTCTGGTCCAGCAAGCGGCGCAGGTTGGCGATGTCAGCCTCCACAGATTGGCGCATTACCAGCTCATGCTCGAATCTGATTGATGGAGAGGCACGATGAGGATCACGTTTGTATACCAGTTTGATCTTGCAATGTCGACATGATCTCAAAATTTACTCTTTTTATTTTTTATATGTATTAAGTAGTGCTTGTTCCGACAATTTCGTAAAAAATAATTTGCTCTAATGAGTTTTTATCATATACCATATCCTTACCTCCCCCCTCGAAATTATTTTTCTTTACTTCTGGTCACATGTAATGTTTTTAGGGCGGGGTTATCAGTGCATGTTAAATTTCTGCTCTGCTTTCGTTCATTCAGCAGTCATCCTCCATTTTGTTAGCAAAGCCCATCTTCCAACAATTCAATCGGTTCCCAAACGATATGATCATGCACCATCCTACTTTTTTCTCATTTCAGGAGCTTCTCAGTTGGATGTATGTCATGATATGGGAAAAAAAGTACTATCCTAACTTCCGTTTCATGTTGACTTTAAAGATATCATATGGTTAAAGAGAAGTATTATTAAAGGGAACTTACTTTATCCTGAAGTCATCAGCAGCCAGCTTAGAGTTGTCGATCTGCAGGAGAATGTTGGCGTTGTGGATGGTAGCATTTTTGATCTGTAAAAAAAGCATTGACATAACTGTCAGAAATTGGCACAGTGTTTTCAAACTACACCACCAAGTGTGTCAGAATTTGCAACTATCTTTTATATGAGAACAGTATGCGTGGTGTTGCACAGATTCTCAAGGAGTATATAATCTGCAACCTGTTATTTAGCAACTAGTGCATTTGATTTGTTAATCATATTAAACAATTGAATTGAATAATTCATATTCAATCAGACATCATCACTGTACCTTGTCCTTCAGGTCCTTGATGGTGTTCCAGTAATGGCTATAGTCCCTCTCTGCAACTGGCCCCTTCTTTTCATAGTACTCACGGATCTGTCTCTCCAGATTTGCATTTGCAGCCTCTAGGGAGCGCACCTTATCCAGGTAGGATGCCAGACGGTCATTCAAGTTCTGCATAGTGGCCTTCTCATTCAGCTGGAAGTGGTCACCATCCCCTCCAAGGGCGAGTCCAGAGCTGAATCCCCCACCATATCCTCCACCAAATCCTCCTCCATATCCTCCACCGTGTCCTCCACCAAAACCGTATCCTCCACCGCCTCCAATTCTGGTGGTAGAGATGCGGGTGCTTCCTCCAAAACTACCTCCATACACGCTGTGGGCTTTTTGAGGAAAGGCCGAGGAGCTCCTCAGAGTCTTGGAGATTATGGACCCTGAGGTCATGGTCCTGGGACCTTTGGAGGATGTTGTTTGGATAGAGATCGACATGGTGGATGGATGCAGTTGTCCTGAAGAGGATCGGTGCCTTCGAGCTCCACTTGGCTCTCTTATAGAGATGTTGCTTGGGGGCGGGTCTTGCCCTTTGTGGACGGGAGGGGGGAGTGAGGGTGTGTGCCAGACCCTTCTGCAACTTTCAGAAATGTTGAGACTCCAGGACCAGGGTTCAGTTTCCACCCTAGTGAGGAAACTGCAAAAGAATGTCTCTGTGTCTGTATGAACTCCTGCAATGTTCTCACCCTTGAGATTTCAATGAAGGGAGTGCAGTAAGGTTACAGGCACTCTGACACACACATGTGTTTGTGTGTCTGTGGATGTGTGCCAGTTTTACTCCCTTTGTCAGTTTGGAACAGAACAAAGATGCATACCCAGTAATGAGAGGACACAGAAAAGTTTGAAGTTTAGTATTTGTTTTTGATCAAGCAGGAAGGAAAAAACAAACAAACAAAGTTCAAATCTTTTTTTGCAAGCTTCAGCTGTGAGATAGAAAGTCACCTGTTGAAACCAATAAAACATTTGCTCTGTATCTTGTTTACTTATAATATTTTCATTTCAAAACACACATTTTAAATTCAATTATTTTGTTGTACAGTTTTTGTGGCATGTTTATTGCACTACATTACAATGTTGGTTGTTTGATCCTTAATTACATAAAATCATGTGCAGTAGTAGGCTTAAGGGTTTCCTTTTAATAATTTTGTTCTTTTTTAATGTTCATTTTCCACCATTAATATCTCACTGGCCCTTTTTAACCTTATGCCAAAATAAAATTAAATCTGTTTATAAATAAATGAATGAATGAATTATTTATTTATCAAAACACCTTTTTAGACAAATCTTATTGTATTATATATTTCATATTACATATATTTTTAAATTAGAAATTAATACAGTAATAGGCAAAATTAATATAAAGCATAATATTTTAACATAAAACAGCACTTTGGGGAAAAAAAATCGCAGCAGGGTTAATAAGTTTTTGTTAAACTGTACACTGCAAAAAAATTCTTAATTTTACGGTTTATTTCTGGCTGCTTGAGTGCCAAAAAAAAAAAAAACGTAAAATAACGGCTGTTGAGTTACAGAAATATACCATAAAATAATAACGGATATCACATTACAGAAATTTACTTACATTTAAATTTCTGGTCAATTTCTGTAGTTTAACATCCCTTATTTTATGGTAAATTTCTGTAGTTTAACATCCCTTATTTTACGGTAAATTTCTGTAATTTAACAGCCGTTATTTTGCTTTTTTTTTTTTCTGGCACCCCAGCTGCTGGAAATAAACCGTAAAATTACGGATCTGATGAAAATATCATGCATTATGTGATCATTCAATCACATTGATAAGAAAAAATGTGTGTTTCTTCATACAAGGATTAGGTTGAGCTTATTTATGTTGTGCAGTGTTATTTGAGCATTAACACACTTGTTTTCGAGACTATAGTTTATATGTCATATACATAAAGAGTCTGAAGAAATGATGATTTCTGATTGCCTGTGTAAAATGTTTTTTGGCAAAGTTGTATGATTTGTTTGGTTCCCAGGGTGTTGCTAAGGTGATCGAATTGCTATTTGGTCATCGCTATGCTTGTCTAAACAAGCACAAGTAATGAATGGAGTGCATTCACTGGTATGAGCACTGAGCAGTAACAGGTCGGGTGCTTCAAAGATTTGTGTTTGTTTTAAGGTTTGTAATTTAGCAGCCTTTTTTAAAACATGCACTTGATGTTGAAGTCTGTTATTTGGTTAGATTTATCCAATCTCGGTGGCATGGGTGGTGGTGTTAAACTGTATTAGCATGCATCTGCTGGTGTTTACAGAGGATTTTTCTTGATTGTCGGCTCCCTGAGGGGGGGATGTGACATCATCTAACCATTTCACCACCACCCTCTTAACTTTGCTTCAACTTGGAAACCTCACTGATGAACAATGGAGGTGGGGTTAAATTTCTGTTCCCAAGAACAGATATTTTGAAACTTTGTTAGAGCAAACTAATTTGCATGTTTGAGTTATCATGAAATAAACCCTGAAACAGGGAAAGATGTAAATAAAATGTCAAGAAAAAGGCACCACGGTGGTGTAGTGGGTAGCAAGTTCGCCTCACAGCAAGAAGGTCGCTGGTTCGAGTGCCGGCTGGGTCAGTTGCCATTTCTTTGTGCAGTTTGCATGTTCTCCCTGTGGTTGCATGGGTTTTCTCCGGGTGCTCCATTTCCCCTGACAAAGTCCAAAAGACATGTGGTATAGGTGAGTTGGGTAGGCTAAATTGTCCATAGTGTATGGATGTTTCCCAGAGATGGGTTGCAGCTGGAAGGGCATCCGCTGCGTAAAACATATGCTGCATAAGTTGGCGGTTCATTCCGCTGTGGCAAAAAGAAAATGAATGAATATCAAGAAAAAAATGTACTGACACTCACTTGTTCGATCTGGAAATCATTATATAGATATATTTGACAGTTGTTGACCAATTAGAATCAAGTATTACAGTTATGTATCCTGTGGTGTTTTAATGTTAAAACACCATCAAAAAACATGTAAAAAAATACAAATGTCAAACCTTGACATCCTTTTGTGATTCACACATTGATGCCCCTTTGACCACCAAAACAACAACCTGAAAAGTATTATAAAGTAAGATGTTTTTGCCCATCTGAAAGCTTCATTCCAAATTCCATATTCACACTGGATTTTGTATCCCCACAATGCACGTAAACTACCTTGATGCCAAAACGACACCAGATTGAAATCCAACATTGCCATTAGAAATCAGTTATAGGACTGTCAGTTATTGGACTGCCAATGTTAGATGTCAATTTGATGTCGTTTGGACATCGTGTTTATATGCATTTTAGGGATACAAGATGTGAGATGTCAATGTGAGTTGTCAATCTGATGTCATTTTGACATCAAATTAGTAAACTGACATCAAATCGATTTGCATTTCTGACATATTTTTGAAGTTGTTTTAACATCAAGGTGCCTGCTGAAATCTACAAGCTGCAACTGGACATTGCAATAAGACTGCCTCAATTATTTTGATAAAGTAGGCTAAAACATATTTTAGAGCATTTACTATAAGCATGCATCTGCATGACTTCAGACGTGCTTCTTCTGTTCTTTTCTGTCTGTCTCTGTTGGGAAGGCATTAGTCTGGGTGACTTACATTCATGACTCACTGTATAAACAGAACTCCACCTCTCTCCTCTCTCTGCTGTGTTAGCTAGTCTTAGAAAGTTTGTGGGAGAGTTGATAACTGTCATTACTCATAAAAATGCATTAAATTGGATGTTCTGTCCAGGCTAGCACTTTAACTCAGGTATGGCTATAATGGCTATAGTGCTCAGAGTACAGAAGACATCTATTGTAACCAACCCATTTTATCTTTTGTACTTTTTTCATTTTGGTTGAGCTGTTATTGTTCATATTACATATTAAGTAATAGTTTACAGCATAGTGAAAGTTGAGGTACTATTAGAGTGAATATGGGCACTAATATATTCTGGACAAATACACTGTGAGAAAACCCTTGTACCTCAGACCAAACAATTACATTTAGTTATACTTTATCTCGTGTCCTTGTTACAGTGTAACTATTTTTTATCTACTACTAATAATATTAAAGAATTATATGTATGCGGTACGGTGGCTCAATGGTTTGCACTGTTGCCTCACAGCAAGAGAGTCGCTAGTTCGAGTCCCAACTGGCCCAGTTGGCATATTTTCCCCCTGTTTGTGTGGGATTCCTCTAGTTCAGTGGTGCCCAAAGTTGGCCCATGACCTTTGGTTTGGCCCACCATCCCATCTTGGAAGGAGAGGGAGAATAATGGGGAGTTGGTTGGGGCAAATGCCTTTGACAGAGATCCATAATTTCAAATTTAACATAATCTTTACTTTCTTTGTTTAATTAAGGGGCATAAAATGATAGTTTCAATTAAATGTTGCAAAGGAATCAGACTTTTAAAATGTAGATACTGACAGATAGATGACAATGCACAAGACATTGGTGAGCAAATCAGGGCAAAGGCAGGAGCAGCTTGAGTAGTGTATTCAGCATTGATCTCCATTGTGTTATAAATGGGATTGTTTACTGTGTTTTTACTATAATAAGTTCTTATAAAATGTAAAAAAAAAATGGTACTCCATCATTACTTAATATGTTTTAAAGCAACATTTCTTGTTATTTTTAAATATTAGCAAATAAATTGCCTATGAGAAATTTAATGTAAAACTGTGGTTTTTGGCCCTTTATAAGAAAAAGTTTGGGCACCCCTGCTCTAGGTTCTCTGGTTTTCCCCACAGTCCAGAGACATGCGCCTAAGCCGAATGAATGAATGTGCTTGCCATGTGCTTAGAGTTAGAATGCAGGTTAGGTTTAGGGTTATTTGCATGTAATAATGCATAATTAATTGTAATTACTGCAGTAAATACATGTAAAATAACATCCTAAAATACACCCTTTCTAGGACTTTTTTCAATACCTTTTCATTAAAAAAAAAGAGGGAATAGAAAAAACACTCAAAAGTGACAACTTTAGTGGCCTACTGTTCTATCACTATTAAAGTCTGTGTGTTATTTGTGTATTATGTAAGTCTGTGTGTCATGTATTCTTGCTAGTCTAGTTCAGTATAGGTTGATCTATGATTAATAGTATGCATCATTGTTTAATGTATAATCTACTTAAGTGCCAGACAACTAGGTCATAGGTTCAAACGGCTGTCTATTATTAGAATAATTTACTATTCAAAGTAATACTTAATCCTGTGTAACAGTAAATAAAAACAGTTATGACAAATTTATAAACGTACAGGCTTAAACAGCTATGAAATTAAACATCGGACACCTTCTTATAAAATGTATAAAATATTTTTTTGAACAGAATTGAGAGAGTAGGTCTGGCATATGCACAGTAGTACACAATATGACTAAAGCTGTGCATGAGATGTTTTTCAATTTTTTTATATATTGGCTTCCAGCAATTATGGTGTTAAGTTCTGTAGCTTTCTTGTAAAGCCATGCACCAGGCATCTAACCTATATATCAGTCAAATCGTTTTACTTTGCTGACAGACTTGATTGAAACTGATAAAGAGATGCTATTCCTTGGACGGCTTCATGTTCATGATCTGAGAAGTGTAACACAGACAAGTAGTTCTCCATGAAAAATGTCCTGTGGTAATCCTGTGAATGTGATATTGCAACAGTAATAAATTTACCACACAGCAAATGAGCTAAGCGAAACAGCCCATTCTGTTGTACAGTATCACAAGCACTTATCATTAGATGCCATATGTGTTTTTATGTTGTTTTTGTGTGGTATTTATTCCACACAACAAAATCATGTAATACAGAAATCGGAAAGTAATATCTGTTATGATCACAAGCTGGAGTGGTGGACTCCATTTCCCACAAACAACTGCACTGATTACAGCTCCACCTGTTCTTTATCATCTGGACTAATTAAGACTAATTAAGACACTTGCTGCATCCCATTTTGCATACTTATACTGCGCCCTAGAAGTATGTACTTTTGTGAAGGAAAAATATATGCTTTTGAGTGTGTAACAGAAGAGTATGCAAGCTTTGGGACAAAGTACTTCCTCATTAACAGATCGTTGTGGTGCTTAGTTAAGAGCCCTGTCAATCATCCACATTTCTGTCGTATTAAATTTCTTACCTTATTGTAAAAGCAGCAGCAGGTTAATCTCCCATTCACGAGTCTTTCATGCAGAGAAATCTCCTCACGTCCAACGCGCAATGTACTGTGTGCAATATCAGCGGTTAGAGTATGGACGCTTCTACACTTACAATTTTGACTGGAAAAAGTAAACCATCCGGGAATTTTTGCCATACTCTTTTCAACATACTACGATTTGGGACATAGTAATTCTATTTTCACATACTATTTAGGACGGACAGTATGCAAATTGGGATGCAGCAGCTCAGACTGAAATCCCTATTTGTGCTATTTGAGAAAGCTGCCATTTTCAGTGGTGTCCGAAACCATAGAGGACATTATGAAGTTCTCTTAATCAATCCCATAATGCACACTAATAGCGAGTCTACAACTCATGTAAGCTCAAAAGCTAGAAAATCTCCATAATGCATTGTGTGATTTTGTGCACAGAATTAATTTCCGCATCTGACCACAAGATAGTATTTAAAGCACAATCCTATCGGTGTAGAGTTTAGAAACAATATGCTATTTAATTAAAGAAACATTTGTATTCATGACAGAAATAAAAGTCTTTGTTTCACTGGTGTACTTGGAAGTTGAAAATCGAATTCTTCTGAGGGATCGACAGCAAAGCACAAACAAAACAGCATCCCTTCCAGTGCACTAAGTGCTCGAATTCACTTATACCAGGGATGTCAAACTCAATTCCTGGAGGGCCACAGCCCTGCACAGTTTCGTTCCAACCCTAATTAAACACACCTGATGAAACTAATTGAGTCCTTCAGGCTTGTTTGAAACCTACAGTAAATGTGTTGAAGCAGGGTTGGAACTAAACTGTGCAGGGCTGTGGCCCTCCAGGAATTGAGTTTGACATCCCTGACTTATACGTTTAATTTACTCATTCCAGTAGACTATATTAGTGGACTAAGGGTGATTTCGGATACAGCATCACTCTTGTTTTGTCTTGGATTACATTTTTACAACATATGCTCATTCTGAAAACGTAGCCCTATATAGATTTCTGGACATTGCGAATTATGTAGCCAGAGGTACATATGGCTACATTTTGTTTTTAAAACAAACGCTACGGGACGGTATGATGCCATTACTTTTCCAGTTAGCTCACCATGTATGTTTGGCGGACTTTAGAGACAGAGAGGAGTTGGGCACAATGATGGAGTTTGAGTCCAGTGAAGAACGATTCCAGAAATCGGGAGAAACAAGAACAAGTAAATAAAAGTGAGGATGTGGTAAAATCTGAAAATATGATAAAAAATCAGACGAGGGCTTTTATTTTTCTGGATTGCTGTTGAAAACTCAGTTAGGTTTAGGGAAGTGAGTGGGCGGGTCAATCTGTGCTTTTGAAAACACTATTGGTTGGGTTTAGTGAAGGTGGAGGATTGATTCAGTCAATTGGTCAGTCAGTCAGTCATTGAGTCAGTCGATAGTCAGTCAATAGTCAGTCAACAGCGGCCTCTGGTGGATTTACATAAAAACAGCAGGCATGAATGACACTCGCGAGAGAAATTTGAGATCTGAAAAAGCGTCCACAGCGACCTCCAGAAATGTATATATCGGTACATTTTCAGAATGAGCCTGGGTCACATTTTTAAGCTTTTATGTGTTCCTTTTTGCCCTCTCTTTTTTTCTCCTTAGTGAGGAAATAAAATAAAGCTTTTCATAGCTTCGAAAACAAGTGAACCAATCAAAGCATTCAAAACACCACTGGACAGGACACCTGCTGGTCAAAACCTTGTGAATGCAACAAATGCTCATGCTAAACATGAATTAAAATGGGCTTTTTCAAACACAATGCTAATTATTAAAATTGGAAGTATAATTACCAAATGCACTTAGTTTAGACATTAAATGTCTGCATAATATATAGTCTTTTGTCAAATTTGAAGGCTTGGGTTATTTGTTCCGTTGGGCGACAGGACAACAAGAGAATAACTAACTCCTTTTTGGTTTTACAAATGTGTCTGCTTATTAGTGGCGGGCAGAGTGAGGCAGAGTGAAACACTGAATCACTCAAAGCAAATGTGTCAAGGCTTTGAAATATTCGACACTCATCTCTATAGCACCTAGTGTTGTCATTTTTAAATATTCCTCTGAAACAGCTTCGATAAAGAAATGGTGAAATGAATTGAGGAATTATAACCCATGTTGTATAAACAAGTCCTCAAGTAATTTAGGGGAGTGGAATAGTGTTCCTTACTGGAATGCAGTTACTTTGGGTTTGAATCCAGGTTGAAGCAATTATAGTCATTTTAAATGTGTGTTATAATTGCTCTGTTCTGTTAATGCGTTGTAACATTGGTCTGACACCTGAATGAACTCTTTGTGATGTTATTTTGGTCATGACGAAAAGGAACATTAACAAAAGACCTAAAAATCTCAGTATCTGACTTTTGTACGTACTGTATGGGACATTCTACCACAAACGTATGTTTTCTGTCCCTGAAGTAAAACCATAAATACAGTAAATAAAAATATTTCATGGCAACAATTTTTTAAATAGACTGATGGTTGATTTCGTTGAGTTGTTCTGTAATAGAAAATGTCATTTATTTGGTTCTCAGATTTTTGTTCATTATTAAAAACACTTAACAAATTTACAAACCCTGTCACTGTCCTTGTCCTCAGCCCAATTAAACCATTTTAATAGTTTTGTTATGCTAAAAACTGTTATTCAGAAGAAAAAACTTCAGAAAGAGCAAAGTTTAAGTCTTTCTCATTCACATCCATTGATTAAAAACATGAAATTATAACTAAATTCTACAAATAAATACTACAAATATGTAATACAAATCAATTTAAACTTGTTTTAGTCAGTCCTGTCACATTTGCATTAAATTGAACATAAACTGCATGTAATACACCTTTAAGAAGCTGGCAGTCATCAAGGATGCGTTTTATTATTTAATAATATGATTTTATTCTTGTTTTTGTATGATTTTTTGAAGAAGACGAGCTTAAAGGTCAGGTCCTATCACATTTTCTCTGAGTGCGTTTCTGGTGCAATGTCCTGTATACATTTTTCTTAAAGATTTACTTTTGCATTAATTGTGAAAGGACAGTATATTGACAGGACGTAAAGAGGGAGATGGGATGTGGGGATGTCCACAGTGCTATTGCACTATATGTCTGTACTGTTCACTAACTAGGCTATGAGCAATTGTGTAGTTTGTTCCCAACTCTATCAATCAAACGCAGATTCGCCGGGTATGCCACATCCCAAAACGATTGTGAAATGCCCTGATGCTTTGAATCGCTTTAGTAACATGCCTTGGGTGTTTCGAATCACGCTTAGAAACAGTGCTCCAAAATATCTTTGCTTTGGGATCTCAACACTGTGTCAGTTTCGCATCAGCCATCCCTGTTTGTTTGACTGCCCATTTTGTCTCACCTTTGTCTCACAACTGCATTTGAATCCTCAACTCTGTTTTTACGCCCCATAAGTTACACAACCACAAGAATATACATACTGTACAACAAAATCCTGTTGTAAAATGTCAAAAACAAAACAAAACAAAACAGATTACTACTCAATTACTGTTATAGTTTAATGTGGTAATTTTGATGTTTGATCATATGGATACCACAAGACGTTTTTGCAAGAGGCTGCCCCTTCGGTTTTGTTCATTCTTGGTTATGAGGCAGAACCGTGACACTTGTGTATTGTACTGTACTTGTTTGCATGTGTGGATTAAAGTGTGCTCTGGTTGTGCACTGTCTTGTCTCGTTTTTTTTTTTTTTTTACAGTGTCTTTTGCTGCCAGTACAGAGAAGGTGTTCAAATCCCCACAGTTGGCTTTGTTTTCGTTTTATGTATGCACTTTCCTGTTCTTGTCCATCTAATTAGTAGTTAATTAGCCCCACCTGTACTTCTTCGTTTTGTGTCTGGGTTTTATCCTTCCACTGTGATCTGTGCCAAGCTGATTCATTTTGAGCTCCCTGCCATTCCAAGTAAAATCAAGTCAAATCAAGTCAAGTGTATTGTTAGTTTTTTTTTCTTTAAAGTTCTTTTCACTGCACTGTAAAAATTTTTTAAATTAAATTAAATAATACGTTTTTAAGCTGAATAAAATCAACCTTACATTACCTTACAACTTAACAACTGTTAAACTGACATACAAATGCTTGCATAACTTATAAAATTAAGTTAGAACATGATTAACTTAGTTTAATAAGTTACATTCATTCACTCATGAACACGGGGAGAACATGCAATCTCCACACAGAAATGCCAGCTGACCCGGCTGGGACTCAAACCAGCGACCGTCTCGCTGTAAGGAGACAGTGCTAACCACTGTGCCACTGTGTCACCCCTAATAAGTTACAATAAACTAAAAATACATGCTGTCATGTCTAATTGTTCAGATAATTTCTTACAGTGTAATGGTTTAAAAACTGTTTTGTTTTTATTTTGTTGTAGTTTTCATTTTTCAGCCCTGTTGTCTGATATTTGGCAGTTCTAGCTGTTCTGTATGTGGGTTCTGTCTGCCAAAGCATGACATATAGCCTGCTTAAGTGGACAAATATACATCAAATATCTCAAAATGTCCATCTTGGTTTGTTATCTTAGTTATGTCGTTCATGAACATTAACAGAAAGTAATCAAATGAGATATATAGTTACAACCATCACTTATCTTGAAAAATCTGGTCAGTTTGAATGGTCATCCAGTACTTTGATCACGGTCGTAAAAAATGTGTTACTTGTACAGTTTTAATTGTCAATTTTTGTACTTTTCACATTATCAACTTCTTTTTTACATTTACACTCATTTAGCATTTAGCAGATGCTTCTGTCCAAAGCAACTTACAAATGAGGAGGCGTTAAGCTATTCAACATGAAGTGGCAATGCACACAAGAAGTGGTAGCCTACTTACACACAGTGGCGCCTGCAGCTGTAAGGCTGTACGCACTGTGCCTACCATGAGAGGGCGGGAATTGATGCCGCTTATTTATTCATTTATTTATTTATTTATTACATATTTTGAATAGATTATTAACCAGAATATATTACGATATATTGACAAAACAAGAACGCATAACAGCAAATAAAGGTGTGTGTTTGTGTGTTTTAAAGCGTGTATGTACTTGCATGGTGTAAAGAAAACTTTACTTTAGGCTCACAGCAAAAAAATCTGTGTACATTTAACTCAATTTGAGTTTAACTTAACACTCTTTGGGGTACATATGACTCCCTCCATTTTGGAGTTAAAATAACACTTTCTAAAGAGTGAAATTTTCACATTACTCACAGAGTTCACTTTAACACAGTAAGAGTTTATTCTTACATCGAATGTGTGTGTGTGTGTGTGTAGGTGTGTGTGTGTGTGTGTGTGTGTGTGTGTGTGTGTGTGTTAACCTTCAAAGTGTTAATATATTACTCTTTTTCCTATATTATCAATTGGTGTGTGTGACAGATAACGTTGATCAAATATGTTGAAAATATTTTAAATTTATTAAATGTTCATTAATCTTTTCTGAAATATTTTCAATGCATTTGCTTTGGTTTGATCACTGTTTATTTGAAAGAACCAGTTTTAGTAAAAAACGGGACTTCCCATCACTAATGGCAAACACACTGCATATTGGGTTAAAAGTTTAACACTGAAAAAAAAAATCTTAAATATAAGCTTCACACTCGTGGATTAAAATGTACTCTTACTCTTGTACTCTTGTGGATTAAACATTAAAATGTACTCTGGTTTTAACAATAAACAACACCAAAAAAAATCACACTGTATATTTAACACTGGAATTTTTGCTGTGCTTTATTTTTGCGGCAGTTTTTCCGCAAACTAAAATTACAATTCAGATAACTATTGTTTAAAACAAGGTTCAAAGTGAGTAAACACTCTTTGAAACAGATAATCTTATTTGAGACATTTGCCAATAGGCCTAAAACTAATGAGACAAATACTGATTCCCCACACGGAGTGAAGACCACAGTCTGATCAACACCTGAGCTGGGGAAACTCCAGGCCTAGTCCGTGCGCATCCTCCTTGCACAGAAGTTTATATGAGCGACTGACATAAAGATGCAGACATCTCCATTCTCACAACGACTTTCAGAGTTGTCTCAGCCTTCCAACCGAGTTTGTTCTTCCGAGGTAATGTGGGAACATGTTCAGTGCTGTTGTGAACTTTGTAAACGTCTGTCCTGCTCATTCAAATTATCTGATTAAATGAAATAAAATGTAATTGACCGGCGCAACAGGAAAAACAGTTTAATATGGGCTTCTCTGAAAATGTGAATATTTCCCTTTAATTTAATTTAGGCTAGATTATTATTTTATTTGACAGCCCAGTTCGTGTTTTGGCATTGTTGAAGTATATAGCGGACCTGTTTTTAAGCACTTCACCTCAAATGTTATTATTTCTTCTGTGTTATCTAGTAAATAACTGACCAACAAAAATAATTAAACTATAAGACAAACTATTCGAAATTTGTTTTAAAAATATATTTTTTCCAAAAAAATATACGAATTACATTTTTGATTGAGTCCGTCAACTACTCAACTGTGCGTGTGGATGATTTTCGGTCAGTGGAAATAAGGGTTTTATGCTTCACTAATGGTTGTATCACAGTCTTCTGTAAAATGCAAATTTATAATTTAATATGTCATAATTTTAAAGATTACATCTTGAGCGAAATATTCATATTATTAGAAATATAAATATTAAAAAAGGAAATGAATTGTGTCGTAACGAATGCCCTTTTGACCGTAAGCATCAGTGTTTGGAGATGATTGGGGGAAAGGGGGCGGGGTGGTGCTGGATTTGTGCGTACCTTGGAATAAAATCCTGCAGGCGCCCCTGCTTACACAAAGGCTTAGAGAAGCAAGAGTTCAAGAGTAAGGAGGGAAAAAAGGGAATTTATTCATTTATTTTATTTTCTGGAGTACTTAAGTGCTCATGGAAGAAATGGATTTTCAGTTGCCGTTTGAATGATGTTATTTTTGAGAAAGCACTCCCTTGCTTTCTTGCAAAAAAGTAAAGAAAAAGAAAGTCCTGTTAAATAGGTAGGTGAGATTTAGAAAGACAAGACAAGCCTTAAATCCATATTAATGATAGTTTGGTATCAACAGCAGATTACAGAATGCATGGTTTAGGTGTTTATCTTTCTGCAAGAGCCCATGAGAACATTGCATTCTTATTGTTATGCTTGATACACTCTCATTCATCTCTGTTATGCTTTATCTCTGTTATGCTGTTATCCTTTTGTGTTCAAAACTACTTGTACAGTAACTCTGTACCTAGAAAGATTCACTGGACTAAATGTATACCTTTGTGGTTCATATAAAATTCGCAACATGTATTCGGCTGTGTTTATTCATATTCTTATTAAATATATATTTCTTTTATCACTATAAAGGGGTGACGTTAAATAAACTTCAAATACAACCAAATGTTTACTTACCTATTGATATTTATTTTTGGAAAAGAAAAAAAAGATACAAAAGATCTATTACTGGCCTGAACAATCAACAGCACATGGCGCCAATGAATGCCAGGAAATATGATGTGATACTCCCTCATTTCTGTTACCTCAGCTTTCCTTTCTGGAACGTAAGTGCACAGCAGAAATTCAACTATACAGTGTGATTTCATTTGGTGTTGTTCAGTGTTAAAACCGGAGTACATTTTAATCCACGAGTGTGAAAGAGTGTCACTCTTAAAAAAAAAGGTTCCTTGAGGTTCTATATAGAACCCCGGGGTTCTATACTTGGCCAGTAGAACCTTTTACCCAAAAAATGGTTCTATTTAGAACCCTTTGAGTGCAAAGAACCTTTTTGATTAAAATGGTTCTATAATGTGGGATTTATAACATAATTATATAGTAAAGATTATAAATAATAATAAGCTATAACACAGAGAGACAAAGCTTTTTGAGTCAAAACCTAATAAAATGACTGCTATGGTCAAAAACCTAATCAATGTATGATGGGATTTTTGTTTCACGCAGGTTTGTACATTACCATATAACTAATATTTATATATGCTTAATATTTATCATTTTTGACGAATTATTTTGTGAAATTAATTAAATAACCAGTTTATTCAGACTATACAGTGTGTTGTTATGGTTTAATAAATTGTTTTAAAGTAATAATCATGAAAAAGCCCTCTGGTGACGTCATTCATTGGTGGACTGCTGGTGAACAGGTGGTGAAGAGCCTGGAGAGTGACGGTTAATTTTTGAAAAGGAGAACTCCGCTTTTGCAGCTCCGTCATTCAGGTACGTTATTACTCTTTTAAAACTATAATAATGAAATATTTTGTATTAAGGGGTAATGTTTCTCTTCCCTTGTCTTATATGGTGACAGACTGAATAAGGGGTAACGTTAATATGGATTAATACTGTGCTTGTAACTTTCTGATGGATTTCTGTCGTCAGCCTTCGGTTCAGGAATCTGTGTCAAGCTGACTTTGCTCTGCTTTTTGTTCGAAATAAGTTACAGTTTCGCTTTATTTGTTTGTCAGTATTAATTAAAATATCAATAACAATAAAACAGGTGCGTTATTCGATGGCGGGCATTGAGAGGCAGCGTGAAGCGCGTGCACGCTCTTTTAATGGTAACTTCTTATGAGCCGATTTCCGCTTTCGTGCAGTTTTTATCTCCAACCTTGAACAAACAAGTACTCCCAGCTTGTTCGTGTGTGAGTTTAGCCGAGTTTAACTCGGGCTAAACTCTGTAAAGTAGTGTACACGCCGGCTAGTCTGCATTAAAACCGCAAGAGAGCATGTCGCGCTCGTGCCCCGCCCGAGTCTATGCACGCGCCCGCCCGCCCGAGTCTATGCACGCGCTATTGTGATGATTGCTAAGTGTATTATTGAAACCTTTTAAAGCCAAAACATATTTTAATAATCCATAGATAATAGATCAGGTGTTATTTATGAAGGACATACAAACATGCAGGCTAAATGTATTGTGAAATGTTGAACCTTGTTAAATATAGGCTACATATATGTATATATTGTGCTAAATAAGTTTAAAATTCATATTTTAATGTATATCTTTCTTTTCTTCAAACAGCCTGGACACTGAACTGCATCGTAAATCTTGTGCTCGGTATGTATTATTGCTTTTAATTCTAAACAAACTGTATTAAGTATTATGAAATGAATATTATAAAAGACTTTAACATTGTATTGTAACCTGGGCTGCAGGACACAAATAGCTTTGAAGAGGAAGGATCCCAGCTTAAAGAAGGACATGCGTTACATCCATAATTGTGACACAATTATCATCAACAAGGACACCTGGTAAATATTGTATTTTATAACATGCATATGTCAGACTTGGTTGTTGTGTACTGAAATAATATATTTATCACAAAAATGTTCCATTACTTATTGCTGCTGTTTGTACAGTGAGAATATTAAGGTCATTGCTTATTAAAAAGTCCTGCAAAGAAAATATGTTTTAAAAGAAAGTGTAAATTTGCCTACAGGATACCTTGTTGGAATGTCTGCAAAACAAATTTAAAAATGAAAGGATTTCAGTGGTGAGCTCATCTATCATCTTGCAAAATGAAACAAATTAATGGGATGAAAAGGAAGTGAACTGTACTCTGAGGAACTTAACACAAGGCAAGTTCAATTCAATACATTTTATGCCAAAGGTAGATTAATTCTGTATTATAAATTCATATTTACACACTCTAAAATGCTGTCTTCCTACCTCAGATTGTGATGGACCTGGAATGCGACACCAGATACTCATAAGTCAAGAACCGAATGAAACACCCTTTTCCAGAGTACAGATTATGGAGGGGTTTGCAGAACTAATGGAGCAGTTTCTTCTTCTTGGAGTGCCACAGCTTGTGAGTAAACACTGTTACATTGTGTGCCAAATAGTTTTGCGTCCATGATGACTTTAAGAAACTTGTATTGCTGAAAATATGTCATTCGGAAACTTACACATGAAGTAAACAAAATGTTTTTTTTGCATTTAGGATGCTGCATAGAAAACTTGGTAAAGAACACAGAAACATCTTTAAAAGAAATGGCCCAAAAAGGGACGGAAAGAAGGAAGTGCTCCATGACAGTCTCATTGGACCAGCAGAGGAAACCGCAGAAGGTAACTACACACTATACTACATACTATTTGCCCCAAACACACACACACACACACACTCACACACACTTTAATTGTATTGATTATAACTGTAATTCTATTTGATGACATGTTAATTGGTTAAAAGTACTCAACATTAAAATATTGTTTTACAGAAATCCAAAGGTCCTACACCATCCAGGATTCAGCAGCTCTCTTGATTCCACCAAGGCTTGAAGTGTCAGCATTACAATGGACAACACTCACTCGCTATCCTTCAACTTCCTCATTTATCAGAGGCACCACAGAGGAGTGAATCACCAACTAATCTGCCCTTTCCAGCCACAACCCAGCACTTGGAAACCCATATACTCTCTCATACAGTAGATCTACACACATTCACTCACTATGGCCAATTCACCTATACCGTACACATGCTTTTGGACTGTGGGGTCAACAGGAGCACCCAGAGGAAACCCACATGAACACTGGGAGAACTTGCAAACTCCACACAGAAATGACAACTGGCCCAGTTGGGACTCGAACCAGTGACCTGCTTGCTGTGAGGTGACAGTTCTAACCAGTGAGCCACTGTGCCACCCATGGACAAAACTATTTACCTTATAAGAGAGGCTGACAGACATGGACATGCTACAGGTTGTGGAATGGCTGTTTGCAGTGTTTTGTCTAATCATTCTGCAATGTTTTAGTGATGTTTGTTATTAAATTATGTATAAAAATGGATGTTGTGATGACCAATACATGCAGGTACCATCCACTTTTTGAAATTGTAGTGTTATTTAATAGATGTTTTGATTGTTTGTGTATTGTTTCCATCTGCATTGTGATATATTTCTCTTCCGTTTAGAGATGTGTGAAAGTTAAGCTCTGTATTTGTTCAAACAGTAAAAAAGCTTATAAAAGTGAAGTCATTACAATAACAGTGTTGAATGCCATTAAACTGTTAAGGTAGATCTGCTGTCCAATGCAAAGTATGCAGAGGTGCAATTTTAAATATTTAAAAAAATATTTTGTATAATGAATTGAGTAAGAATAAGTAAGAATAATTGAGAGTAATGAATAAGTAATGAATAAGTAAGAATAATTCAATAATAAATAAAAAGAACCCTTAAATGGTTCTAAATAGAACCATCTAACTTGAATTCAAAGAACCATTTGGGGTTCTATTTAATGAACCCTTAAAATGGTTCTATATAGAACCTTTTTGGGGTTCCAAATATGAAGCGCTCCATAGAACCGTTTTTGGTTCTATATTGAACCGTTTGTTTTAAGAGTGTATTTAAGAGGTTTTTTTTTTTCAGTGTTAAAATTTTAAACCAATATGCAGTGTGTTTCCCACTAGTGAATAGTGTTCTTTCGGACAAACAGTGATCAAACCAGTTTGTTTTACTTAAACCTGAAACATGTCTTGTTGCATTTTAAAATGTCAAGAGCTGAATGTATTGAAATTATTTCTGAAAAGATTAATGAATATTTAATAAATTAACACTATTTTTAACATATTTGATCAATGTTATGTCACACACACCGATTGATAATGTAGGAAAAAAGGTAATATATTAACACTTTGCAGGGTAACACACTCCAGTTTGATGTAAGAATAAACTCATACAGTGTTAAAAATGAACTCTTTGAGTAATGTACAAATTTCACACTTTAGAAAGTGTTATTTTAACTCCAAAATGGAGGGAGTCATATGTACACCCAAGAAGTGTTAAGTTAAACTCAAGTTGAGTTAAATGTACACTGATTTTTTTGCTGTGTGTGCATAATGAAAAATCATGCTTTATGTAAAGTATAACATTTTCACTGTATAAAGGATATTTTTAGTGCTAGTATTGTCGATTATTTTTGTTTTAAGATAAGCATGGATCCATATATATTTATGCTATAGGATCATTAATCACAAACAAACAACCGTTAATATAACCAACATGGAAAGAACCTATATAAACATGTATGTTTTAATATAGGTTTTGATGTAGGTTTTTAATATATGTGACATATATAAATAAATATAATGTAATGTAATGTAATGTACATATAAAATAGGAAAACGGCCAATTTATAAATATCACATAAATTAAACACCTATCAAAACCTATATTAAAACATATATGTTTCTAGGTTCTTTCCATGTGGGCTCTCACTTATTTGCCATAGCTAAATTCCATAACATGCCAATTACATGTGATACCAATTTCAAGTGTTCGCACATACATACGTTTTTTGCTTTTTTTAGTTCTTAGTTAGCTAGTTCTCAGCCTTGATAATAGAAAATATGAGCTTGGGATCATGTGTGACCGCTG
Source organism: Danio albolineatus (assembly GCA_903798035.1). NCBI lineage: Eukaryota > Metazoa > Chordata > Actinopteri > Cypriniformes > Danionidae > Danio > Danio albolineatus. The sequence continues at coordinate 1,653,177 of CAIGQQ010034671.1, forward strand.
CCAAAGTGAGATATGAGCTATATAGGAGACATATCTTGTATGTACATAGGGCTTATATGTGGATATAAAGAAGCAATAGAGGATAACTATATGGCCTGTATATGCACATATATGCACCTCAATTTGCCTATATGTGGCATATATACACATATATGCAGTGTATATATTATCATATATGTGCATATATACTGGTTTCATATATGCACAGATATCATCATATAGGTTCTTTCCATGGGGGTATAAATGTATGTGCTTACATTCAAATATAATCACATGCTCCACTGCAGTTTTCAATCAGCTGAATGGTTGGAATGTGCCAGCTGCAGGAATATTGTGCTGACAGTATGAGTATGATCAGTAGGATTCTGCCAAACAAACTGTTTAGACCAATATTTAAAGTAAATTCTTCGCCATCTGGTTGTATGCCGGTATATAAACTGGATTCGAAGGACTGCCCTTGGAGCAACCAGAACCTCTTTTGTTTGTTCAGTATTGTTTCATTGCTGCAAGAACATTAAATCTTTGAAAATGAATCTTTCTGGGACTTGGAATAGTTTTTGATCCTGATATGTATTCATATACATTGTACTGTACATGATATTTTAATTGTGCCCTGTTCAGAATAATTGGTTACTCAAAAAATGTAAATTTAAGTGAAGTTCATTTCAAACTTTGAACGTAACATAATAAACATCCTTTAGGTTTTCATTTTTTATGATGTTGTTTTCAGATAACTCCCTTCATTAGCTGTGTAACACCCCTCAGTGCTTGTGCAAGCATCACACTATTGAATAGCAGTCATGAAGTGGATGTTAACACCCATGTTGTCCTCAGAGACCGTGGATTGAACTTGTTTGTGTGTGTGTAATCATCTCCCAATCACACACCAATGCCATGACAACAAGGTAAAGTGTAAACATTAGCTTGTGGATTTTTGCTAGGTGTGTAACATCTGATTTTCTTCTATCTGCAACAGTCCCCCTCCTATTGTTTTATTCAGGATATGTCAGATTCCTGGCTTTACAGGTTTCTGTCATATGTCATATTACATCAGGGATGGTTGGCATGCAGACAGATACTGTGTACCGTTCTCACGATGCCAAACGTCTGATGACTTTCACTTGCAACCATGTTATCACCTGTTGTGAAAGGTGTGACTACTGATGGGAGTGTGATGTGAAAAGACAAAGGTTGTCTTGTTCTCTATAGCTGGCAGCACTTACTGTAGTAGCCTAGTGCACACGCACTGTGTGTGTGTTTTTTTATTATTGTAGTGAGAGAGACTTTTTATAGCTATATCCTTTTGGCTGACAAACTAGTACATCCCCTGGGGAGACAGACAGTTACATTGTCTCTTTATATTGCTGTGGTTAATGCCTTTTATTTGTTCTGAATTAGTACCAATAGAAGCCAAACCTGTAAAACAGATTGGTGTCTGTATGATTGTTTTTAATGCTTTTGAAAAAATCTCTTTTGTACATCAATGCTGCATTTATTTTACGAAGTGAAGTTTCATAAACTAATTTCGAGAGGAGCATGTGATATGATTGAGCACGGCTGGCTGCTCATCTGTATTCAGTAATAATCCAATCAGAGTGATACAATAAATGGATCATTTTCTCCCCAATGCTCTATCTTCGTTTTGGAAGAGTCCCCCCTTCCACCCCAACTCCTCCTTTTTCTCCCTTTTCTCCCTTTAGCTCTTGAGACCTACCTGATCTCGGATGCCCTCATACTGTATGCTTATCGACCGGGGAAGAGCCTTGAGCTTAAGTATCTCCAAGCTCAGGGTTCTCTCCAGGGACAGCATGCCAAACTTGCTATAAACGCTAAGCATATCTAAGGGGGAACTCTTGAAACAACAATATTCTGTTTCAAAAGTATATTTAGAAAAAAAAATGTAGTTTATTCCTGTGATAGCAAAGCTGAGGCCTTCAGTTTTCAGTCTTCAGTCCTAAACTGGTCCCTTTAGGAAATATTCTAATATACCGATTTAATGCTGAAAAAATAACTGTAACTAATAAGGTTTTGCTTCTTAATGTCAAATTTCTTCAATAATTAATTCATGAATTTTCCTTCGGCTTAGTCTCTATTTTAGATGCAAACACAGTGGAATAAACCATTCCTATGCCATAAACCATAAACTATTCCAGCATATTTTTCACGCAGTGGATGCCCTTCCAGCCAGTACTGGGAAACATCCATAACACTCAGGCCCTGTTTACACTAATGCGTTTTCGTTTTAAAACGCATACGTTTTGCTACGGTTACGCCATCCGTCCACACTACGCTGGAGTTTTTGAGCCCCGAAAACGGAGCGTTTTGGAAATGGTGGAGAGGCCGTTTTCATTCTAAAACGCTGCTGCTCCGTCTCAGTGTGGATGGGGGAAAACGGAGACATTTGAAAACGGAGGCGTGGCTGCTGAGATCCACTTCTGAGATTCGCTTTTGGGTCATTGCGTAACCTTCCCTCACTGTAAAAAATTTTAAGCCAGTTCAACAAAAAAAAACTTAGTACTAATTTCCTTCTGTTTTTTCTTGTTTACTCAACTTTTGAAAACATCAGCTACACTGACTGAAAATAATTTGTCAGTGAAACAAAAAATGTCTAGTTGAGTCAACTTAACATTAGTAGTTTTCTGGAGACCTGCACCTGCAGGACAACAAATCTTTTTAAGTTGTGCCAACTGAACATTTCTTGTCTGCAGGACTGTAATGACGATAAGTTGAGTGAACAAAAAAAAATACTGAAGGAAATTAGTACTAAGAAATAATATGTTAGCAGAGCAAAGTTGAGCTAACTGAACATTTCTTGTCTGAATGGCCTGAAATGACATAAGTTGAGTGAACAAAAAAATACTAAAGGAAATTAGTACTAAGAAATAAAATGTTATCAGAGCAAACACACATGGCTTTGTTTTTGAAGTTGAGCTAACTGAACATTTCTTGTCTGAATGGCCTGAAATGACAAAAGTTGAGTGAACAAAAAAAAATACTATTGGAAATGAATACTAAGAAATAAAATGTTATCAGAGTAAACACACATGGCAAAAACAAAACAGACACAAATTTTAGCAAAACATTTATTTTCTTGCAATACTTCACTGAAGTAACTAACCTCCAAAACAGGGGCATCAGTAGTACTGCTGTTACAATCACAAAACATTTTAACAATGCCACCAAATATAAATTGTGTGCCTAAGGGGCATGTAATACAGTAAGAACATACTGTAAGGTGAAAGTCCCATGCTCACACAAACTAAGCAAGTTTACCTTTTAATATTTTTTTCAAGATATTAAGTAGGACTGGGCAATTAATCGCAAAAAAGAAATCGCGATTTGAGCACATGCAATTTCTAAATCGCATAAGGCTGCAATTTTATCTATTAGTTTATTTTGATTTTTGTTCACGTTCTTGTGCGCATGATTTTAATATGTTAACCAATCAGAGCTGACTCAGCACACCGGGCAATTACAGCTGAGCGGGAGAAAGATGTTAACCAATTAGAGCTCACTGCGCACAGGACGAAGTTGAGCTGGAGAACTGAATAGGAAGTTTTGATTTACGTTAGTTTTGATTTATTGTTCTGACTGGAATTGAGGTTAGTTCATCTTTATTTGTTCATGTTGTCGGTTTTTAAGACAATTTATTACAGTTTTGTTGATCCAGCAGTGAGTGCTGCTGTGTACTGTCTGTTTTTAACTAGAGTTAAAGTTAGTTCATCTTCATTTATTTTATGTTTTTAAAGACAGTTTTACTGCAGTTTTATTTATTAAACTTAATACTATGTTATTTCATTGTGAAATGTTTTGTTTTGCACTTCTTGTGCACTGAATACATTTAAAATGCGTGTATGTAGCGCGTTTGAAGAAGCAAAAACAGCTGCCAAAATCACAAATAAAATCACAATCGCAATATTCGTTCCAAAAATCGCAATATGATTATTTTGTCCATATTGCACAGCCCTAATATTAAGTAAACAAAAAAAAGATTACATGTCCTAATCTCCAAACGCACAAGTTCACAGCATGCAGTCAAATCTACTCACTTAAAACAGTTGGGTTAATAATAACCCAACAGGTAACCCAATGATGGGTTAATTTGGCATCGACCTTCTGTTGGGTTATTTTAACCCAATCCATTGGGTTGTTAAGGTTAACCCAACTATTTGGGTTACAAAAATAACTAATTTGTTGGGTTATTTTGACAAGTGGCTTAACCACTATATAGTAATAAATTATTATTAATATTTTATTATTATAATAGTAGTCGTCATCTTTATATGTAAATACAAAAACACAGCTTCTAATACACTGGCAATGTTTTATTTAAATCCATGAATTCAGTGCCACTCCTCCCACAATAACAACCGCCTGAGAGCAGTTTAGTTCATCCCTAAGCAGCAAGAGGGTTTTGTCTCTGTTGCTCCTCCTCTAAGTACTGAATGAAATACAAGTATACACACATGAATTAGATGTCTAAATTTTATTGTCATAAATATTGCACCTAGAGGTCGCAAATAAACAAATTCTTGTTTTGCCTCCTGGTATGAGGGTCGCACAATCTGTATGGCAATGATGAAAGGACAGTTGGCAGAGTTGTTAAAGCACCATCTCCAAAGCGGGATCTCCAAGGCTGTCTTTATTTAAAACAGAAAAAACACAATAATTAAACTCAAAACAAGCCCCTTATATCAAAGGTGAAATGCTACAAATTAGGATTAAAACAGAGCTGTTATACAGGATATTCTCACCAGATGAAATGTTTGCTTGAACTGGTAGATCCAAGGTTCTCTTCTCTTTTTTAACAATATGAGAGAATCCGCAGTGACGCATCTCAACAGACCTTAAAAACTTTATCTTTGGTGTGTGGTTATAAAATACCGGTCCTGAGCAATCTAAAAATAAATAAACAAAAACAGCACTTAAAACCCATGCCACACAAACAGTACACTGGATTTATTAAAAGGGATATTTTACACAAAAATGGAAATTCTGTCATCATTAATTCACCCTCCCTTTGTTCTAAATCTCTCCTCAGATGAACACAAAACATATTTTGAACAATATAGTAACTAAACAATTCTTGGTCCACAGTGAGAAACACCCATACACCCATTCACACGCGTACACTACGGTCAATTTAACTTAATAAATTTACCTATACTGCATGTGTTTGGACTGTGGGGGACATGCAAACTCCACAAAGCAATGCCAACTGACCCAGCTCCAGGACATGATGGATTCGCCTCTGCTGCTTCTACTCCTCCACGTAACAAATGATGTTTGCTTCAACCTTAAAACAGAAATTTTAAATTGTAAATTTGCACATGTATGCAGGACCAAATAACAACAAAAATCATGTACTTACCCAGTTTAACAATGGAGAACTGATAACTGGAAGGCTGCAGTTGATCATCTCCAGGGGTATCTTAAACAGATAGAGAGAGAAAAAAAACTATGAAAATGTGCATGCACTTTTAGCTGCTGGATTGGTCTTTTATGTGAGTTCTGTGCATCACATTTGCAAATTTGGTGGGCAAATAAGGTCCATTTTACATGGTCAATTGTG
>CAIGQQ010034671.1:1674482-1706777 GCA_903798035.1 Danio albolineatus
AAATACAGTATTTTATTTTCATACATGTTGTGGCTGCTGTATTTTGCAGTTTATTTTGCATTTATTAAAATAAGTAATAGTCAATAAATAGTAATAGTAAGTAAAAGTAAATAAAGCATATTTCCTACATGTTTCGGTATGGGCAGAAATATTCCCTTAGGGTGAAGTATTCATAACCTTTCTTCAAAATCTTCTATCAATCATAAACCCCAAAAAATGGAAGCATAGGGCGTCACCATTTAAACCTATACTGTATGTTATAATGTGCTCCTGAGAGGATATTTGACTTTCCAGTGGTTTAATGTTGACCTCACACAGGCATAGAGTGTCAGAATACCCATATACAGCCATTCATCCAGCTGATGCGTCACGATGTCCATTTTTGTAACTTCGCTGGCTTTTATGGGTCGTTAGGTTATCAAACGTTATAAAAACTGGATGTGGCCTGCTCTGTAATGGTGAGATTGCCATCTAGGGGTCACTGGTTAAACTGCATTAGTACATTGATGCGTGGATCAAGAGTTGCGCGCAGATCAAGAGTTGCGCGCGCGTGGATTTGCCGACAAACTGCGTGAAATCAGTCTCATAATTCAAGTGAGCGCCACCTGATCCACACATGCGCAAATTATGATTCACGTACACAAAGAGAGTATGTGTATACACAAAAACAACTCTGTTTTTACAAAATGCTGCACATTTATTTAAATCAGACTTTTTCAGACACAAGTGTAGTAACGCAGGATTGTATAATTCTCAAATCGATAAGTATAGATGTCTACACATTGCATAAGACCGTTGTGGCTTTTCCGTGAACAGTTGTTTGTGTTTGATTTCTGAAAAGCTTATAAACTGTGAAAAGAAAGTCTCAAAATTTAAACGAAGCCGGCAGTTTAGATTCAAACAAAAAATAAATTCATGCACGCGCGTCACCTGATCCGCAAATGCAAAACTTCCTTTTCACACATGTAAATGAAGATGTATGAATGCAAAACATAATATTTGTTTTCGCAAACATGTTTATGTTTGTGCAAATCTTAAATTCACAGACTCAGGTGGAAAGCTATTCGTTTGTGGATGTAAAACTGCATATACAACATTAATAGAGCACGTGGATGACAGAACATGCATTTGCAAATAATATTGATACTAAATTCATCCTATATCATAGCAGCGTCAGCCAATGAAGTTACTCAACAATCGACTACTGAATGAGCTGGTGTATTTGCATACAGCGATCTGATTGGCTGACGCTTCCGTTGGCGCTTGAAAAGTTAAGAAATTCCCAACTCCTGTAGCGAGCAACACCACTGAAGCGGCGCCGACGGATCCAGAATGTAGTTCGGCAACGCCTGACGTCACCCATTCAAAATGAATGGGAAGCGTTGACGCTGACGCCCCGTGTGAATGGGGCTCGTAGTGGGCAAAAGGAAAGCCTGTCTCACCGTGCGCGTGATCCTTTGCTCGCGCAAAAAGCTGTTTTTGTCAGTCAAGCTGCTTCCCGATTCTAAGATCACATTTACACGCATATAGACAAACGGTCATAAGCTAACAGGCTAATCTGTTGTGACGAGCCAGCACTGGTAATTTAAAATGAGTTTTAGCCAGCCAAAGTGGCTAGTGGGAGTGGCTGTCTAACGCGCCACAACTGAAATCTAATGTAAATGTATATTCGTCGAAGACAAACAACAAACGCCCGGAAATTATATCATATTAACATATAAGAAGCCTTTGCTAAATATCACACAGTTTGCATATCAAAATCATTCACAGAAATAAATCCATAAGGTTAATTTTTAAACCTTGACAGATCAGGGTTAAAATTCACAGTTCAATTGAAACGTCCATGGACGTTAATAACTTACAAAGTTAGCAAAAAAATAGATAAAGTGTCTTAAACAAAGAACAACAATCTTGGAAGACTTACTATTAAGATCGCTCTTCCACGCGTTGCCTTTTCCCCATCGAAGTTCAATCCTTTAGAAAGTTTTCCCGCACTGAGACGTTGACGTTACGTAAGCACAACCATCGCGTAACGAGGGCGTGGTTTAGCTCAGAGAATGATGCGTAAACATATTTTGAGTGCTTGGTTTATTTATAAATATTGGATAATAAAAGTATGCTCCATATCTTTTTGTACAGGGTACTAAGTAAACGCGAGATGAAAATGTACATAACTGCAGATGTGCACCAAATAAAGTTGAATTGCAAATTAAGTTTCAAATGAAGTTACTATAAATATTGTAGTGTTTTTTTTTTGGTTTTGTTTTAATAACAATGTGAAGAATAACAATGGTTATTATTGTATTAATAATAATAATAATAATTATTATAATAATATATATTATAATAATATTATTTTCACTCAGCATTTACTTTTTAATACAAACTATGAAAGGTTCTATACGGCAATTGATTATTCTTTTTTTAGAACATTTAACATGTTTAAAACCTTTTTTTAATAAACAAAAGGTTATGTTACTTGTATGTTGCATAAAAAAAGTCAGAGATTGACTTAACACAAAAAAAACAAGTTGGCAGAAGCTTTTTTGGATGAACTAGCAAAGTGTTGCTCACAAAACTCATCTTTTTAACTTAAAGAATAAAATCTTTGTTTAAGTTGATTGAATGTGTTAAATGTAGTTTTAATGGCAGTCTACACAAACATGTTAAAATACATTGAAATAAAAACTAGTTATATTCATCTATAAACGTATTAGTGTTTTTCAATAAGTAAAGACCAGAAAAAAACTAATTTAAATAACACTGTGCTATAGTGTATGTCTTAGCATTTATAACACATGCGATCCACCCCTAAATATAGACCTTATATGCTTTAATTTACTATATATATGTGTGAATATATATATATATATATATATATATATATATATATATATGTGTGTGTGTGTGTGTGTGTGTGTGTGTGTGTGTGTGTAATAAAAAAAAAGAAAGAAGATGCACTTTTGCTTCCTTATTTAAAGGTGTTCAAAAGCCAGCGGAGCTGTTTTCATAATAAAGGAAATTATGACCCTTAGGGTGTATTTCTTTCCACATGTAAAGCATGTCAGAATAAAGACAAACTAGTCAAATGGCAAAATATTAAGATTAAACAGATTTTCAAAAGCCACTCGTATAGTCACGCCTTTGAAAAACTATTTTAAACTAGAACTATACTTTCTATCTACTTTTTTAAGTACTTCCCAGAAACACACTTAATATTGCACTTAATATTGATGTATACTCGACTGTATTTGGCCCAAACTTGTTAATCAATATACAGTATATTTAGAAATATAATAAGATATTCTAAGCATACATGTTTTTTCCCTATTGTTTAACCGGCCTCATTTTTTCAAATTATTTCATTCTGACCCAGTTTCAGAGACAAGGCTTAAGGCTAAAAAACTGCTAGGTGTTTACTGAAATTCATGGAAATTTTGGCCAAGTGGTTAGAAAGTCACACTTGAGAGGCAAGATTTAAAGGTTGCCAGTTTCAACCCCGGCACTAATAGTGATTGTACTAAATTGTAAACTTAAAAATTGCTAATGTTACTTATGGTACAATTAAATGTATACTTTTATATACTAAAAGTGGTTGATTTAGTCCCAAGTAGCATGGAGTAGCATATATGGAGCACTTAATATATGCTTCAATATTACTTTGGTACAGTATACTTCATAAAATTAAGTATAATTCTTTTTCATAAGGGACTCAAAGACCAAATATATTCCATGATTAACCTCTTTTGGTGATATATCAAATTTGACCCCAGAGGCCAAAATTTTGCTGCTCAGTATATTTGAGTTATGATTAAAGTGTCAGTGTTTGAGTGTAAGCACGAAAATAAACGATTGTCACAGAGCATCACCTGGTGGCTAAACACCTTTACTGTGGCATCAGCCACTTCAACACACACTGATTTACAAACATATTACACTGTACACGCTCTGTGGTTTTAAGCCTGTTTTTTCCCTTTGTCTTAAGCTTTATATGCTGGATTTTCAGTTCCTTTCATTCTTTCACATTATTCATTTCTGAATAGTTGTTTGATCAAAGCTGACAGAGAAGGCATTTTTTATTAAAACACACCCAGCGTGTGGCATCCACCTTAAATCCTAGAATGAATCACAGTGACGCCTCAAATACACACCGGTTCATTATCAATGATCTGTGTGTATGACCTGTTCATGCTGAAATATTGTTGTGCTTTCTTCTGTTGACACCTGTTTGAAGGAATAGTATATGATTTATGTCATAGTTCACTCTGACAGATAAAAATTACTTGCTTTATTTTGTTTTGAACGAAGATCCTTTTTAACCCAATAACTGGATTTGTCCACATTTTATCTAAATTTGGCTTGAAATAACCTAGTGTTTATATGGTAAATAAAGTTGAATGAACCTTTGTTTTGTAGAGTGTACCAGCTGAAGAAGCTGCTATATGGTTTCTCCATACATAAAAATTTATCGTAACTCTCTGAGCTCCCAAACTGTCTCACAGCAATGTAGAAAAATAAATAAATAGTATAGTACAGAAAAGATGTGGCCAACATAAGAATAAAGCACGTTGTCACATTATGTTTAGGATAATTATTATTGCCATTTTACAGACAACTGTGTATTTTATGAACTTTAAAGTACTAATGTACATACTGTGTAGGATTTAAAACCACATATGAAAGTGGCACAAATCAGAACTGAAAAGATTATATTCCATGCGGTGGGTTGTTCACACTGTCATGACAAAAACAGATCGAAGTCACATGTGAGCAAAAAGAAATAAAAACAGATTTGGGCTACATCTGCCTGCAGTGTGAATGAGCCAAGTCATCTGAAATACTTTTTTTGTGTGTGATGAATGTCATGGACAGCTGCAAATGGCAGATTGTGAAAAACAATAGACCTACATGACAAAATAATAATGTCAGTTTCACAGTGGTAACTAGATGACCAACTAGATGACCAATTATGATTTCTCAATGACAATAGAAGCTACACAACTGACACTGGTGGGTGACATGATAGTGATGGATATTATTGCGTATGCTTGGAATTCAAACTCATTTTCATACCTAGAGATCATACTTTTTTAGTATTTGCAAAGTATGTACATATTCAAAATGAGCACATATGAAGTGTGCATGTCCAGACAAAGCCTTAATGCTACATCTGTTTTGAGCAATTCAGCTTGCATTGCTTTGTTTTCCAGTTCTTTGTTTCTGTTTCCTTGGTTTTGTTTGTTGTCATAGTTACTGATTAAGTTGCACACCTGTTTCTTGTTGAGTGTTCTATGAATCTATCTGTATTATATGCCCTCGGTTTTAAATTCATAAATATCTTACATTTTACTTTTCCAGTTATCTGTTTAACTTGCATCAATCGTTCTCCACAAAAGACTATAGTGCCACGTCTAATCTTTTCAATCATCTAAATCTTATCTATTTACTCTCTCATATGAAGGTTCTCGAGCTGTTGCAACGTGGATACTAACAAAAAATACGTCAAGATGAGATAATAAATCTGGAAAAGCAGCATTCTGATGTATAACCCGCCTTGCAAAAACATTTTTAATGTTTTGTTTTATTTTCAGATTAAAAGGGAGGAAACAGTCAAACAAATCAACTGAGATTGTACATTTCAATAGCTTATTAAAAATACACCTTACATATGTTTTAAAGAAAACATAATAACAGAGAATTGAGTAAATTGATCAGCATTTGACATGAGGAGAAAATGAACTTGTTTTTATCATGTTGAACATCATGAACTTCTGGTGTGAAACACATTCCACACACCCTCAATAAAACACACAAACTTGTTTACCTACTAGTGTCAGTTGTTCAGGTATTTCTTTCACATAACACTTGTCATATCAAGTAATAAAAGCTTACTTTGGTAACTAAAACCATGTTTTATTTATACCATGTGGTATTCACAGCTCTATGCTCTTAAGATGTTCATCAAAACACAGCCTATACACTCCACTTTATTAGGTACACCTGTCCAACTGCACGTTAACTGAAATTTCTAATCAGCCAATCACATGGCAGCAACTTAATGCATTTAGACATGTAGACATGGTCAAGACGATCTGCTGCAGTTCAAACCGAGCATCAGTATGGGGAAGAAAGGTGATTTGAGTGACTTTGAACGTGGCATGGTTGTTGGTGCCAGACGGGCTTGTCTGTGTATTTCAGAAACTGCTGATCTACTGGGATGTTCACGCACAACCATCTCTAGGGTTTACAGAGAATTGTTCGAAAAAGACAAAATGTCCAGTGAGTGGCAGTTCTGTGGGCGCATGCCTTGTTGATGGCCAGACTGGTTTGAGCTGATAGAAAGGCAACAGTTACTCAAATAACCCATCATTACAACCGAGGTATACAGAAGAGCATCTCTGAATGCATAACACGTCGAACCTTGAGGTGGATGGGGTACAGCAGCAGAAGACCACACCGGTTGCCACTCCTGTCAGCTAAGAACAGGAAACTGTGGCTACAACTCGCACAGGCTCACCAAAATTAGACCATGGAAGATTGGAAAAATGTTGCCCGGTCTGATGAGGCTCGATTTCTGTTGCGACATTTGAATGGTAAAGTCAGAATTTGGCGTCAGAAACATGAAAGCATGGATCCATCCGGCCTTGTATCAATGGTTCAGGCTGGTGGCGACGGTGTAATTGTGTGGGGAATATTTTCTTGGCACACTTTGGGCCCATTAGTACCAATTGAGCATCGTGTCAACGCCACAGCCTACTTGAGTATTATTGTTGACCATGTCCATCCCTATATGACCACAGTCTACCCATCTTATGATGGCTATTTCCAGCAGGATAACGCGCCATGTCATGAAGCGCAAATCATCTCAGATCGATTTCTTGAACATGACAATGAGTTCACTGTACTCAAATGGCCTCCACAGTCACCACAGCTATGGGATGTGGTGGAATGGGAGATTTGCATCATGGATGTGCAGCCGACAAATCTGCAGCAACTGTGTGATGCTATCATGTCAATATGGGCCAAAATCTCTGAAGAATATTTCCAGTACCTTGTTGAATCTATGCCACGAAGTATTGAGGCAGTTCTGAAGACAAAAGGGGGTCCAACCCAGTACTAGTAAGGTTTACCTAATAAAGTTGCCGGTTTGGGTTTTTGATTAGATGTGTTTTGAATTGCACATTGTATTGTGTTTTGATTTAATTTTGACAGAAATGTCTGTTAATTTAACAGAAAATACTTTGATAGGAGATTTGTAATTTTTCTACTTAATAATTTAGTTGTATACTTACCTACCTAGAGTAGTTGTCAGGAGAAGATGCCATTGCTGTTTAAAGGGCATAATTCAAGTAAAAATCCTTCACTGATTCTCTAGGCCACAACAAATATCTAATTTGTTGACGTACAACAAGACATTTGACCGAGTCCCACACCTAGGTGTGTTTGTTTTAGAGAAGCATTTGATTTTCAGATAAATGTAAATGCGATGATAAGAATTCTTGAGAATTCAGTCCAGGGCAGGAAATGCCACAGTTTGATTGTAAAGAGCATAAAAATGTTACCATTCGGGTTCTGAAGGACAAGTGTTCATACCCACCTGTTCCAGGGAAACAAAATGTCCTCTCCCCTCCCCCAAAGACTGGCAAGTATTTAAAGATTTTTGAAATCTGAAAAATTCATTGCTAAGGACTTGAGTCTTTTACTTGTCTCCCACTTTGACATTTCAGTTTGACCAGGACAAAACCATGTCTTTCACTTCTAACTCCAAAACTCTCAGCGTGTATGGAGGAGCTGGTGGTCGGGGAACCCGGATCTCATCCCCTGCTGGGTTTCTTAATTCTTCTCCAAGAGGCTTTAATCTGGTTGATGGCTTAGACTTATCTGCTGATAAGAAGGCCACCATGCAGAATCTGAATACTCGTCTGGCCTCCTACTTGGAGAAGGTACGCTCACTGGAGGAGGCCAACGCTGAGCTGGAGGAGAAGATCAGAGACTGGTATGATAGTCACGATGATGTCACATTCGACCACACAAACTTCCAGGACACCATCCAGGACCTGAGGAACAAGGTGAGTTCTTATATAACTTTCTTCTACCATGCATTCGCATCTGCAGCTGACCATCTAAACAGAAAAAGTCGTTGCTGATTCCAAAACGTCACTTTAGAATTAGTAATTTAATAATTTCAATTCATCCTGTAGTTTTTTCTCTGTAATGTCTTTATTTTGTCTGTTTACTTTGCCACATCCACAAACTCTTCATAAAAGTTGAGCAAAGCAAACACTGAGATTATATTCCAAAATGAATTATATTGCACATATAGTCCACAATAAGAGTGTACTGACAGTAGGCACAGTTGTCCTGAACCAAGCCCGGGCAAGATTGCCCTCCCCCTTTACCCCAATGGCCCACACTCACACTGCATTTTTACCTTCCGAGCACAAGGATGCTTGTAATAGATGATGCGACTGTTCAGTTTAACAGGGAGAGAAGTGATCTCATTCAGTACAATGGAAATTGCTTTAGTTATATTGTTTTGCGTCATTTTAAAGGGGTGGTCCACAGTATATTTTTTTAAGGCTTGGTTGTGTTTATAAGATACAAAGCAATGTGTGCTCATGCTTCACTTTGATTACATACTGCTACTCAGCTAACATGAAAACGATATATTTCCTAGTTCCTCTGAAAGGCCCGCCCTCAAGAGGCTCTGATTGGTTAGCTAACATTATGTGTTGTGGTTTACGTATTGACTCCATATCATGCCCCTACAAGCACTCACTTTAGCGCTGTGTAAACAGAGAAGATATTAGCAGCGTTAGCTGCCTGAATCAGACAGAAAAATGAAGAGCACACAGCTGAACCTCACGCCTGCTCTCTAAAATAAAATCTTTGAAAAAAGTGTCTCTCGCATATATTCAGAATAAGCATGTGTAAGTAATATAAAACGTTTATATATTTTTTGTGAGTTTGTTATTTGAGATGTAGAACACATGAAAAGCGGCCGCATAGAGAGACACTGCAGTGCAGGGGAAGATTATGGGTGTTTACAGTGGTTTGACTGATAAATGAGTTTTTTAATCCTTCACTTTTACCTTTTTTCCTCGCCACTGCCGCCACTGGCTTGCATGAAGCTGCTTTGACACAATCTACATTGTAAAAGTGCTATACAAATAAAGATGAACTGAATTAAATTGAATTGAATTGAATAAGAATTTGTAGCTAAATTGCTAGCGGCGCCAAACATCATTTCATGTTGTTTACATGCTTGTTTACACCCCTGCGTGGGGTGTGTACGTATATGGTGAATGCATGCAACTGGAAGCCCTTGTAATCTAACGCCCCATTCACACGAGGCTTCAGCGTTAACGCTTGACAGAAGGCGTGTCTGAAGTTGGGGCTGACGCGATCGTCATAGCAGCGTCAGCCAATGAAATTAGTCAACAATCGACTACTGTCTGGGCTGGTGTATTTGCATACAGCGATCTGATTGGCCGACGCTTCCGTTGGCGCTTGAAAAGTTGAGAAAATCCCAACTCCTGCAGCGAGCAACGCCTCTGAATCGGCGCCGACGGATCCAGAATGCAGTTCGGCAATGCCTGACGTCACCCATTCAAAGTGAATGGGAAGCGTTGACGCTGACGCCCCGTGTGAATGGGGCGTTACTAGCCTGGATGTATATTTTGTAGTCCCCAAACTTCGTTCGCTGTAGGCTTTGCTAAGCTAACTCTGTAAAAGCCAATGGTTCCTTTTGCATTGAACTTTGAGCATATTACATTCAGAGATGTTGTTTATGTTCACACAGCTACATTACACATCAACAAAAGTTTAAAATATGATATTGTAGTGGACCACCCCATTTTAAGTCATTTGGGATGCAATGATACACAGCTTTCATAAAAAGTCATAGTGCTTCAGATATTAGGAGGTGCAGAATATTTGATATTCTATCACAGTTTGTGTTCATTGAAATTAAGAATAAGTAATAAATCAATATGAAACAGTCCCTTAAACGTGACGTTGTTTCTTCAGTTTTATGCTTGTTTGAGCTCAACTGAACCATGCTTTGGCCCACCTCTTCCAACTAGGCCAAGGCTGGCTAACCGAAGCACTCACACTTGTAAAACAAACCAGGACATGGGGGTCAAACATGCCCGGCCATGGATCGAAGAACCTAGTGTTGGTACACCCTAAGCATCTAACAGAAAGGGGCTTATAATTCACACAGTTGAAGAGGCTGGAACAGTGCTGATACTTGTAGAATACTCGGAGCCAATCAGATTTGAAAACCAGAAAGAATTGTTGTGTGTGTCTATAAATAGTGTGTATATAAATATACATATTGTGTACATATAGGCAATGCAGTGGCGCAGTGGGTAGCACTGTGGCCTCACAGCAAGAAGGTCACTGGTTCGAGCCTCGGCTGGGTCAGTTGGCATTTCTGTGTGGAGTTTGCATGTTCTACCAATCACTTGGATTTCCTCCGGGTGCTCCGGTTTCCTCCACAAGTCTAAAGACATGTGGTACAGGTGAATCGAGTGAGCTTAAATTATCTGTAGTGTATGTGTGTGAATGAGAATGTATGGGTGTTTCCCAGTGATGGGTTGCAGCTGGAAGGGCATACACTGCGTAAAACATATGCTGGATAAGTTGGCGGCTCATTCCGCTGTGGCGACCCCAGCTTAATAAAGGGACTAAGCTGACAAGAAAATGAATGAATGAATGAATGTACTTATATATCAGCATCAATGCCATAGGGTTCCTCAAAAAACCTTATACTGGAGAGGATATAAAATATCATTTTTATTATCTAAAGGGGCGACACGGTGGCGCAGTAGGTAGTGCTGCCGTCTCACAGCAAGAAGGTTGCTGGATAAATTGGCAGTTCATTCCGCTTTGGCCACCCCGGATTAATAAAGGGACCAAGCCAAAAAGAAAATGAATGAATGAATGAATAATCTAAAGAAGCTTTAAATTTTAAAGATTTTTTTGTGCATTTAAACTAATTTAAACTATATATTTTTAAAAATGTAGCACAATATTTAGCAGACCTACTGCTTCATGTGCTTGGTGTGACTAAAACTATGAAGCAAAGTAACATAGTAGCTTATTAAGAACATATTTTTTAATGGGCAAACATGTTTAGAAACACACTGAGCAAGATTTTATCAGGTTTGTGGCTGTGCTGAATTCCACAGACACCAAAAAACAAAACAGCTCCAAAAATAAAACGACTATAGGTGCCAGACATTTTATTGCGCAATGAGACAAGTCATTTGGAATTCAATGTTGCGGGGCATATTTTCTGTAAACTCCCAAAAAGACTGACAATTCCTTGGCTCCTGCTGTTTAGTGTATGTACAATCTTTTTTGTTAGGCAATAAATATTCTTTTATCATATTATATTTTATCTGGCAGTTTAACTCACTCTCCCAAGACAATGCCAAACTCATCCTGGAGGTGAATAATGCCAAACTGGCTGCTGATGACTTCAAACGAAAGTGAGAAACTGAATATTTATGTCTTGCAATTGAATAAATGATCATTAATTAGTGAATAAATATATGAACCATCATCATTATCAGGTATGAGAATGAACTGGCCATGCGTCGGGAAATTGAAGCTGACACTGGCAAACTGAGGAAAATCCTGGATGAGTTTAGTTTGAGTCGTTCGGATCTGGAGCTGCAGATTGAGGCTCTGAAGGAGGAATTCATCGTACTGAAGAAAAACCACAAGGAGGTACGATATATCACACATATTTCCCATCTTAACCTGCATCTGTGAGGAAACATCAGTGGGGCTTTATGGCTCTCTTTGTCAAATCTCTTTTTTAATTTCATCCAATTGGACTGAACTCACTTGACTGCTGTTTCGATCAACAGTGTTTTGTTATTTATTCTTCAAAAAAAAATAAAAATTCTAGCACTTATATTACCATGACAGGATTTCTATTCATGGCATTGGAAATGAACAAGGTCATTCAGATATTCCACCCACAAATTGATTCCTCTTTTACACAAAGCTGTTATGTAAGCTCAAGTAAGATGGAAACATTTCCATTGCACTGTATACAGTAAATATCCCCATGGAGAAGTGGTTTGGAGATGTGGTTGAGACTAAAGGCCGGTAATTTGTGTATAAACAAAGCCGTTTCTGTGACTATCATTCCATTATATTAAAGCTAACAAGTTTGCCTACTTCCTTTTGTAACCCCATTTAAAAATATATATATATTTTATCTGACTAAATAGTAAAGGCAAAATTATTAGCTTTCCTTTAAAAATTTAAGTAATTTTCAAATATGATGTTTAACAGAGCAAGGAAATTTTCACAGTATTCCCTATAATATTTTTTCTTCTGGAAAATAAGGGTTCTCATAGTTTGGCTGAAAAATAAGCAATATTTAAGGTCAATATTGTTAACCCCATTTGTTTTCTTTTTCAGTTGGCTACAGAACAAACATTGTCCAATAACTTGCCTAGTTAACCTAACTTGCACTTACTATAATTAAACTAGTTAAGCCTTTTAGTTACATTTTAACCACTGCAAAATAACTAGAAAATATTATGTACTGTCATCATGGCAAAGGCAAAAGAAATTAGTAACTATTATGAAATTAGCAACTATTATTAACTATAATGTGTTGAATAAATATCGCTGTTAAACACCAATTAGGAAAATATTTTTGAAAGAATACAAATTTTACAGGAAGGCTAATAATGTCGACTTCAACTTTATATGGTATTATATATAAAATAAAATATATTTTAAAATATAAATTTAATTTCAACCTTCACATACTAAATACTTTTTTCAAAATATGCTTAGTAGAGTGTGATTTAGAAGAAATGTGCTCAGAAATAGCTTACAGAACAGAGTGGCATAAATGTAACTTGTATACAACTTTACAAATGAAACTGAGATTTTTGTCTAGACGTGTGACGATATGCTTTTTGCTTCTTTAAAGTAGACATTTTAGACTCCAAATAAAGATTTTCCTATTATAGGAAGTTTAAAGTTTACTTTCCTAGTATTTTCTTAGAAGATGTAGGCAAATACATTTTAAATGCTTTTAGATATAATTGTTAAAATATATTTTCCAAAAAAAGGGCATTTTCTTTGTTTTGAAAGAAATATTTGAAAATATATATTTACTCAAATGGATTGTTTTTAGATTGATTTGCGCTTAGCAGGTTACTTATCTATCATAATTACCCTAATTACTTTAAACAGCTACAAATGTCCATTTTTAATAATATGTTTTTTTTTTTTTAATTACTACATTACCGTTCATGATCCATGACAGATTATGCAAAGGACTACAAAGTTGTTGGCCTTTGACTTTTAACTCATGAAAAGTGACAACCAGTTGCTTTGTCATGACAAATGAGTTCCTATAGACAACACAATGCAGATAGCAGTACTGAGTGAGTTTATACTTTCTGAAAAAAACATTTAACTCAAATTGAAGTTTATTTATGAACTAATTTCGAGAGGATCACATGCTTATGATTGCTTAAAGCCGGTCCAACATTATTCAATGTATGATTCACCAATCAGATGATTCCTATGCCACTATAAAAAAATTTATAAAATATAAACTATAAAATAGTTTTATATCACAGCCATCTTCGTTTTGAAGAATCCTACCTTCCGCCCCTATTCCTCCTTTCCTAGATTGGTGGCACAGTGGCCCAGTGGTTAGCACTGTTGCCTCAGTGCCTCAAGAACATCACTGGTTCTAGTCCTTACCAAGCCAGCCAACGTTTCTGTGCTGAGTTTACAGATTCTCTCTCTCCGTGCTCACATGGGTTTCCCACGGGTTGCCCGGTTTCCTCCCACCATCCAAAAACATGCAACTTAAGTTAATTGCCTATAATTCAAATCAGCTAATCACTCTCTGTTCATTAGCTACTACAGCAGGGGAGTTCTTGAGATCTACCTGAGCTCAAACTCCCCTCTTGCCTTGCAAACGTGAGGGAGCCCCAGGCTTGAGGATCATATGAGCTCAGGGCTCTCTACCGGGACAGCATGCCAAACAAGCTTTATAATCAATCATCAGCTAAGTGTGAACTCTTGAAAGTAAATTTATGGATCTTCTCTTTAAGTGAACCCTCCTCAAATACCAGCCTTCCAACAAACAGACAGAAACACACCCTGGTACACACTAAAAACAGGACAAATTCTCTGGAAATTACAGGCCCGTAACTGATATCCAATATAATATTACCTCATATAACAGCAGCACTCAGTCTTTAAAGCTGATACTTTTAGATGTTTGTGCATGCTGCTAGGCACTGATATAAGAGGGTAAGGAGTCACAATAGTTCAAACGAGTTTTTGTTGTTTTTAAAGACTCACGTACACTCAAAAAATATTTTGCTACTTGTTCCAACTGCTTATTTAAAATGAGCTGAAACAATACCATTCTTGAGATTTGTTTGGGGACAACTTAATCGTTTTATGTTCAATCTATTTAAATTTGATAAGTTAATTTAGTCTGCTTGTGTTGGGACAACATTAAGGAACAACGTGAAGGAACTGTGTGGAACCCTGTAGTTTTGTATGGTGTATGTTCACCAATTGTGCATTTAAAAACAAAGATTGGATCACAACAAACCTTATATTTGTTTCTTATAGAAAACAGCAATACAGTAATTCTGGATTAGTTTAATCTTTGATTAAAATGTTACAAATTGCTTTAAATCCACGATACCAAACTTTTGAACGAGTATTTCTCTAAACCTATAATGTAGATGGAAAGAAAATAAGTTTTTCTCCTCCTTATAAAAACATCTGAAAGACAGATTGGTTAAGGTTAAGTTACTTTAGCGGCCCATTCTGTTAGTGGCCTTTTCAGAGATAAGAGTTTCCACACACACAGGGTCATTAAGAGTGTTTCTTCCTTCCTTCGATTTTCCCTTTTTCCTTTGGTTCTGCTGCTGCTGCTCTGCTGGGGATTTCCGTTCCATTACATCATTTTAAACTAAACAGTATTATCACTTCAGCTTCGTGGGTCTACAAAAGGTCATCCATCCATCATTCATGTACAGTATAAACAAAATTAGTCACACGCACACATAAAACTAAAAAGCTCAATTAAATTGGCAATGGGTGTGATTCTTCTATGAAATCAATAAATAGCAGCAATCAAAAATTTTACTTAAAGGGATAGTTCAACCAAAAATGCAAATGTACTCACTATTTATTTTCCTTTAAGTGGAGAGTATGAGTTTTAATGATTTTTTTATCTTCTGCTGAACACAAAAGAAGATATTTAGAAGATAAATGTAAACTTGTAACCATTGACTTCCATAGGAAAACAAATAATATGGAGTTCATTGGTAACATTTTTCAAAATATAATTTCTAAATATCTATAAGTTCACAAAAGCTCGAAACAAGTAAAGGGTGAGTAAATGAAAAAAGAGTTTGGGTGAACTATGCCTTTAAAATCTCACTTAGATAAAGATTAAATTTCACTCTTCTGAAATCGTTCAAACATGTCCGGGATTAAAAGACTCATCCCACCACTCCCATGGCTTTTCAAATTGATTTTAATCTACAGAGAGAACATTAGTTCCATATCTGCATCATATTACAATCCACCTCGGTGTCTGTGCCAGATCACACACTTTGTGCTTTTACAGAAGATCGCCTTGACTATTGAGACTGGCGGTCAGGTGAACGTTTCTGTGGACGCAGCGCCCTCTATGGATTTGAATCAGGCGATTGATGAGATCCGAGAATACTATGAGACTGTGACTCAGAAAAACCGTCAAGAGCTGGAGTCCTGGTATGAGAGCAAGGTGAAGTAAGAAAGCACAAACACATCTTAAACTAACTTCATTTTAATAATTAACTATTATTTTGTGAACTTTGTACTTTTTGTGAGGACTATAGGAAATCTGGCATTCATGTGTAAGCAAATAAATCATGTAAAGAAGGACTTAGCAAGCAGGAAAGGGTATAATATTGTTACAAACTGAATTGAATAAGCTATTTTTGGCTTGATTTGTTACAACTTTTGGCAGGTTTTCAACTCTAAATATATTTTTTATTTAAGTTTGACCAATTACAGGGCAAAACGTGACAATAAGTGATCAATTTCACCAGCTGTAATCAACAACATAAGCAAGCTCCTTTCATTCAATTGGCATTGTTTGCTTTCTGCTTTCCAACAATTATACATTTTCAGAAGGAAATTTCTATGTATTATATCTTAATCTTTCTAGCATAAAACAAGTCATCGTGGCTATATACAGCTTCTTATCAGAAGAATAGACATTATTTTAATATTATAATTATAGTTTATTAAAAACCCATTTTATTATCACATAGTTTTTTTCCACAAAATGACATACTTTTTCCACTAAATAAAATTGTAATACTCACTAATTTACACTGTTAAAAAAAAAAAAACTGTAATTTTACGGTTATTTCCGGCAGCCGGGGTGCCGGAAATAAACCGTAAAATAATGGCCATTAAATTACAGAAATTTACTGTAACATAACAGTGGTTGAATTACAGAAATTTTAATTGAAATTTAATGTTCATTATTTTACAGTAAATTTCTGTATTTTAACAGGCCGTTATTTTACAGTTTATTTTCGGCACTCCAGCTGCCGTAAATAAACTGTAAAATTACGGATTTATTAACAGTGTACTTAAGTCTATTATCTTAGAGGTTTGATGTCGTAAGTTTTCACTTTTAATTCCGTAGATTTAGTCATCCATGATTGATAGTATAATGTTATGTTTTAGCCCTCCTAAAAAGTTTTTTACTTCGAGTTTTTGTCTTATTTCTAGCCCAAATATCTAAAACACCTTAAATAATAAAGCAAGCAAAAATAATCAGAAATAATAAATCAAAATTAAGCGAGTGTTTCCCCTAAACAAGCAAAATAATCTGCCAATGGGTTAAACACTTTGTTTTCACTTTGAAATAAGATTACTTTGGCAGATTATTTTGCTAGTTTTAAGGGAAAATGTAGCCTACTGCACTTAATTTAGATTATTATTTCTAAAAAAAAAAAAAAAAAAAGACAAACATTTTTACTTTTGTAGAAAATGCTTCATGGTTTAAGAATGTTTACATATTTGGATTAGAAACAAGGCAAAAACTCTAAGTAAGCAACGCTTTTTTTATTGAGTGTGCAATGCATATGTTCCTATAGTTATTTTATAATTTTTATATTTTGTATTGATAACTGAAGATGGCCCCGGTGCAACAGGAGTTTGTCAATCATAATGAAGAACTTGAGGAAAGCAGAACTGAGCTAAAGGACTTGACAAGCACCTTACAAAGACTGCAGATTGACCTGCAAACCCATCAGAGCATGGTAAAGCTACACCCACTTACAAATATACAATTGGTTTTTTTGCAAAAAAAGAAAGAAGAAGAAGCAATGCTGCATGGTTTCCAAGTCTGTGGCAACATGTCTAGGCAGAACGTGTTGTGCCAGGCTGTTTATACTGTCCATGAGTTCCAGCCTCACCCCTTTTAGCTCACCAACCAGAACTTTGCCAGCTTTACAACAGTCAGGGGAAATGTGCTGTAATTTCCTTTGCTTACCCATTTGGAAGGAGAAGAAATAGACTGTTTAAACAGTAGATAGTGTCTACAAAAATGTCTGTTTTTATAGCACACTTGCACCAAATAACATATAACAGTACCGTGTGTGAAATGAATGAAATTACAAATCATTCAATATTGTATTCCTTAAGTAAACTAAACACATTTATGCATCTAAAACACCTATTCACAGAAATCAAACCTCGACGGGGAACTAGATGACACAGAGGCCCGTTATGGGAATCAGTTGGCTGGGCTTCAGGCCACTGTTTCCAATCTGGAGGACCAGCTTAGCCAATTTCACGCTAACATTGCTAACAACAAAGAAGAGTACGAAACACTGCTGGACGTAAAGACCAGACTGGAACGTGAGATTGCAGAATACAGGAGACTGCTGGATGGAGAAAACAGGTGATGCTTGCGATATTCATTCAGAATAATCTTATGACTTAGTGGATGTTGACTTTTGAAGACATGGTTTGTTATTGCTTTACTGACGCTAGCTCTCTTTCGTCTGTTTTTCAGTGAGAACCACAGTAAGTGAATGTCTGTAGTAAGTGAAACAATGATAAGCAAGGTATATAAATGTGTTATATGACTGTGAAGCATTGGAATGCGCTGCTAATTAGGTATTTTTTTCATTGTCTGCTTTTAGAAATTCGGACCAAAACCATCACAGTGATGGAAACCGTTGTGGACGGGAGGATTGTGGAGAGCAGCGAGACTGTGGACATTCATGAACTCGATGACTAATCTAGACTAATCTTTTCAAAAACGCAGTTCAAATGAGGACATCAAATCCTTTCTGTTCAAGACATATGTATAGTATGATAATGAAGAAACTGAAACTTTACCTTTCATATATTTAGGACTATTAAATGAGTATGATTAATTATCTGAATTTAATTGTATGTGGGATTTTAAAGGCAAAGTTCACCCCAAACTAAACATTTTGTCATCATTTACTCAACATTCACTTGTCACAAACATGTTTAGGTTTCTTACTTCTGTAGAATACCAAAGAAGATGCACTCAAAAAAATATATTTATAATTTTTTACTTGTTCAAAATACTTAATTAAAATGAACTGAAATGACACAATTCTTGAGATTTCATTGGAACAAATTAATATTTTATGTTCAATCCACATAATTTTGTTAAAAGTGTTAAGTTAACTTGAATAGGACAACATGAAAACATGAATGAATTGTGTGGAACCCTTCATTTTTTACAGTGTACTTTGTAAAATGCTGAAAACTATTGACTTCCATAGTGATTGTTTTTCTTAAAGTCAATGGTTACAACATTTTTTCAGATTCATTTTCTATGTTCAACAGAAAAAAATAACTCATAATGGTTAGAAACCACTCGATTGGTAAGTAAATATTGAGTAACTTTAGGGAAACAATTCCTCTAAGCCTTTTCCCCCTTTTTGTTGAATGACAACCATATAAGCCAAATGTACTGCATTACAAATTTCTTTTCATTATCAAAATGTCAATCAAGAATGTTCATACTGGCTTAAAGCAGTAAAAACACCCACAGCCATGTTTTTGTGCCATCACTGATTTTATTCTCAACAGCAGTGCCTGAAGAGTGTGACAGGTGAAGAGCAGTGTTTGATTTGGTGTTTATTTTTTATTACTTGACACCACTTGTCCATCAACGATATCTTCCACAATGGTCTTCACAGTGATGTTTTTGGTAGTGCTGGTGGTGCTGCTGCTGCTGCCGCCACCACCACCACCTCCACCGGTACTGATGATGCTGAAAATGAAAAAAAAACATTTATTGTAATATTTCGCCCAAGCACACTCACATAAACATGCATCTTTCAACATTTTCTACCTGCTTGCTCCCCCGTCCAGCAGTCTTCTGTACTCGGCGATCTCCATCTCCAGTCGGGTCTTGATATCCAACAGCATTTTGTACTCCTGGCCCTGTCTGTCCATGTCGGCTCTGAGCTGAACGATCTGCTCCTCCAGATTTGATACTTGAGCCTGCAGTTGCATCAGCTGCCTGGAGAACCGCGCTTCAGTGTCCGCAAGAGTTCCCTCCAGAGACGCTTTCTGTAGAATAGAAAGGAGGTGGCAGGTATTTATTACTGTGGAGTGAGATGGTAAACATAGTTGTACAAGTTTAATCAACCCACTGATATTTGTCTAAGATGCAACTACTGCTCTTATCAGGTCAATTGATTAAGATTATGTTCAATTTTATATTCAAAACTTAGCATTTGCCTCATTTGTTTCTTATGTGATACTTTAAAATGCATGTAAACAAGGGGGATCAGCTTGAAGAAGCTAAGACCTGCAAATTTGCTTAGTATGGTTTAGAACCGCGGTGTCCAAACTTGGTCCTGGAGGGTCGGTGTCCTGGAGAGTTTAGCTACGACCCTAATCAAACACACCTGATCCAGCTAATCAAGATCTTACTAGATATACTATAAACATCCTGAGAGGTGTGTTGAAACAAGTTGGAGCTAAACTCAGCAGGACACTCCAGGACCGAGTTTGGACACCCCTGGTTTAGAATGTTTATTTCAGCTGCGATTTTAAGGAAATCATCTTGACGTAAGATGTTTCCTAACACACACATACTTACTTTGCTGAGTTCTGACTGTAATTCAATCTCCAGGCCTTGAAGGGTTCGTCTGAGCTCAGTGATTTCAGTTTTGGACACTTGAATAGTCTCTGTACTGGCAGCAACCTCCTTAGTCAATGTTTCAGACTGCAAAAAAAGAACATTTAGACATTAGTCACTCCTCGCTTATGGTCACAATTTGGAGGATGGACTCAAAGAACAGATTTATTTGCCCTTGTTTACCTTGGTTTGGAACCAGGCCTCTAGGTCACGCTGGTTTTTGGCAGCAACACCCTCATACTGCTCACGGATCTCAGCCATCACGTGATTCAGATCTACCTGTGGAGCTGCATCCACCTCAACATTCACTGATCCTGACATCTGAGAGCGCATGGCTGCCAGTTCCTACAGAGACAAGAATTTTAGGACGACATGCTTTTGAGAATTTTAGTGACTTACATTTGACTACCGTCTCAGCTGAGATATTTTACCTCCTCGTGGTTCTTCTTGAGGAAGATAAGCTCCTCCTTCAAGCCCTCAATCTGCATCTCCAGGTCAGATCTCGCCAGCGTCAGCTCATCCAGGAGTCTCTTCAGCCCCGCAATGTCTGCTTCCACAGACTGACGCATGGTCAACTCATTCTCGTACCTGAATGAACCAAAGCAGAGCAGTTTGTTTGCAACATACACCCCAAAGGTAAAGCACAAAAAATGATATTCAACACTGTAGGTTTATATTTACTTGGTCCTGAAGTCATCTGCAGCCAGTTTTGCATTATCAATGGCCAGGTAGACTCCTCCATTCACACGGGTGGCATCTTGGATCTGTCAGAGATAATGGGCTTTCTTTCAAACACAGCTTTAAATATTTAACCATGCAGGACACGTTCAAATATTGTCATATTTTTGTCACAAGCAACCAATGAACGAACACAAAACGCACAATGAAAAATGGACCACACCCATAATCCTGCAGCTAGGAAAACAATACCTTTCTTGTACAAATGATGTTTTACACTAGCATTACCTTGTCCTGCAGGTCCTTGATTGTGGCCTGGTAGGCAGAGTAATCTCTTGCAGCAGGGGAGGTTTTGCTCTCCAGAAACTGTCTGATCTTCAGCTCGAGATCTGCGTTGGCCTTCTCCAGCGAGCGCACCTTGTCCAGGTAAGTTGCTAGACGGTCGTTCAGGTTCTGCATGGTTGCTTTCTCATTGACGGTCACGTTGAGGTCCATATCACCTCCTCCAAAGCCTCCTCCGGCACCACCACCGAACCCGAAGCCTGCTCCACCACCAGCACCTCCACCGAAGCCAAAACCTGCTCCTCCGCCACCGCCAGATGCAGAGGAGATACGCACCCCACGGCCTCCTGCACCCCCATATACACTACCACCACGCATGGAGCTGATACGACTACCTCCACCCATCATTGAAGAGGAAGACATGCCTCCGAGAGAAGCACCCCGCAGGGAGCCTCCACCGAAGCCCCCTCCAGAGGACACAAAACTACGGCTGCTAAAGGACGTCATTGCTGCGGTGCGGAGGAGAGATTCTTTTTTGCTGGAGGGAGAGGGAATGCGGTGCACAGACCAGGCTGATTGATTTTTATATGTTTGTGAGATGAGGTAAGGGGTGGGTGGAGGTGGAGATGGAGGAGGGGGTGAGGGGAGAATATGAACGCAAAACTTCACTCTCCGCCCAATGCATGCCCAGAGGCAGAGGATCTGGCAGGTGAAATGACATGAATTGTTGGAGTGAACTCTTGAGAGCTCATAGCCCAGGGATATGTGCAAAACAGATGACATATGCATGCATTATCTGAAAATATGTATGCATATATCACTTGACAACATTTGTCATGAAGTACGTGTGATTGTTTTGATTTGTAGGACTTGATTTTCCCATGCATGTCGACAGAATATTTTGTGTTACAGCTGGCTGTGTTACTGACTTCATAACATGTGTGCTGACAGGATGACCTGCGCTTGCCAGCGGTGTCTCCAGGACAACGGAGTGCTGGATGTGATAAACACTTATAAACAGCAGGCTAAAAGCACACAGTGAAATGGGCTCTTGCACATGGAATGCAGCCAGCTTCCCCAAAACAGACCTCCCTTTGTCTTTTCAAACATGAACAGAACAAAAAAATAGCAAGAGAGAGAAACATTTTCCAAAGTGAACTTTTACATTTGACAAGAGGCATCTGGAGACTTATAGCACGGTGCATGGTACTAACATCTTGCATAACATTTTTTTTTCTTCTGAGAGCTTGAGCCATGACTCAGATGCACCGTTTAGAAACACAGAAGAGTTTTCTTGTGTGCAACAGAAATTCTCTTATTTGTAAGAAACTTTCATCTCAGAGCTTAAAGAAGTAGCTCACTTCCACAATGTTTGGACATCATTATGTTTTCATCTACTTTTTTTGTGCATTTTGTAATATTGCATAAAAATGCTGGTAACGCTAAAAAAAATGGTACTCTCAGAAAAAAAAGTACATGATGGTACAAATAATGCTCCTTGAGGAACAGTTTTGTACCTTTGTAAAAATTGTACCTTATATGGTACTAAAAAGACCTCTTATGATACTGTTCTGTGGCTTTTATGGTACAACTGAAGTGAAGGTACACAATTGTTCTCATATAAATGGTACAAAAGTGTTGAACAACTCCTTCATAACAGTATCTATGAAAATAAATATGACTGGAAAGGCAAAGGGATTTTTATGAATAATTTCCATATTAAATCAAGAATCATCATTTAAAAGTATATGTTTAAAACAACTGGTAAAACATAAAACTATAGGTATTGTAAACTAAACATTTAAGGCATTTTAATAAGTGTTTGGTAAGCATTTTTGACTCTGTTAAAGTACAAAGTGTCTTGTCACTGTGGTGGTACCTTTCAAAAAGTATAAAATATTGTATGTGAAGGTTTTTAAAAACAAAGGTACATTTTGGTTTCCCATGGTACAAACCATGACCTTAATAGGTACAAATTTGTTTCTTTTTTAAGGTACAATTATGTCCCATAAAAAGGTACTGCCCCGAAATGTACCTTTGGTTTTTAAAACCTGCAGATATATTGTACCTTCATTAAAGGTACAAATATGATCCATATAAGACACTTCTTACCATAACAGAGTCAAATGTGTTCCTTCAAGAACTATTTAAAGGCGTTTTGCTTTATCCAAAATGCATCAGTTTATTTTCAGTAAATATAAAACATTAAATACATTTTTAAACAATGTTTTAAAAAAGTTTTTTTTGTGTGTGTAAATGCACCTTTTCCATTTACAATAAAGAAAAAAAATACTTTAACATAAATCAAAAGATCTATTTTTTGCTAAACATTTCACAAACACTTTTCACAAAAATGTTACAGAAATACATTCTCCTATGTACAATATAAAACATTTTTCTCCAATTTTCACACAATACCTTTGTGATAATTTAAAAGTTCATTCAATTTATTCATTCATTCATTTTCTTTTCGGCTTAGTCCCTTTATTAATCCGGGGTCGCCACAACGGAGTGATCCGCCAACTTATCCAGCATATTTTTTACGCAGTGGATGCCCTTCCAGCCGCAACCCATCTCTGGGAAACATCCACACACACTCATTCACACTCATACACTACGGACAAATTAGCCTACCCAATTCACCTGTACCGCATGTCTTTAGACTGTGGGGGAAACCGGAGCACCCGGAGGAAACCCACACAACCATGGGGAGAACATGCAAACTCCACACAGAAACGCCAACTGACCCAGCCGAGGCTCGAACCAGCGACCTTCTTGCTGTGAGGCGAACGTGCTACCCACTAGGCCACCGTGGCGTCTCATTCAATTTACTTAATTTTAAAATAGAAATAGAGTTATGCTAATGTATTGTGATGAGATTTGCTAATTAATTGATTCGTTTTGCAATACAAAAATATCTGTAAGCAAGAACATCTGCAAGCTCATGTGTGTAGTGGAAAGCAAACGCCAAAAGGTGTGGATATCAATAATGAAAATGTGTTTATCATAAAATGCTCAACAAATGTTTATTTAAAATGCCTCAAATGTTTATTTTACAATACCTGTAGTTTTGTTTTACCAGTTGTTTTATATTATTTTATGATATAGAAACATATGCATTTAAATGATGATTCATGTTTTAATATGGAAGTTATTCATAAATCACTTTGCCTTTCCAGTAATATTTATTTTCATAAATATCACCGTTATTGTAAAGTGTAACCAAAATGCTTATTAGAAATGACCAGATGAATATGAATATGAAAATGCACATCAAAAACTTATTAGGATGAACATTTTATCTGATAAGAAGAAATGTGCATAAGCTCAGATGGAAACACATGAATAAATTCCAGCAAGCACATCAAAAAGGGTCATTTGATTTTGTTTTAGCAGTTTGTATGATAATAAAAATGGGCATGATGGGACAGCATTATGGACAAACCAGCTCAGCAACTATATTGTACAATGTCTGAAATGTAGCATTCTGAAATCGCTTAGCTAAAATCTGTCATCAAAATGGATCCGTATTATTACCTCCCAAGTGTGTTGAGCAATCTGCACTGCCAAAGAGCGGTCTCAAGCCTCTAAGAGTCAACGTGCATTCAAATTCCTTATTTCTTTGGCAACAGTTTATCACACAACCTTGTTTTCTGTGACGCATTGGATGGAGATGGTGCTTAATTTGCAAACATTTCATGCAGTATTCCGGTTTTGCACATAAATCTAACTCAGAAATATAGCTATTGACTCACAGTTGTTGGTCACCATTAACTTTTATGGTATTACTTCCCTACTATGGAAGTCAGTTAGGAGTATCAGCCAGGGGTGCCACTAAGGGGGGGAAAGTTAGGACAATTCTAAGGGCCCATGCACTTTAGGGGCCCACAGAGATCTGCTTTATAATTAATAACAGTACTATAATGTAATATAAATTATGAATGTATCTCTAAATTACAAATAAAACAATTTATTAGAAATAAAAAATAAAAATACGACTCATATCTGCCCCTTGTGTCTGCATTTACATTTGAACAATAAATCGTCTGCTAGCTACAGTCATGGCCTTTCTCTTACTAAATACTGATAAGTAGTGGACAAAATCAATAATAAAATGCATAGGTCAGTATAACTACATTGCAGACAAAGAGTTTGGATAGCTAGCTTGGTAGTAGGGGGACCATCCTCAATTTTTTTTCATGGGGCCCAAAATTGCTAGCGGCGCCCCTGGTATCAGCTATTAATATACCAACATTTTTCTGTTTTCAGAAAGAAACTTTGGAATAAGTGGAGGCTGAGTAAATGAGAACAGATTTGGCCTTCTGGAATTGAGCTACTTTAGGCTTTGATTTAAAAGGCATGATGAATTGATTTATTTTTATCAGCAGTTATTGCAATTGCATGAACAAACAGGCATCGGTAGTGTAATACCTAGTTTGATCAGATTTACAAAGGCTACATTGTACTTTTGTTTAGCTGTCATTACACAATCAAATGAAAACAATGGTGCAAAGAGAAGCATACACAGGTCTAGTGTATCTATCAAGTCATTCATCAAGTTGAACTGAGCGAATACGCCTGAGGTTAGGAGGTGTAGAATGATGTGAACTTCGTGAGACACTGAATGACAAGATGAATCGGATCCATGTGTTGGTTCCAAACAAGCTCCTACCTGCTTTATTTTTAATTGCAAATTCAATGAATGTTTTGCCCAGATTAAAAGATCACGTTGTTACTACAAGACCGCCAGCTTATTGATTTACAAGACATATTTATGTGTGTGCTTTTGTGAGCACACCATGCTGGCATTAATCTATTAATCTATCTAGTCTTAGGTAGCTTTTTACTTTCACTGGGGAATTTACTGCTGTTAAAAGCAGTGACAAAACAATGTACATTTGCTTACCAAAATATTGCAATATAACATCTAACGTTACCTCTCACCGCTTATTATTTATTGCAGTGAAATGTGTGTAAAAAATTGTATAATATTTTTATGCAGGGAACCAACACTGTTAAAACGCTAATTAATAAATTGTCGGCAGAGCAAATCTTCACTGAAAAAGTTCACTGAAAAAATCTTGCTTAGACTTGAAGACATGATATATGAAGTCTGCAAAAATACACAAAGAGTAAATGAGGTGTTGTTTTTAAATCATATTCACGGGACTAATAAAGAAGCTAATTCAGTCATTTTCTCTATCTGATGAAGAATATTGCATTCATACATTTCCAAGAATACATACAGGTGAAGTCAGAATTATTAACCCCCCTTTGAATTTTTCATAATTTTTCAAAGTCTTTCCCAAATGATGTTTAACAGAGCAAGGCAATTTTCTCAGTGTGTGATGATAATATTTTTTCTTCTGGAGAAAGTCTTAAAAAAAATTATTGCCCCCTTATGTTTTTCAATGGTCTACAGAACAAACTATCGTTACAAAAAAACTTGCCTAATTACCCTATCCTGCCTAGTTAACCTAGTTAACCTTGTTACGCCTTTAAATGTCAATTTAAGCTGTTTAGAAGTGTCTTGAAAAATATCTAATCAAATATTATTTATTGTCATCACGGCAAAGATAAAATTAATTAGTTATTAAAGATGAGAAATGAGTTGAAAAATCTTCTCTCTGTTAAACAGAAATTGGGAAAAAGAAATAAACGGGGGCTTATAATTCAGGGAGCTATAAGTTGTAAGCTATAACTGTAAGTGTAGTGCAAAAATGTAGTGCAAGTAGAGTAAAAGTATCTGGTGTAAATATTCCTCAAAGAACGACTAAAAAGTAGCCCTTTTAAAAGTAGTCAAGAGTAGTGAGCAGTACATTGTGAAAGGTTGAAGCGTTTACATGCAATTTGTGTGTGTATGTGTGAAATTGTAACATTCTGTAGTGAACTTAGTGATTGTTTAAGGGCATTTGGTGATTTCAGTCATCATACAGTAAATGTTCATCATCTCATTAGTGACATGCGGTCTAAACAGAAAAATAAAATCTCTGAGTCATTGCATGTAAAGATTATGGACACATGTAATACGTTCAAATGGTTTGCTGCATTTAAAAAGTGCCTGTGTCTTTAGGTAGTTAAGTTTGAAGTTGTAATTTGACTGTTTGTAATTTGTTACTTTACACTTCTGCTATTAAGTGTACTAGGTCTAACAGTATACACTTTAAGAGTACAAGTACCTCACAATTAAGTTTTCATTAATACTGCAAGTGAACTTACGGGTATGTGGGAAACAATTTGCTTGTGAAATACATTTTTGTGTATTTTTCTAATTTACAAATTGCTGCAAGAGTTCTTTTTTGTAACAATTATTGTATTTTGGGGGGATTTGCACCCTTATTGTGACAGTAACACTATATATCGGTGCACTAACTGCAATGCAATTGGCACAGACCTTCTGCTCCCGTTCCTAGCGAACTCTAGTGTTATATTACAGGTTTTTCACTATAAGTTTGAGTAAAGTTAGGGAACTTACTGTAAGCAGCTTATGTAAAAAAAAAAAAAATAATAATAATAATAATAGTAATAATAACAATAAGAAGACTAATGTGCCTAACATACATTTCTGAGAAGTACTTCAAAAGTAGTCTAAAAGTACACTTTCTTATTTATTTTGAAGTATACAAATAGCACACTTGAATAAACCTCTTTTTCATGAGGGCTGTTCTTCTAGTTTCTTGGCTGCTTACTGAATGTGTTAACAGAAGCCTCTTATTACAGGGTGTGGCACAATCACAACTCTGTTTCATATTTTAGAAAGTACAGTAGCATCACCATATCAGATGCTTATTCTTTTCCATTTTCCATATTCTGACTCTGATATTGCAAAAAAAAAAAAAAAGATTTTTATTTAACACTAGAAGTCCTCATTAATGTGACACTGGATTAATACCTATTAGAATTAAAATAGAATTAGAATATTCATAGGGTCAGTAAGAAAAAGGTTTTAATAATGTTTGAGTTTTCAGCAAAGTATTTGCATCCTACATTTTTTTAATGTACAGGATCCTAAACTTACATAAACTTTCATTGTTTCAAAGCTTTACAAAGATAATGAAAACTGTCATTGCACATATACTGTCATTCGAAACTCAAACTTTAGAGAACTGAACTGGTTTTTCTTCTCTTGTAATAGCAATTCATAGTAGTAAAACAAACAGAAACCCCATAAAAGAACAATATACTGTTATATGTGCTTTATACAAGGGCACCTCTCTGATCTATTTGATGGGCATCCAGTTTACAAAGTTCTTTACAGTCAGTCCTGCTTTAAAAACATACAGACACACTGTGTAAACGGCTGAGGTTACCACATGAGATAAATCTAATACTGCAAGAATTGATCTGCATGGCTTCCTGGTTTACAGTTATGCACTTATACTCAACACCAATCTTTAAAAACTGCTGCTAATGTTGTAAGATTACAGTAAGAATTCTTGTATTACAGTAAATGATAATTTGATGTATTCAAATTGTTAACAGATTGTACAACAGAAGAAAAGTTGAATTGCAAAGTAAAACTGTATGTGAATGATATTTATAGATCAAACAAACATGGGTGACAAAGCTCAAAATAGCTGCAAGTTAGAAAAAGACTAACAAACTGCGAAAACATCTTTATCAACTCTGACACAGGCAAATTCTCAAAACACATGCAAATAAAGAAACACACTGCAAATAGCGCAAACCAAAAAGTGACGATCAGCATTGTTGTCAGAGATCTGAGGTCTCAGTGTGACATCCATGCAAAATACATTCATCCGACCACCAGAGGTTTCTGACC
This sequence comes from Danio albolineatus, assembly GCA_903798035.1. Classification (NCBI taxonomy): domain Eukaryota; kingdom Metazoa; phylum Chordata; class Actinopteri; order Cypriniformes; family Danionidae; genus Danio; species Danio albolineatus. Next base: position 1,703,444 of record CAIGQQ010034671.1, read on the forward strand.
ACTATTTTTTACGACAGGATAGACTGTAAAGGACTTCTGGAGGACCATCAAATAGATCTGAGAGGCGCCCTTGTAAAAGCACGCATACCAAGATATTGTTCTTTTATGGAGTTTCTGTTCGTTTTACTACTTTGCTTGAATTGCTTTTACAAGAGAAGTAAACCCAGTTCAGTTCTCTAAAGTTTGAGGTTCAAATGACAGTATATGTATTAGATTAGATTAGATTAGATTAGATTCAACTTTATTGTCATTACACATGTACAAGTACAAAGCAACGAAATGCAGTTTAGGTCTAACCAGAAGTGCAATAGCAGCCAGTGCAGAATACAGGTTTCAAGAGTTCACACTTAGCTGATGATTGATTATAAAGCTTATTTGGCATGCTGTCCCGGGAGAGAGCCCTGAGCTCATAAGATCCTCGAGCCCAGGGCTCCCTCCCGTTCGCAAGGCGAGAGGAGAGTTTGAGCTCAGGTAGATCTCGAGAACTCCCCAAGATGCCTTAATAAGCTCGGGACAGCAGCCGCGTATTGAAGAACCCCCCAAAAGGCAATAAAGAATGAAGCCATAACCGGCTGCTGAATGGAAAGTGGTACCTAGAGAGTGTTCGCAGGAGCAAGGATGGAATTGGTGCAAAGTGTGAAAGGATTAGGTTAGAGTGACTGCTACAACTGAAGAGGTGTATTGGCAGCCAGTGTTGCGAATGCTATGTGTGCTCCCGTAGCAGTGTTTGACTGCCACGACCAGACGGGAGAGTGAGACAGATGTAATAATTTGAATGTAGTATGACTGTGATGAATGTCGGGATAAGCTCAGAGAAGCATCTCTGCTGCTACAGAGGTGCGATAGGATTTAAGCTAAGCGAAGCATCTCTACAGTTGCAAAGGAAGTCGGTGGTGCAGAGGGAAATTTAAGCTAAGCGTAGCATCTCTACAGTTGCAGAGGTGTCATGGAAATCGGTGGTGCAAAGGTGCAGAGAAGAATTTTAACTAAGTGAAGCATCTCTACAGTTGCAGAGGTGCAATGGAAGTCAGTGGTGCAGAGGGGAATTTAAGCTAAGCGTAGCATCTCTACAGTTGCAGAGAAGAATTTTAGCTGAGTGGAGCATCTCTACAGTTGCAGAGGTGCAATGGAAGTCGGTGGTGCAGAGGGGAATTTAAGCTAAACGTAGCATCTCTACAGTTGCAGAGAAGACTTTAGCTGAGTGGAGCAGCTCTACAGTTGCAGAGGTGCAATGGAAGTCAGCGGTGTAGAGGAGAATTGAGAAAAGCGGTGCATCTCTGCAGTTGCGGAGGTGCAAATGGAAGTCAGTGGTGCAGAGGAGAATTTAAGCCACGCGGGGCATCTCTACAGTTGCAGAGGTGCAATGGAAGTCAATAATAACAGGTAAATACGCTTCCGCGGAGGCGTTTAAACTGCTGTGATGGAGAGTGTGTCAGTATGTTAAATGGAAGTGTATGTGAGCTCAGGCAGAGCGTCACTGCTGTGGCAGTGGTACAGAGGGAAAATGGAGCTCAGCGGAGCGTCACTGCTGCGGCAGTGGAGCAATGGGGAAATGAAGCTCAGCGGAGCGTCTCTGCTGTTGCAGAGGTGCGGTGGCAGTCAATGTTGGAAGGCAAGTACGCTTCCGCGGAGGCGTTTTAGCTGCTGTGGAGTCTATCGGTAGTGAATGGCTAAATGGAGATGTGTGTGAGCTCAGGCAGAGCGTCACTGCTGCGGCAGTGTTGCGAGGGGAGGATAAGGCCCAGCATAGAGTCTCTGCTGTTGCTGAGGTGCAGGGGTAGTCGATATTGGAGTGTTATGGGTGCTCTCGCAGGAATGTTAAATACCGTCCAATAGTGATGTGTAGAGATAAAAGTGAATAAGGTTTCAGTTAGGGCGTCACAGCAGTTGCATTGGTGTTATAGGTGAGTGTGGCTCAGCAGATCACCTCTGTAGTTGCAGATGTGTAGTTGTGTTCGGTATTGTAGCGTTAAGAGTGCTCCCGCGGGAATGTTAAATACTGACGATAGTGATATGTAAAGATGAAAGCAAATAAGGGCTTAGCTAGAGCATCACTACGATGCAGTGGTGCAGTGGTTGAGAGTAGCTCAGTGAAACGTCTCTGCAGTTGCAGAGGTGTAGTGGGTCAGTATGGAGGCAATGTGTGCTCCTGCAGAAGCATTTACTGCTGTATTAGTGCAGGGAAGCGTGATGATAGTGGTATTAGGAATTGTAAGTGTATATGAGCTCGTTTAGAACGTTGCTGCTGCAGCAACTGAAACTACAGGCATCCTCTAAATGGGTCAGAGCTGTTGTGAATGAGTGAATAGATTTATGGGATAGTTCAAGTTTGGAGGGAAAAAGTTAAAAGGAAGAAAGGTGGTAATGTGCTCCTGTAGTTAAGAAAAAGGGGGTTTGGAATTTGTGTGTGTGTGTGTGTGTGTGCTTCTTGGGGGGGGGGGGGGGTATCAAAATATATACAGAATGTTCTTTGCCATTTGATCTGTTTGCTTGCTTAATAAAGAAAGACAATTTCTTTATCATGCAAAGTTAGATCAAATATGGTGGGGTGGATTGAAATGGTGTTACTTCAGAAACTCTCAATCAAAAAGGCTAGTGAAAATTTGAAATCAAGGGTGTGGGCTGTGTGAGTGGAAATGTATCCTTTGTATAGCGTGAAAGCGTTAAGAATGAATGTGGAGTGTAATGGGTTGGATAAGGGGCAGTTTCTGCAGCTAGCTGTCAGGGTCTCTGAAAAACAAGAGAAAATCAGAAATGAAATTAAACATGGTACATGTACAGCAGACATAATGAATTGTTTTAGCTGGTATCCATGAGAGGCATCTTAATAGGGGCATTGGCAACTGTGAATGGAAGCGCTTTTGTTAATGCATGGTATAACAGCCTGTTGTCACAATGTGCAAGGATTGTAGAGGTGGGCCTTTGTTCCCCTGTAGTATGGCAGATGGATGGAGAGCTGGGGACATTGGCTATTTGTCCTGGAAGTACCTCTTGAAGGCTGAGCAGGTGAGGTGTTGGCGGAGTGAAGTTTTAAACACCTTAGTGATATAGAATTTTGATTAAAAGCAAAATGTATCTAACGCGGGGTTAATGGATGAAACATTACTCCATTTCTAACACAGAGTAAATGGTGAAACATCAGTCCATTTGTCAGAAACATGCTTCTCCCACTCATAGCAGTCAAGCGAAAAGTTGGTTTCCTTTTTTGTCTTTAGACACGTGACTGATAAACGCATTTGTTGCAGACGTTTTGGCCCCAACGGCCTTCCATAGTTGCAGACGTTTGTGCTCTAACGGCCTTCCATAGTTGCAGACGTTTTGGCTCTAACGGCCT
>CAIGQQ010034671.1:1714160-1738967 GCA_903798035.1 Danio albolineatus
TCATACCATACGTGTGATATATTGAATATATTCAACAAAATGTTCCTAGTAAAGTGGCTTTGACATAATCTACATTAGATAAAGGTACTACAGAAGCAATGGTGACTTGACTTGACAAAGGATCACATCACGTGCCACTAGTGGAGCAACATCATGCAGACAAAGAGTTTGTGGAAAGTATATGTCTTGAACTTAAAAGGGACCTCTTATGCCCCTTTTTACAAAATATAAAATAACTCTCTGATTGTCCCAAGAGAGTGTATGCAAAGTTTCAGCTCAAAATACCTCACAAATATGTCTCTTTGTTACTACCCCTTTTAGGCCTTGATCCAAACTGTGCTGTTTTGGTGACTGTCGCCTTTAAATTCAAATGAGATTGTGCTCTTTTCAAAAGAGGCAGAGCTACAAATGTCTATGTATCACCATAGTGGCAAATTCAAAAACAAGACTAAAGTCCTATGCTAATGAGGGAGAGATCATCACTAACGAGCAGGGCTTTCCCCCTCTGACGACACGTACAAAGGAAGAAAGTCAATCAAAGTGTTTCCGCAGACTGTTTTTATCAAGTGTGATTATAAAAAATAAAATGAATACATTTTTTAAATTAGAAGCTGGTTATATACACAGACGGTTTCCACACAACTGTTTAAACTCCTTATAAAAGTGATTTTTGCATAATACCTTTCAAAGCTTCCCTCAACAGCTCACGTTTGGATTCAGACATTATGGCAGCATGTGTTTCATACAGCAGCCTTGGATTCTGTATAGTTTGGTGGGAGGTTGCTTAACTCTCTCCCTTTGAGTGGTCAGGAATCCTGGAACGAATTGTTGGATGTGGTGACTCACATTGTGGATAAGCTGAGACTGTATAGCAACAGTGTGTTGGCCTGGTCTTAATCGCAATACAAGCTACAGAGCTTTCGTTTTTCTTGCAGGGTGCTCCACTTTTTCTAGATCTCCAGCAGGAGGTGTAGAGGTGTTGGGAGCCGCCAGTCTATGGAACAACTTACAAATCCAGCTTGCTTAAGCACTGTTAACAATATGGTGGAGCGGAGACTTTGAAGTTGTCAGAAGGTGAGGAGTCACTCCTGGCCCATCTTATGCCACCTCTAGTTCTAGCAGAAATGCTGAAGGAGAAAGATGAGAGCAAATGATAGCTAAATCCCCTGTAGTCCATTTCACTGCAACATTTTATTTGTGAGCAAAGGGGCAAGGTAATTATATAGTTACACCTCGAATGAATTGGGCTCCTAGAGCTTGTCCTGTGTCTCATTATTGTCTGTGTAGATGCATCGATCTATGGACAATAACAAAGACGGTCACACTTTATTTTGATGGTCCGTTTGTTGAATTTAAGTTACATTGCATCTACATGCCAACTAAGGCCCCGTTTACACTAGTGCGTTTTCGTTTTAAAACGCATAAGTTTTGCTACGGTTATGCCATCCGTCCACACTACGCCGGAGCTTTCGAGGTGCGAAAATGGAGCGTTTTGAAAACACTGGAGAGGGCGTTTTCATTCTAAAACGCTGCTGCAGCGTCTCAGTGTGGATGGAGGGAAACAGATATCTTTGAAAACGGAGGCGTGGCTGCTGAGATGGGCTACGTGATTGGGGATTTGGGTCATTGCGTATCCTTTCCTTATTCGTCAAGTGCACATGACTATAACGTCACCGGCAGACGGCAGACCAGTCTTCACTGTAAACGCTGTATTTTCGATAGCCATGGATGTTTTATATTCATTTGTTACTTTAAGTAACAACTCAACCTCGTCATCTGTCCACAAAAAGACCTCTCTTGCTTTCTTTGCCATCGCGTTCATCGTTCAACCAACGTTTGTTGACTAATAATAACCAAATGCCGAGCGAGACACGTGCTTCCTGTTTATACTTGAACGCGCATGCCCAGAGTGCGTGAATGGTGCACGAATGGTCACGTGATATACGTTTCTGGTGGAGGGAGATCTGTTGAGATCCGCTAGTGTGGACGCAGATCGTTTTCATGCTAAAACGTCGTTTTAAAACTAAAACGTACTAGTGTTAACGGGGCCTAATTCTCATTAGATAATAAGTAGACTGTTAGGTTGGGGATGGGGTTAGGGCTAGAGTAAGTTGACATGTACTTGCAAAGTTTCTTATAGTCAGTTAAATGTCTGTTGAAAGACTGTTAAAGGTCAGTATCAACAGATATTAAGCAGACAGTCTACTAATACTCAAATGGACCATCAAAATAAAGTATTACCGCAAAGACTTCTAATCTTTAAAGGGGTGGTCCAGAGTGTATTTTTGAGGCTTGGTTGTGTTAATAAGATGCAAAGCAATGTGTGCTCATGCTTCATTTGTAAAAAAGTCACATTATTTTTTTAATCATTAACAGCTACTCATCTAACATAAAAACAACTGTCATAAAGGTCAGCTAATATAATGTGCTGTGATTCGCGGATTGCCTCCACGTCACCAGAAGCGTCACACCCCTACAAGCATGCGATTTTGCACTGTGTAAACACTGTCAGTCAGAGTAGATGTTAGCCTGCAGCAATTTGCGTTTTTAATCTGACAGAAAATGAAGAGCACACAGCTGAACCTCATGTCTGCTCTCTAAAATAACATCTGACGAGTGTCTTTCATATCTTCTGCTATGGTTGGAGCTGCTCCTGCTTTGCAGAGTTTTTAGCCGAATCCAGCACTGAACTGGGAGAGATTCTGAAAGCTGAAATAAAATGAAACTGTAAGCACTTCTCTCTTTGTGTTGTGTCCTTTGGAAGCTTAAATACAGAAACAGAACAAGCTCTGTGGAAATAGCAGCGTTTGGACTGCATTTTGGCTTTCTCTGCTACATTACAGCACCTCTGGCTACGCACCTTTGCTGCGCGGGGTGCATGCGCATCGTGAATGCATGTAACCTGAAGCGTCTGTGATCTCACTAGCCCAGATGTATTTTTTTGTAGTCCCCAAACTTTGTTCGCTGTAGGCTTTGCAAAGCTAACTCTGTAAAAGCCAGTGTCTCCCTTTGCATTGAACTTTGAGTGTATTACATTCAGAAATGTTGTTTATGTTCACACATATACATTACACATCAACTAAAGTTTAAAATATAATATCGTAGTGGACCACCCTTTTAAGCAGGACATACACCACAAGATAATCTGTCTGATTTTGAACCAATCCTAGATAATGTCCCAATTATCTTGGTGGTTCTAAAGATTATCTTATCAGATTTTCCTGTGGTGTTAAGAGTGACTTAATCTGTTTAGAAAAAAACATCGGAGGTTCTTCAATTGTAAATGAATCAGAAATCCTGATGTGAGTTTTAAATAAAAAAATGTGTAGTGTGTACCCAACCTTAAGAGTCTTAAGTTGCTTATTATTTTATGGCTTGGCAATGTACAAGAGCTCAATTGTAGTGCAACTCTCCTGCAGTTTCTTCATCCTGTTCCACCACCGTCTTGGTAAGAATTCTAGCCCTTATGCACAACTGGTGGATGGGGTTTTCCCTGTCTGTTAATTGCATTATGCCACCCCACATCGCAGACTTGCCTCAGGGTGCTTTGCACTCTTCTCTACTTTTCTCGCCCCCTTAATCCACCCCTGTCAGTAACTTTTTGTTTCAGACAGATCTGACGCTGACTTCCCTCTCTATGATGCTTTCTTGTTTTTCCTAAAGAACCATGTATGCCGCCCCATTTAGAGTAGCATCTCGCTGCAGCCTGTGATGGACATCCAACCAAGCCCACATCCTGGTGTCCCGTCAGAAGCCTCCTCGCTGCTACTTGTAGCAAAATGACACACTGGATCAAGTCCAATTATTTGTATCATTAATAAAATTACCCATTTTATTAACATCTACACCTACACCTACACCAACCCTAAACCTACCACTTACAGTTATTAACGTCAACACCAATCCACCCCTAACCCCTACCCTCACATGCACATTTCATTGTCTGAGTGGGCAAAGTTGGATGTGTAGGCTGCAGCAAGACCTACTTGCCCATTTAGGACAGTGCTCAACTTTTCCCCAAAGACTCTGACCCACAGTGTTCTTGTATAATAGTTATTGTATGTTGTAATACATGATCTTATTCAGGATTGTCTGTCTCAGGAAAAACTTCTAAATTTCAACATTTCTTTTTTTTTTGCCGTTAGTGGATTTCTTAAGCTGAAGCATGCCTAAGCTGTTGTGTCACCTTCAGAGATTTCCCTCAGACCCCTCTAATGACATTACAGATCCTACCAAGAAATCCTGTTTGGTCAGCACCAATGTTCTAGTGGTTAATTGTGCCAACATATAGCACTAAGGTGCTCACAATAACCTGAGTTTGATTCCCGACTTGAGGTCCTTTGGCGATCCTTCCCCTCTCTTTGCTCATCACATTTTCTTGTCTCGACTCTATTGTCCTGTACAATAAAGGTAAAAAAACACAAAAAAATAATAAATCATGTTGGATTTTACAAACCATACAACAGTTGTGTTGTGGTCTGCCTCATTTCAACAGAATAAAGAGTTAATAAGGAATGTTTTTCTGATCTGGAGAAGAGTGCCAGTTTTCTTATTCCATAAAAATTATGATTTGCATTAGATTTGTACTTGTGCCACAAAATTTTTATATCAAAGTCTTGTTACCATCAATCTGAAGAAAGCATATTTTCATGTCCAGATTGTTCAGACAATTTATAAGTTCCTCATGGTATTGAATGTTTGTCTGTTAAGGCCCAATTTTACTTCAAAAGAAATTAAAAAACTAAATGAAATGACATAATTCATAATTCAAGAAGTTCATATCGTGGTAGTATGACAACTAAAATAATTTATTTTTTTGACTCCTAAACACCGTTGAGCTACCATTGGTGTGTTGCATTTATGCAATTGGTCAGTGTGTTCTGGAACTCAACGTTTTTTATCGTGCAATTCCTTTCCACGATTAGTTTCTTTATGGTGCCTTTATGGTAGTCATAAGACCGCTATCATGTGGGTCAGCCTCCCGGATGTGAGTTGTTTCAGTAGCATGCAGATTCTGTTGCTTTTAATCGCTGCTTTCATTGCATCAGCTACTGACACACTGTTGAGTGAACTTTACAAATGGAGCTGTGTGCTTACGGTATGTAAGTAATTGGTTCCCTGAATAAAAAATGCTCAGTTCTGCTTTGCCTCCTTCACAGAAAATCTGCAAGCTCAATAAGGTGGCATCATTTTGAGATGGCCTCAGAAAACGATAATATCTTGACTGTGTCACTATAGCATCAAGTACTGCCACAATATCTCTTTCCCTACTCAGGAAACCATAACATCATTAACCAGGACATTTTCTTTCGCAAAAGTATTACATTACAGTGGGAAATGTTTTCCTCCCCCCTCATATAGTTTCCATTTTCAGTTAATTCAAAGGCCCCATGAGAGATTATTTCAGTACCTCAGCAAATGAATCAAAGACCCACTTAGAAGTACACAATATAGCCAAAAGTAAGTGGATATCCAATCACCACACCCTTTTCTGTTTGCCTGAGCATGGGCAGGTGTTGCTCTTTACTAATAGCTTTCTTTCTTCAGCTAAGACTTTACAGTAGATGCAGAGATTCTAGACACAAGCCTGGGCATATTTTTTTGTTTTTATGACAGTGTGTTGTTTGGAGTTGGTTTGGTGTTGACAAATGCCATCAATCAACAGTAGTTAAAATCTATTTGAAAAGCAGCTTTAGGTCGCTAATTAGCAAATTCGTGATGATATTTCTTATCATCCCTATACTAAAAAATCTTCAGTTTGAAAACAAGTGAGCACAAATCCTCACAACAAATACAAAAATGCATTAAAAATAGTGCAAACCACAATAGAAATGTGTTGGGGGACCACAAAGTGTGATAAACCTGTTTAAAATCAGCAATGTTCTAAGAAATCTGAAAGGTGTGTTGTTTATGTCCTTGTCATATGGTACAGATCAGTGTTGGGGAAAGTAACTTTCGAATGTAATGCATTACATTACTTTTGAGTTACCTTTTCTGGCCTGGCTGAGGCTTGATCTCTTTCAGAACTTGCAGGGCATTTGCTTCTTCTTTTAATTGAGAATTTCTGCAATTAACAACGCACTGTATAACCTACACCTTTATTTACAAAAAAAGTTTCAATCAATGTGCTGTTTTTGTACCGTTTGTCTTTTTAGTGAAGTTCAAAGCATTTCTAAGTACAATTCCTTTTCTTCCACGTGTTCAGAATAATGTTTAGCTGCGCCTTTACTGAATGAACACTGTGCTGCTCTGACAGATTGCTCTATTATGTCTTTCTTTTCATTTTTGTTCTTTTATATCCTGTTTTAACACATTTTAATCTGTTTTTAAATTAGTTTTATTATTTATTTTTATATATTAATGAAATGTTGTTATTTTTATTTTTAAAAACTATTAATAAAATTGATTTATTTTATTATTTATATACTGTTTATGTAAAGCACTTTGAATTATCACTGTGTATGAGATGTGCTAAATAAACTTGCCTTGCCTTGTCATGCCTAATGAAGGCATTCTCTCATCTTAATTTTAATTCATCTATTTATTTTTTAAAAACTAAAAAGCATTACTCATGATGTGTTACCCTCAACACTGATGCAGATTATTTGGGCATAAAATATATAAACAACAACAAAAAACTCAAATCTACAAATTGCTGACCCTAAAAACAGAAGCAGCCATGTTCATCAATTTTTGGGGTCCCCAACACATTTCCATTGTGATGTGTGCTATTTGTAATGCGTTTCTGTTTTTGCAATTTACAAGCCCATGTGCTGTTAAACTGATTAGGTTTTTTTTTCTGTGTGTGTGTGTGTGCGCGTTCCAGGCATGTCCCACTCGGAGGGACAATATTCATTAATATAGAAAATGAATGAATGGATGTGATTTATCACGATTAATTCTTGGACAGCCCTAATATATATATATATATTCATTCATTTTCTACCGCTTTTCAGGAGCTGGGGCAACAGTCTTAGGAGAAAACCCTCATCCTGAGGCGTTCCCAGGCCAGCCCATAGACATAGTCCCTCCAGTGTGTCCTTGGTCTTCCCCGAGGCCCCCTCCAAGTGGGACATGCCTGGAACACCTCCCTAGGTAGGTGTCCAGGAGGTATCTGAAACAGATGCTTGAGCCACATCAGCTGACTTCTCTTGATGTGGAGAAGCAGCGGCTCCATGAGTTTCCTTCACAGGGTGACAGAGCTCCTCACCCTCTCCATAAGGGTGTGCCCTGCCACCCTGTGAAGGAAATCCCCCCTGATTGTATCCCAGGTTTTGTCATTTCGGTCATGATCCAAAGCTCATGACCATAGGTGAGAGTAGGAATGTAGATTGACTGTTAAATCGAAAGCTTTGCCTTATGACTCAACTCCTTTACCCCAACGGACCAGTATACATTGACCACAATACTGCTGCCGATGCACCAATCCTGTCCCTCTCACGTTCCATCTTTCCCTCACTCGTGAACAAAACACCAAGATACTTGAACTCCTCTACCTGGGGTAAGGACTTTCTTCCAACCTGGACATGGCAAACCACCTGTTTCTTGTGGAGTACCATGGCCTCAGACAGTGTCACACTCTGCAGCAAACCAGCACAGTGCATGCTGAAGGTCAAAACAAAAACAACAAAGGTCTGAACAAAATCGTCAGTGAATAACAGAGATGAAATCTTGCGATCGCAGAACCGGACCCCCTCCAGCCCAAGGCTGCCCTTTGAAATTCTGTCCATAAAAATTATGAATGTTGTATTGCAGCCATTTGCTAAAAGTTCATTCTTTTCTGCATTAATGTAAACACAGCACTCCATATTGACAGAAAAACACAGAATTGTTGACATTATTGCAGATTTGTTCAAAAATAATCACTGAAATTTCACATGGTCCTAAGTATTCAGACCTTTTGCTGTGATACTTCTATATTTAACTCAAGTGCTGTCCATTTCTTCTGATCCTCCTTGAGATGGTTCTACGCCTTCATTTGAGTCCAGCTGTGTTTGATTATACTGATTGGACTTGATTAAGAAAGTCACATCTGTCAATACATACAGATAACCCTGGGTGTGAGCTGCCGGCCTGGCAAGTTCTTCGTGAATAGAGACGGTTTAGAGAATAATTAATAATTTCTTAAATGGAATTAAAGAGAGCCTAACCAAAACATATAATAAGTAGGTCGGCTGTATCTATCCCATTAACAATAGCTTCATTATATTATACACCTTCTGCGATAATTGGTCTCTGGTTTTTGATATCTCATGATCTGATCATGTTTTGTCAAGCACTGGACCTGCCATGAACAACAAACATAATTCATCCTGGAATCATGGGTGGATTCTTCAGTCTGTTGTTGAGAGGATTAAGTGTTCAAGTGCATGATTGAGGAGTAGAACATTTGTAACACGATTAGTTAAATTGTTACTTTTCCTGTTTCTAAAGCCTCAAAAATGGCTATGATCTAAACAAATAAAATGACATATATTCAATTAATTTAACAATCTCAGCACGATAAACTGAAATAATAATTATTAGAATATATATAATCAATAATATTTCATAATATATGTATGATGTTAACTTTACTTAACTGACTACTTAACCTTGTTCTAACCTAATTTTGAAATTCGGCTTTATATTTTAAGTCAGTTTTAAGTAAGGCAAGTTTAAAAGACTTGTAAGGTCATTTGAGCAATTGCAGCGTTATAGTTGAGACAGTTTAGAGCAAAAACTTAAGATGTAAACATACACAGAAAGTATATGTTAATATTATATTGAAACATCTGTTTATATTTTCCAAAACAACTAACCACAGAGTTATAGGATCAGAAAAATATTATATATATATATATATATATATATATTATTTTATTTTTTTTTAATAAGGAAAGTAAACCAACGACCAAAACAGTCTGTGAGTTTACCGTAGACAAGACATAGCTTCGTTATAGATGTAATAGATGTGAAATTGCCACTTGTGGGACTTGGTAACTCAAATATAATTGTTTGAAATTATTGACAGAGTCGTTTTTGAGTAATTTTACAGTACTGTGAAACACAAACCTACACAAAAACTGTAGAAACGGTTTCACTAATTTGGTAAAAAACTTTTTTGTCATGGCAAGACAATGTCGAGACAAGGCTCATTTACAATTACCTCTACATCCTATCCCGAATTTAATTACCACTTTACATTGATAAAGATGTTTGCATCTATAAACGAATCACCACTGTAACAGCCAGGCCATGTTCGCCCCACAGTCACCCCAATCACTCCAATCCCCATCACCTGAATTCTGATTAGCCCTGCACCTGTATGTCATTCCCAGTAATCACCCCAGCCCCATAAATACCTGCATCTCGGATCACTCTGTGTTCAACCTTGTTGATAGACAAATTCTTATGGTCAGTGATCGCTAGCAGGTCCTTAATATTGCGTACCTGTCTAGTTTCCTGTCATCTCAGTATATTTGTCTTTCCTTCCTAGTGCGGTTCCTTCCTTGTATGGTTGTCAGTCTCCCAATTTATGTACCTGGCTTCATCTCCGTCACCAATCCCTCTGTGTCATCTGGTCCATCTCCTTTATCTGTTGCAATAGACTGCTGTCATTATCATTTCATCTGCCATCCTTATAATAAATTTTCATATGCTCACAGCTCTGGTCTCTGTCCTCCTGTGAAAACCACAGAAAAAAATACACTGTATCATTAACTTTTAAGTTACTTCAACTTAAATTACACTCAACCGTAATTGACACCTTTATGTCAAAAACACATCAAAAATTCAAATCAGGTTTACGTCAAAGCCTTGACGTCCATTTGACATCCACACATTAATGTGCTTCCATTCCAAATTTACACTGGATATTACATCCTTACAATCTGTGTAAACTACCTCGATGACAAAACATCACATTGACATTTAACACTGGACTGTGCTGTAATCAATATGTGACATGCTTTTTCATGCCAGTGTTAGGTGTCATTTTGGCATGTTTTTCAAAGTGTTTTTTGATGTCATGACATCAAGATACCCACTGGCTTATAATTAACATTAAAACATATGTTGTTGTGAATAATTGATCATTTAATCTTTTAAAGTGCAGAAATTTAATGGACAATAAAAGAACAAAAGGTAGCAAAGGTAAACAAAAACATCCCATACACATAAAAGAGAGACAATAGTTGTGGTTGTGATTTAGAGAACAGAGAAAACATATGTAAAACATATATACATTTCAATACCACCAGAATAGACAAGACTGAGTGTGAGCTTAATGCAGGCATGGCAAGTTTTTCTTGAATTTAGAGACAATTTAAAGAGGCTTTGCAACATTGAAACATTTGCAGCATTTTGCCTTCTGTACAGACAGTAGACATAGATAATGTCGCTGGAGTTATTCCAATAGATATTCTGTAGATATCTTTGTTTATATGATATACAAAACAGAGGATTTTTAGACTGAACCAAAGGGGTTTCCATTCTGAACCGAACAACATTTGAGGAGTATGAGAAAATTCCACGGCTGCATAGATCATTCTGGTTTGTCTGTGAGATGGAGCAGCTGTGTTGATACTGGATCTGGCATGGGTGTGGCATCTTACCTCTTTCTAAGTGTGAGAGCTTGAATGAGCTTGACAAAACTAGTTTTCACTGGTGACTCATTTATTAACCTGATGTCACCTCAGAGCTTCCTAGCCACGGGTCGGTCAAAAAAAGTTTTGTGTTCTTAATTGTGTTAATGAAGCAGTTTGCAATGAATACCATTTCTTCAAATGAATAACGTTGCTTTCAAAAATGCTTTGATTACAGTATTGTCTTTAGAAACATTAATGTGAACAAAAAAATCAGAGGGGACTTTGACATCTGGCCTCTAAAATCTGTCTACACCCAGATTATATAACAAAAAAAGGAAGGCCAGGACCAAACATGCCTAAGATATGCTCTCAAAGAAACATCAAGGCGTAATTCAGAAATAAGACAAAGAATAGTTCCAAAAGCTCTTCTAAAAAGAAGAGCCTCAAATTCTTTATGAATTCTGAAAACTGCAGTTTATTAATAAGTAAAACAGTTAATCAATAAAGTGCTCAAAGAGATAAATAAAATAAACTATTTGTTTGTTTGTTTGTTTGTTTGTTTTTTTTATAAATTTTCTTCTAGGCAATGCTGTGATATTCTTAATTCTTGAATTCAGACAGGTTGTGATTATATTGTCTAAAATGTATTCTTCTTATTATTGTTTTTTATTATTATTAATAATAATAATAACAACAACAACAACAACAACAACAACAACAACAACAACAACAATAATAATAATAATAACAATAATAACAATAATAATAATTAGTTATTTCTGTAGAATCTGTTGAACATCAAAAAATCAGGAATTAAAATATAAACTTTATTACATCCTTTAACGGCTATTAATTATATGATTTAATTACATGCATCAGAAAGTGTAAAACATACAATTTTTTGACAATGAATTTAATAGTGATTTAATAAAGTGTTTTTATTTCTATATTTAGCAGAAATATTCTTCTGTCAAGCTCAGTATGAGCCATTGGACAGGGAAAGTAAACAGTTTAATGTTGACGTGCATGATTGTATTCTTTATGCAGTTTTGTGAAACTGATAATATCATAGTTATCATTGGCTGATCCCATATACAACAAGACTCAATTTGCAGGGAATTCTGTTTATTTATTGTTAAAGGAAATCTATTAATATTTTAAGACTGAGGATGAAATAATGATATAATTTTTAAAAATGTGCTTGGATCATTTTAATAAGAAATTAAGAAAAACTACATTGTTTCATATTAAATTGTTAGTTTTTCATATAACTGCATAGCACCACTCAAATATATTGTTTTAATTCACTGATTTCTTTACTTAAGAGTTCTGTGATGTTCATCTTTACAAACTGATTTTTTAAAGAGCAACTTGGAGCTTTACAGTATTGCCGTTTGACTGTGACGGCATATTTAATGGATGTGCACGACATCTAGTGGCCAGTACGGTCATAGCACTACAAACAACATCAGCTCTAGTCTAGCTAGGCAATTACATTCATTAGATATATACTGTATATATATATATATATATATATATATATATATATATATATATATATTAGGGCTGTCCAAAAATTAATCGTGATTAATCACATCCAAAATAAAAGTTTAACATAATATTTGTGTGTGTACTGTGTATATTTTATTATGAATATATAAATACACACATGCATATACTTGATAAAATGTTGGTTTATATTTAGACATATAAAAAATATATGTGTATGATACAAATTTTACATTTGAATATGACGTAACTACTTTGATGTAACTTTTTTTTTATATATACTGTAGTTTTGGCTTCTATGAATGTGTTTATCACATATACATAATATATAACACACACACATATTATGTCAAAACAAACTTTTATTTTGGATGTGATTAATCACGATTAATTTTTGGACAGCCCATATATATATATATATATATAAATATTGCACTGCCCCTCAATTCTGCTTAATAGTTTGAATTAAAACAGTTATGGTGCAAAGTATTTCGTGCTCAGTGATGCAGTGGGTAGAGATGTCACCTCACAGCAAGAAGTCCCTGGTTCGAGCCTTGACTGGGTTAGTTGGCATTTATGTGTGAAGTTTGCATGTTCTCCTCGTGTTAGTGTGGGTTTCCTCCAGGTGCTCCAGTTTCCACCATAAGTCTAAAGACATGCGCTATAGGTGAATTGAATAAACTGAATTGACTAATGACCCTGTATGTGCGTGAATGAGAGTGTATGGGTGTGTATTCCCAGTGACGGGTTGCAGCTGCAAGTGCATCCACTGCGTAAAACATTTGCTGGATAAGTTGGCGGTTCATCTCGCTGTGACGACCCCAGATTAAAAAAGGGACTAAGCCGAAAAGAAAATGAACGAATGAGTTATAAAAATGTGTCGTCACTATATTTTACAGTTTTACTTTCTCAAAGCCCTGATATCACTGGTGAATAAATGCACATCTATGGCTAAACCTTTGATATTTTGTCTTAATTTGTCACTTTTAACTTAGAATGGAAGACTGGACATATGAGACTCTGGCACATTGAAGTGTCATTCCAAAGTGTTTAAAACTGGCCACTTTGTAGGGTCCATTGGAATGAAGGGTTTTTAAGGAGCCCCTATTATGCATTAAAAAAGGGTCATATTTAAGTTTTGGGGGTCTCCAACAACAGTCTGATACGCATACAAGGTCAAAAAACACATTCATTGCCTCATAATAACCATTTATTTTTACCTAATTATCCCATGACTCACAAATGATTCGTTCAGCGATTTATTTGTTCCCAAACCCTTCCTTAGCACGACGCTGACCCAGTCTGTTGTGATTGGTCGATTGTGTTCAGCATGAGACAGAGAGAAATGCCCACAAACATTGCTTATCAATATTTTTGAAGTAGTCAGAGTGCAGAGCATATGTATGAGCCCAATGCAGGAGTGCAAAGCAACGCAGTTAAACACCAATGTACTACTCTTATTCTTAACCACAACAACACACATTCAGTATTAAGCCTGGTGTATACTTCTGCGTCTAATTGGCCAGACCCACAGCATATGCCTGGAGTTTTGTTTTTTCTGAACACTACCTTAATATACAAGTAGCTAAAATGCGCTCATTCTTAAGCGGGAAATGTGCAACAATTTTAATCATAAGGTAAACAACACAAAACAACGGTTTCCATCTGGAGCCCCTTTAGGGGATTTGACATTTGTAAACACTCGCTCCAACGGGATCGTGCAGCTCTAACCCCCACCCACACTCGTCAACGCTGCAAAGCTGACCAATCACCAAGCTTGCGCTACGTGTCATTGCTACATGTAGTTACATTTTTTGAGAGGTGTGTGTCAGCGTCGGAAACAGCCACGGCTAGAGGCCTCCGACTGCGCAAAGGCTGCGCTGGAGCATACACAGGGGTTTGACACAGAAGTATAAATCAGCCTTTAATCCACACAGTGGCAAAAGCTGGACTATTTTGAAACTTGACCGCCGCATGTGTGCAGGAACAGTTGAAGACGCTAATAGCAACAACAAGCAGCAGAGAATCATTCACAAATGCATTTAGATCCGAAAAGAAAGTGACACGAGTCGATGTCGATATGAGCAGGCAAAAGAGCCAGACGAACAAAAATCCTTTAAACGACTCTGAGTCAAATCTTTTATTAAAAAATAAACATTTTTAAACAAGGTGCACTTTCAGATTTAAACCTCAGCTGGATTCACATAGAGCTGTGCTGCACATTACATGGAAGGTCATTTTCAAAAAACCACAACAGGGGGTCTTTACAAATACTGATGGACAACTTTGAGCCAGGGCGCCACGGTGGCCTAGTGGGTAGCACGTTCACCTCACAGCAAGAAGGTCGCTGGTTCAATCCCTGGCTGGGCCATTTGGCATTTCTGTGTGGAGTTTGCATGTTCTCCCCGTGGTTGCGTGGGTTTCCTCCGGGTGCTCCGGTTTCCCCCACAGTCCAAAGACATGCGGTACAGGTGAATTGAGTAAGCTAAATTGTCCGTGGTGTATGTGTGTGAATGACAATGTATGGATGTGATTCCCAGAGATGGGTTGTGGCTGGAAGGGCATCCGCTGCGTAAAACAAATGCTGGATAAGTTGGTGGTTCATTCCGCTGTGGCGACCCCGGATTAATAAAGGGACTGAGCCGAAAAGAAAATGAACGAATGAATGAACTTTGAGCCATGTTTCTTTGAGCAGGAAAGTCGTTTAGTGTCAAACACTGTACTCAGTTTAGAAAGACTCATCTCTATGGCCTAATCCAGGTGGGCAAACTCGATCCTGTAGGGCCATGCCATCCCATGCCTGTAGGGCATCCATCCCTTGCTGAATTCACTACCTGATTGCCTAATCCCAACCACACCTTCTAATTCCAACCCCACCCGCATACCTAATCTCAATTTTACCCTATACAAGTGAGTAGGGGTTCATAATCTGGCAGTGGTGCACTTTTTGGCACTACACCAGTGTCCCTGCAGAATTTTGCTCCAACACTAATCAAACACACCTGCACACACTATTCAGTGTCTTCAAGATCACTAGAAAGGTACAGGCAGGTGTGTTTGATCAGGGTTGGAGCAAAACTCTGCAGGACACCTGCCTTCCAGGATCAAGTTTGCCCATACCTGCCCCATTCAGAGGGATCCTCTGAAGGGATTAGTCAGCATTTATGAGTCTGCACAGTAGTGATTATGAGCAGCAACTGCTCATCATGATATTAAATTAATTGGGCGGTATAAAAGTACCGCCTAAACTCCTGGACACCCAATCACAAGCACATAATCATAACACCCCGCTCTGCTTCGATATTATAAAATAAGAGACTAAAAGCAAGTTTTTTTAGAGAAATAAAAACTTCAACATAGATCAGCTTGATTAGAAGAACGGTCTAAGATGTGACAAAAATATTTGAAATGTAATGTTTTTCCTCACTTCCCTCCTTCATTTAGAGTGGAGTGTTTGACCTATAGTGCAGGCGGCCACCAGAGGGCGATCTAACCTCAAACATAAATGTTGGCTTTCCGTTCATAGAATGTGAGTCCAAGGCATGAAGATGGCAAGCCTGCAACCTTTAAATTAAAAAGCATAATGTCTAAAGCTAATGCTCAGGCTTTGTGGGTATGCCATTAAATTTCACAAACAAAAAATCTCAAGGAGTCTAGGTAGTTTTATGGGAGTTTTGGGGAAAACAGCTAATCATGTAAGGAATCAAGTGTAATTGGCTAATCTTCAACATGTTTGCCCTTAAACAATAGGCCTAGTTTTAGGAAATAACTTTTGGAGTTTATACTTAAAACAAATGCTATTTTAGTAGAGATGTCAGACAATTTTGCAAAGGGTGGGCCAACACTTCTCATATGGTCTTCACCAACAGTGACTGACATTCACGCAGCTCTGACAGAAAGTCGATGAACATTACAGCTGTTATGTGATTGGTTTTAAAATGCAGACATTATTCAAGTCGGCTGTTGGTCTTTCTCCAGTAGTTAGCATTACAGACACTCCACAACAGTGCTGGAAATTGCTCTTATAGCAAAGTTTAATTGATATACACAGACAATGAGTGATTGGATACAAAACACAGTAAGACCAAAACAAAGACCAGAGTCATAAAATAAAGATAATCAAGTAACAAGTCTTAACAAAGTCTTAATAAAGTAATACATGTTAATGTTGGCTACATGGTACAATATGAATGTAAAATTAATCATGCTCACATTTTTTTCATGAAACATTTATTTTACTTTAAGAAAAAAGACCATTTCCGCAGAATTTCCAAAAGCATATTTAATCTTATAGTGTTTTTAATCTTACCATTAACATTTGTCATTATAGTTTACATCTAGGATTGTGTATTTGTTGATGTGTTCTCAGCTTATTTCATGGAGCTTCTCCTCAACAGAAGAAGATACGACTTTACCATCCACGAGCTCCTCCACAATGACCTTCACTCTGCGCTGCACATGAGGGTTGTACTCTGCAAGGGTTCAACAGACACATTTGTGTAATTCATTTCATTAATTTCTCAGTCAACTGGCTGAAGGAAAGAAAGAATTTCATTTCACTGACCTTCCTCTTCTATGATCTCCACTGTTTTGCTCACGGTTTCTGTTTCTGTCACAGAAGTTTTTGTCATGGAAGAAGAAGAGGTGCTTATGACGGTCCTACAGAACACAGAAATATACTCAGGGTCTTGTAGTTGCTTTTGGATTTTGTCAATGTCAGTCAGCTAATGAGCTAATGTGCTACTTAACTGACATCTTAAGAAATCGATCGCACCTGAGCATAGCAAAACATGTTTCAAATCTGTTTCACCTACGTTTGAGTTTCTCCCTCCAGCAGACGTCTATATTCAGCGATCTCCATTTCCAGCCTCATCTTGATGTCCAGGAGTATCTGGTACTCAGAAGCCTGTTGTCGGATGTTGGCATTAAGTTTCTGTAGTTCCTCCTGAAGGTGGTCTATGCGGAACTGGAGCTGACTCAACTGAGTTGTATAACGCATGCCCACATCAGCCAAACTATTCTCCAGGTTTTGTTTCTGGGGAAAACGAACGTGTGTTTTGGTGAGAAGTTAAAATGAAATGAAAGTTCGCTTAAAAATGAAAACTCTGTCATCATTAACTCACTCCTTCACTTGTTTCAAACAAATTTGATTATAAGATTTTTTTAAAATGTTGAAAACCAGTAACCATTGACTTTCATATATTCTTTGTTTTTCATACAATGGATGTCAATGGTACCTGGTATCAAATGTTCATCAAAATATCTTCCTTAGTGTTCAACAGGAAAAAAGAAACTTATAAAGTTTTGGAACCACCTGTGGGTGAGTTACTGATGTGTATAAATAACCACAGTTGAGGTGATATTCAGACCAATGCAATTTTTTCTATGTTGCTTTCATGCCAATTAATACACAAGAAATTATTAGTGAGTAACAAACATTTTAGACAAAATAGTCCAAACAAAAAAGTGAAAAAAAAAATGCCAAAGAAAGTCAAAATTCAACATTCTGTGCCTGACATCATAAATCAGTTTGAAAAAATCAGTTCAATGATTGATTCACTGATTTGCTCATAAAGCCTGGGACTGCTTACATAATCTCATACTTTCCTAATACAGTATAATTAAGTTCATTTGAATGAATAGCTGATGGCAACTGGATGTGGCCATGTTTAAAGACGTGACAACGTTGAGAACCTTATTCAAATGAACTTCTACTTTCTGGAGTGGCATACACGCAATGGTAACCCTTGTGATCCTCTCTCAGCTATTGCGATGAGGAAAAGGGGTTTGCTGTAAGCAATTATCACGTTTTACATCATAAGTCTCTTTTTATATACAGGGTTATATTTTAGAAATATCACAAATCAACAGTGCTAATCACCCTCTAGCAACTTAAATTACTACCCACTGTAACAAAGTTGCTGGTAGTCTGAACACAACTACATTTGTTTTGAAACCTACACTGAATTAATGGTAAATTGTCTATTTTCATTTTTGAGTGAAATATCCATTTAAATTGGTCTCGTATTTCTGCTGCGTTGATATACGAACAGTAAAAAATGTCATGAGGCAGCTAAACTGTTGTATCAGAGCTCCTTCTCATTCACATTCTAGAACTAACTGTTATGTCATGAAAAGGTAAGCAAAGATCTTCAGATTTCTCCTGTCAGAGAAAGGATCTTCAGAAGAAGAAAATCAAGGGTTTACCATAGTAAGAACCCCCTGTAGTTCTATCTCCAGGCTCTGGAAAGTTCTCTTCAGGTCAGTGAGTTGAGTCTGAGATGTCTTGATTTCAGTAGAACTGGTGGTCACCTGAGTCTGCAGCACTTCTGCCTGAAATGGGAAAAATGAAATACATGATTGTAAGATACTGCCAGCATTTCATCCGTGTTGAGCTGCAGAACGATCTGATGATTCAAGATGAAACAAGAAGGTCCTTCCAGATCAGACAAAATTGATAAAATGCAAATCATACGAATTGTTAAAAATTCCTCATTTTTGCTACACATAATTTTAAAAACAGAAAGAAATAGCAGGTTGTTTCACAGGTCTAAAAATGCGAACTCTGGAAAACTTCTTGAAAACATTACTGTTTTAACAAATGAGATTTTTTGAAGTTTAAACAGAAATGATACATAGATATCAGTAATGTCATCCTAATGTGCATCATGTCTCAGTTTATAGGCACATGCAAGTACTTAACAACAATAGTAGACAGCAGTTTTTACCCAGGTAAATTCAGGTTAAGATTGAGCAAGCGCAAGTTTTCCATCCCAAGAGGGCTTGTTGGTTTTGATCTGGTTTTGTCACCATGGAAACTTATGCTACAAGGCTAACCTGCTCCAAAGCAGGTTTATTCTGGGTTAGATATTGCAAATCCACACTGGATCAATGAGATGTCAAAAAAGTAACATACTTATCTAATGCAATAATAGCTTTTTACACACTCAATTTACACTAAATGCATCTCTGAGACAGTATTGCATTTTGTTGCTAATAATTAATTTATATTATATGAGTTTTACTTATATTTTATTTAATAGTTTTGAATTGCCAATTAATATTAGTAATAGCTCTGAATTTACATTTATTTTTAAATATTTGCATATAATTTTTATTTAATATACAAAGCTTTTGTGAAGCTACATTTTTAAAATCAGTTGACTGATTTGCATTGATATAATAATAATAATAATAATAATAATAATAATAATAATAATAATAATAATAATAATAATAATAATAATAATAATAATAATAATAATAATCTTTAAGTTGCCAACTTTTTCTGCATCAGCAGTGTTTATTTCCGCCTTGTAAATGTGTTTAAATTAATTATATAGTGTCCATTATATAATCTTCATCAGAGAAGTGAATTGAATAAGGATAAGAATAAAACTTACACTCCGATGTTTGTGTGATAGAAATGTCACTTTTTTTAGGTACATGTGATCCAGAATTACTCTCACAGAGAATATCGGGTATTGTGAAACAATTTAACCTGATCTTAATCAGGCTGGATATGTTTGGAATTGTCAACGCGAAGCAGGCCTCTGAACTGTGCTGTAGACAATAGTGTTTCTTCATCAGCTGATACACGCAATACAATGTTCTTAGCCATTTTCACGGATTTGTGTGAATGGGGTGTGCACTGTTGTGTAAACCTACCCATGAAATATATATGAATTGCCATTAATGTGTTGGATCTATTATGGTAAGCATGTAGTGACCATGTTTTGATTAAGCCAACTTGATTACCATTTGAATAACCACAGTTCTACCATCATTGTTAAACTATGCTAAGAATAACAAACTGTGTATCTAAGTACAGTATTTAACTGTGGTTGATTTGCGGATACCAGGGTTTAACTACCTTTATTTGTAGCAAAACTATTGTTCATTCTTGTGATGGATGACCTTTGGATATGTTCACAGACTGAATTAAAATACTTTGCCTTCCCATCCCAGACGAAAACAAAGCATTCAACATTTTTGACAGCATAAAGACTAACATTTACTGGAATTTCACAATCACATTTTTTCTGATAATGCGCTTCATGTAATAAAACATTCCATTAGACAGCTATCATTATATGGGGATTTACCTTTTATAAAAGCGACACAATGATTTACATTCCACTCTTTCTGGCCTTTCAGAACACTGTTCACCAGCATCTGCTTGGTCTAGGCATATTGTTTTCTTTCAGAGGAAGACGTGAACTTGTCCTACTGGCTCACCTTGCCGTGGAACCATCTTTCAGCCTCCCTGCGGTTTTTCTCAATAAGCATTTCATACTGAGCTCTCATCTCCCGCAGCTCCTCGTCAAGACGCGATTGATCCACACAGTCCATCTCCACGTTAACAGAGCCGCTGTGCTGTTCTCGCAGCAAATGCAGATCCTGTGGAAAAGAAGACGTTCAAAGATCATCTATCATGATGTAACGGTCCTAAATGTACTAGATGAAATGGTTAGGGTGAAATGGAAGGTAACCTCTTCATGGTTCTTCTGAAGGTACACCTGTTCCTCTTTCAATAAAGTAAACTGGCTCTGCAGGTCTCCAATGGACAGTTTGATCTCACTTAGAACTCCTCGAAGTCGAGCAGAATCCGCTTCCACAATCGTACGCATGTTCAATTCATTTTCATACCTGAACAGCCAAGAAAAAAAAAGGATTATATAAGATGTGGTCCTTAAAAGCATAGTTCACTCCAAAGTGAAGATGTACTCACTATTAAAAACAATTATGATTTTATTATTATTTTATTATTGAACAAAATGTTTTGAAGACAATATTTTGAAGGATATTGGAAACTGGTATCCATTGACACTTATTGTAGAAAAAATGTACCATAGAAGTCAATGGTTACAGGTTTCCAAGATTTGTATAAAAATATTTTCTATTTCCTCAGTAAAAACTCATGAATTCATAAAAAATAATTTTGTTTTAAAGCGATAGTACACCCAAAACTAAAAATTCTGTCGTCATTTACACACCCTTTACTTGTCATAAACCTTTTTGACTTTCTTTTCTTCTGTTATTAGTTAGTAAATGATACTTTAGAAACTGTTGGAAACTGATGATCATTCATAGTCTTTTTTACTACTTTTTTAATACAGTGGATGTTTACCTGTTCCTGATATTCTTTCAATTATCTCTGTTCTGTTCAAATATCTGTGTTCAACAGAGTTTCAAAAGAATCTCATAAAGAACTGCTTGAAAGTGAGAACATAGTAGGTACATTTTCTTTTTTTGGGTAAAATATTCTTTTAAAATGAAGCAACCAGCATTGAACAATGATCTCATTGGAAAGTTCTTCTCAAAATTCAAAGGAAATCTGCAGTTTGAAATGCTGAAAGTATTCCTGTACACATCACATACTTAATGTGGAAGTCTTCAGCTGCAAGCCTGATGTTGTCCAGCTTCAGATGGAGCTCTGCGTTTTCCAAAGAGCGTCCATGAATCTATTAGGAAATGTGTGGTTAAAATGTTTCAAATGAGCACGATGAATTACATAAAAGCGTTACATAGCGAGAAAATGACAAATGTCAGCAGCGCACAAACAGGATTGCCCTGTTGACTCTGTGATATTTGAAAACACAAACATGGCATACTGGCACAAGGTGAGGCATCTGATGACATTTCAGTTATTTCAGGGGTGTGATCTTTCTGATGACTGACAGGAGCTTTACCTGTGCACGGAGCTCTGAAATGATTTTGAAGTAAGCACTCATGTCTTTGCTCTGCAGAGGGCTCTTGTTGTCATGAAACTCCTTAATTTGGAGCTCAAGCTTCTTGTTCTCCTGCTCTAAAGAACGCACCTTAAACACAAAGCAAACAGCACTCTCAGAAAATCATTAAAGACAAGACTAGACAGAAGTCAAAAGCACATTCTTCTCAAGATAGAATGTAGCGATTTGTAGTTTACATTTTTAGTTTAAATATTTTACATTTTTTGGAAAATTACTACACAAAAAAAAAACGCTTGGTGTTTTTTTAAGTTAAATTTAAGTTCAACATTTTCTAACCCAATGGTTGGGTTTGTTCATTTTCGGATTCAATATTGCGTTAAAACAACCCAGCATTCATTTCTGAGTGTACTCTGGGTCTTTCCGTTATTACTAACAATAAAATAAATAGTTCTCAGGTGATTCCTCATTTACGTTAACCTCAGCTTTTACAGATACATTAATAAAACCACATAGTATTTCTTTGCATTATGTAATGTTCCTAATCCAACATGAAATTAACATGAACAATAACAATTATTAGTCAAAACTCGACTTTACTTCGAGTTTAAAAAAAGACTTTACTTCTGTAATGTTACTGTAAATACAAATAAATATACAGTTATATAAATATATTCCAGTGTTACCTCTTTCTTAAAACAAGGTGACAAATGGTGAAAAAGAAGAATAATATGAATATTGATACATATGAATGTATTGTTACTGCAACCCAACGTTGGGCCAGATATGAACAAACCCAATGTTAGGTTCTTTTTTTTTTAATTCAATTTAAATTACACATTTTAATCCAATGGTTTTTCCATATTTGACCCATGAACATTGGTGAACGACAACCCAGAATATTTAAAGTGTAATAAACATTTTGAATTGGTGTATGACTATAAATATTTATGAAAATAATTTACTATTTTAATAATTGTGGTCAGATTGTTTTAGAAAATAGTTCTATATATTTGCAGCTACATGTAAAAATATTGGGTTCTGTTGTGTTCATGTAAAAAACAAAATTCTGTTAAAATTTCAAGTTTGAAATAAGTTATATTACCCTCTCCAGGTAAGATGCTAGACGGTCATTGAGGTTCTGCATTGTTTGCTTCTCGCTGGCACAGAGAATGGTCTCACTCCCAGTCATATCCAAAGACGAAGTGGACAAAGATCTGGAGATGCGAGCGCCAAAAGCTGAGGAGCTACTAAAGTTTTGCCCACCGAAAGACAAAGAGCCCCCTGAGCTCCCCAAACCGTTCGTGACCAGTCCACCAGAGGAACTTCCAGCCGATGCGAACACACTCCGAGCGCTGAACGTCTTACTGCTGCGGTGCACCATCATGACTGAGCGAGAAGGTCTACAGAAGCTGGATGTTCCTCAGTGTGGACGCCAAGCATTTAAACTAATTGAACAAACGATTGTCTTATATAGTGTTGTTGCATCCCACACGGTGTCAGGTTTCCAGTTCCAGTGAATAGATGGAATGTGAGCAGAGACCCGCCTGTGCCCAGATGCAGATGAAAACCATTGACTGAAAACCTGCTATCACACCCCTGACCTTAAAACCTGTGTAAAATAATTTGTGGTTAAAGAGATTCCATCTATTGTGTAAACTGAATGTTTGCATTGGTTACGTGCCACTTAAAGTATTTTCCTAATAAGCTATTAAATCATTCAGCCACTATTACATACATGCGCTGTAAAAAGCAATTAGTTGACTTCGCTTTAAAAAAAAGTGATTAAATCTGTAGATGAACTATAATTATCAAAACGTCAACTAAATAGCATT
This sequence comes from Danio albolineatus, assembly GCA_903798035.1. Classification (NCBI taxonomy): domain Eukaryota; kingdom Metazoa; phylum Chordata; class Actinopteri; order Cypriniformes; family Danionidae; genus Danio; species Danio albolineatus. The sequence goes on from CAIGQQ010034671.1 coordinate 1,737,762, forward strand.
TACAGTGGATAATTATTAAAATGTTATGTCAAACTAATAGTTTCAAGATAATTGTTCAAACTAATAGTTGTAACAACAGATTTACTCACTTTTTAAAGTAAAGTAAACTTGTCGCTTTTAGGGCAATGGGTTTATTCACTTTTTTAAAGTAACGTAACTAATCGTTTCTTATAGTGTGCGACAGTTCTAAAGATTGACATTTAAAACCATGTTCTTTTTCAGATGTGTGTTTACTTTGTCTACATTCATCAGGTTTTCTCTGCCATTTAGGTATCATGACAAACATTGTTCTTTCTCAAGCTTGGACACAAATGTCAAGTGCCGGAACAATAATCATTAGTCATGATGAATGAATCTATGTGTCAGAATGGAGTGAAAAGCATCTTCTTTTCACCAGTGGCCCTAATACCAGATCACAGCCCCTTAAACTGTAGGCATATTTAAACAGTCATATGTACAGATTTGCATGTGCGGTCTGGGCATATGCTGCATTGTACATGTTGACTCAGAAGTGAGTGAATAGGGACATTCGGAGGAAATCAATCAGGCTGTCAGCCTATTTTGACTGTCAGCCTATTTTCTGTCAGAACTTGCAAATCCATACGGCCAGGCCTATTCTGAAGAAAATATTTCTCTCAGTGGCGTCTTACTTGTTAATGCACGAACGTGTTTTCATTTTTGATGGATTTCTAAAAATAAAAAAATCGCCAAAATGCAAACATCTGTTGAGTGATGACATTTAGTTGTCTATAGTGTTATTTTGATTGGGAAAAAGAAAATGTACTAATAACCTGAATTAACAAATAATAGGTACTGTATCTGCCAAGATTTATGTGTGAGTTCAATTTTCTAAATATTAATATATATGAGGTGAGGCGCCCCCCTTTTTTAAGAAATTTTTTTAGTTCTAGTTAGTAGGCTACCAAGTTTTGAAGTATCATTTTCATTCATTCATTCATTTTCTTTTCGGCTTAGTCCCTATATTAATCCGGGGTCGCCACAGCGGAATGATCCGCCAACTTATCCAGCATATTTTTTATGCAGCGGATGCCCTTTCAGCCGCAACCCATCTCTGAGAAACATCCACACACACTCATTCACTACGGACAATTTAGCCTACCCAATTCACCTGTACCGCATGTCTTTGGCCTTGTGGGGGAAACCGGAGCACCCGGAGGAAACCCACGCAACCACGGGGAGAACATG
>CAIGQQ010034671.1:1739367-1795758 GCA_903798035.1 Danio albolineatus
GTATCTGACCATTAGATATATTTTAATGACACTCAAAGTGTTTTAAAAACCTACTTTAGATTGATACATCAAGACGAATATTAAGTCAAAGTGGTTTCGCAAATGTGATGGGCTATCCATGAATAAATCATTCTATTCAACCGGTTCTTCTCAGTGAACTGGTAGGTCCAACTATTACACAATATTGAATACACTCAACCACAGCTAATGTAAGGTTTTCACTCTCGTTTCAAGAACCAGTTGAAGCTATTCTTGGAAAACCAGTTTCCCAATTCAATTTGAGAACCAATTAGCCTAACTGATACTGCACAAGTGCGATTCATCATGCCCGAAGCTTCTGAACACAAACTGTACACAACTGCCCCATATGCTTGCCAATGCTGCCATAAACATCAGCGATTGCCAACTCGAACTATTCTAACCTGTTCTTTTGACGACATGCTCCTAGTAAGTAGTTATCTCTTCATAGCAATCACTATCTGTTCATTAGCTACTACAGCAGGGGAGTTCTTGAGATCTACCTGAGCTCAAACTCTCTTCTTGCCTTACAAACGAGAGGGAGCCCAGGGCTCAAGGTTCTCATGAGCTCAGGGCACTCTCCAGGGACAGCATGCCAAACAAGCTTTATAATCAATCGTCAGCTAAGTGTGAACTCTTAAAGTAAGGCTTTTTTACAGGTGGGGGGCTGCTACTTACAGTATGTAGGCCCACAACAGTCGCCCTGTCTGAATGCAAATAATCACACAATAATAATAAAGTCGTGTTTTTATAATAAAGAAAAATAGTAGGCATTTGTTAGATATATTTAACAGGTTAGAATAGTTCGAGTTGGCAATCGCTGATGTTTATGGCAGCATTGGCAAGCTACGGTAATTATTCTCTTTGTTCTCTATTTCCACCTGGGGATACTCATCCCCAGGCCCCCAAAGACTATGCAGCGCCACGGATGCGATCCAAGACCCGTGACGAGATGATTCCAAGGCTCCATAACCCTGGACCTCGCTGTATCCTGAGCAGCTGCTCTGCGGAGTAGCAGGCAAGAGACGGATTCCTGTGACCCTCCAAGGACAGACGAGCCTCGAGTTCTCCTACCTTTGGCGCCTAGACTGCAGCTAGAGCTGCGCACCGATGGATTACTCTTCTGTGTTGGACTCTTTAGTGAATATTAAACAACACTGAACTGAACTGAACTCAAACATTAATAACTAAACTGACATTTTCAATTTACTATAACCTTCTATGTGAAGCTGCTTTGTAAAAGCGTTATACAAATAAAGGTAAATTGAATTGAATTGAATATGTATAACACTGTATTTACAAAATGTGATGAACTAAACGTTTATCTCAGTAGCCATTGTGTCTACGTTTTGCATGTTTATATTTCAATTGCGTGTGACATCATAATACAGGTGCAGTCCGACTGGTGCATTCAAAGAAGGAAGAATGTTTGTCATGCTAAATAATCTTAACCCCTTCAGACCCTGCGTCCATTACAATGGACATCTTTGGAACATAATTCAGGTCTGAAGGGGTTAAAGAAAATCAAGGACTTCACACATTCCACAATACACACAATAATGTCTGAGCAGTTCGTTGTGTCCTTTAATTATGCTAATAGCACTAATGGTCCAACATTCCTGACCATTATCACCTGTTCCTCAAGAAAGCAGACAGATGTTTGGGCGAACAAGGACCAATTCAGTTCTATCAAATCTGAATTACTTTAAAATGATCATGTTATTATGTTTTATTAATTCATTCATTTTCTTTTCGGCTTATTCCCTTTATTAATCTGGGGTCGCCACAGCAGAATGAACCGCCATTATGTTTAATAATTATACTCATTCATTTGTAATTATTAATCAAAAACCTAATCAAAATTGCAACAAAAAAAGCTCTTTTAAACAAGTGAATGGTTAAAACAGCATCTTTCTAATAATAATCATAATAAAATCTTTCAAGTAATAAAGTTTTTTCACATTAATGTGATGGGACGTAGATGAGAAATGTATGAAATGTAATGTAATCTTGCATGTGCGCGGTGCATTGTCAAATCTTGCTATTGGCCCAGCATTGTAAATTTACAACAATAACATAACATGCTTAAAAGCCAATATAATCAAAGCATCCAACAGTACCTGAACATCTGCATGATAGGCACTACTAATCATAGGAACAAATATTTTAGGCATTTTACGTAGGTAAAGTTGCCAAAAAATACAAATTTACCCAACAATCTTTTCCTTTTCATGGTGGTTCATTTGCCAGTTTAACATACATATTTACAAAATCTACACTGTAAAAAGATTTTTGTTGTTTCAAGTTAAAAAAGTAAGTGTTTGTGCTGTTTAAGTTAGCTTAACTTAACTTGGGTTAAAGTTGTCAGGACTTGACAATGCAAGTGTAATGACATGGTCTGAGTTTAGTTAACTTAAATAGATAAGTTATAACTGTTGTGAATAAGAATGATGTTGATATCCCAGACATATGTTTCAAATGCCAAAAACAAAAAGGAACATTCTTCCATTGTATGTGAGGTGGTTAAGATTTTCTAGCAAACCGTAATCACATTAATCTCCTAATTTTTTTAAAAAACCAAGTCCAGTTACACCTAAAATATGTGCTTTGGGTTCATTTCCTGTAAGTTTGTCATTATCAGGTTATCAAACTAAAAGTAAAGACGTGTCTTGTTATTGCAAGGCGTTTGATAGCACTCTATTGGAAGAACAGAAAGTCCATCCATAGACCACTGGCTGACAAATATGACACGTTACATTGCACTGGAAAGAATCTGTATTAAGGACAAATTAAAGGAGAACCATAAAATTTGAGATCTGTTTATACAATTTTTAGAACAAAACCATACTATGGCACAAACAAATACCTCTCACGCTGGTTAATTGATTGATAAGTGTAAATTATTATGTTTGTATGTGGAATACAGTATGTTTTTCTTTGCCTTATAGCCTATGTATAACAATACATATACCTGTACAACTGAATTTGGATGCTTTGGGGGAGGGAGGGGGGATTCGATTTCGATGGTCCATTTGAGTATTAATAGACTGTCTACTTAATATCTGTTGACACTGACATTCAACAGACATTTAACTGACTATAAGAAACTTTGCAAGTACATGTCAACTTACACTAACCCAAACCCCAACCCTAACCCTAACCCCAAACAGTCTACTTAAATCTAACGAGAATTAGTTGCAATGTAACTTAAATTGAACAAACGAACCATCAAAATAAAGTGTGACCGAAGAGTTTAAACATACAAAAGTGTAATTTCATGTTAAATTTCAAGTGTTTTTTCTATAATAAACAATATATACAAAAACACACACACACACATCCACTATGGCCAATTTTGTTTATTAAATTCACTTATACGACATGTCTTTGGGGGGAACCGGAGCACCCAGAGAAAACCAACGCAAACACAGAGAGAACATGCGAACTCCACACAGAAATGCCAACTATCACCATGCCACCATGCCACGTTACTTACCTTCAATTAATCAGGGTGACTAACGATTCCACTAATGGACCATTGTTTATTTAATACTAAAAACAGGTTTTTGAAGTCTGCAAATATAGATTTTACCAAAGAAGCAGGTATCTGAGAAGAACCTCAGACAAACAAACACCACAGCATTGCAATGAGAAAATGAGGGTCAGATACACTTGAATGTTTCCAGCCCAAACTGTCCAAAACCCTCCAAAAAGCACAAAAAATGCCACTCAAAATAAAGTACACACACTTAGGTTTTGTTGAATATTTAACATAAAACGCACGTTCAAAACATCCAAACTCATCCCAAACAATTAAAAATGTGATTTTAAACTAATTGGATAATTTTGTTAACCCGCTTAGGCCTTTTTTATGAGCACAATCAAATTCTAAACCTGCAGAAATACGTTCATCATCGGTCATCATCCAAAAGTAAACAAATATAAATCACAAAAAATAAAAATAAATAAATACATATTACTAAATTACACAGTGCATACAAACACCATTCTAAAGTGGATTTATTTCATTAAAGATGAATTTATTTTCATTTGCACATATTTGTATTTAAAGCTCAGATTCTTTTTAGTCTAAGAAGTTCAACCATGTAAAACTTAAGTTATGTCAAAACATTCAATCCAGAAAGGCATAAATATTAAGAAAAGTACAAAGGTACAAAATATTAAGTTGTCATAACTAATTGGCACAATAATTTTTACAGTGCATTGCACAATTGAACATTTGGATCTGTTAGTTGTGTGAAAGTGGGCCTTACATGGTTAAGTGTGAGTGTCAGTGCATTAATAAAAAACATTTACAGTAACTTGCCGTTTTGCTACACATTTGACTCAAAATGCATTTGAAATACACATTAAATTTTGTTACAGACTACATCCAATGGTGTATAAAACGCAATCAAACATGTTCTAAACCTGAGTCTAAATGCAATAAGGGAAATAGATAAATATAATAAATAATATATAATAAAATAATAAATAATAGAGGATCAGTAGTAGTACACTTTATTGTCCTCAAAAGGAAAATTGAAATGGACACTACGTTTCTGCAGACAACAGCAGATGTTCATTTCATTTTCTTGTCGGCTTAGTCCCTTTATTAATCCTGGGTCGCCACAGCGGAATCAACCGCCAACACATCCAGCATATTTTTTAAGCAGCAGATGCCCTTCCAGCCACAACTTATCTCTGGGAAACATCCATACACACACACATTCCCACTCATACACTACGGACGATTTAGCCAACCCAATTCACCTGTACCACATGTCTTTGGACTGTGGGGGAAACCGGAGCATCCGGAGGAAATCCACACAACCACGATGAGAACATGCAAACTCCACACAGAAATGCCAACTGACCAAGCCGGGGCTCAAACCAGCAACCTTCTTGCTGTGAGGCGAACATGCTACTCACTACGCCACCGTGGCACCTAACAGCAGATGTACACAATATAATTTCATTTACAACTTGCACTAAACTTTGCACATATATCATGGACAATGCAAATTTAAATCAAGAAATACTTTTCCATTTTACACATTGCATTGTTGTTTTGCTTATTATATTTCTAAAGGGATTTTGCCACTAATATGCTTCCATATTGAGCTGATCAAGCTTGGCATCAGACTGAAGGTCTGAATAATAAAATATTTGAATCACTTGACTCTAAAATATTAGTGTTTAAATTTGTATTTCAATTCCTTCAAATATAATATCAAAAAAACAGTATAGAAATAGTCAGAAGCTCAGTTTTTATCTCTGCTCTTACACCTTAGAACATACTTTTACGACTAATAGATCATATTGTTGAATCTCACAATGCTGTTGTAAAAGGTTTAATAAATCTTTACGTTAAACTCACACTTGTAACTTTAAGCATGTCATTTTTATTTTACTAAACAAAAAATCAAGAGGTAAGTAAAATTTCTAAAGTGTTTTTTTCCTAATCCAATCATCTAATCAATATGAAAAAACAGAAAAATGATGGGGTTTTTTTAGCTATTCACAGGTTTTAAACAGCTTTTTTGTTGCAAAATGTAATAATTACAAATGAATATGTATAATTAAGACACTTACTATTTCTTTGATCATTTGTAAGTAAATCATATATGTTTTTATTTGTAAAATATACTGGCGGTTCATTCCGCTGTTGCGACCCCTGATTAATAAAGGGACTAAGCCGGAAAGAAAATGAATGGATGAATGAATGAATAAAATATACTAAACTGGTCCTGTTTTTCTGGTTTATTTGTTCGCCCAAACATCTGTCCACTGCCTTGAAAAACAGCTGATAACGGTCAGGAATGTTGGACCATTAGTGCTATTAGCGTAATTAAAGGACACGATAAACTACTCAGACATGTGTATTGCGGAATGTGTGAAGTCTTTGAAACACATCAGCATAATTGGTATTGATTTTCTTTAAGATTATTTAGCTTGACGAACCATCAGTGTTTCTACCTATTTAGAATGCACCAGGCAGAATGCACCTCTATTATGATATCACACACAATTTAAATATGAACATGCAAGATGTAGAGTAGTATAAAAGAATATTGGCTACAGAGATAAACATTTATTTCATGAGTTCAAGTGCTGTCTGGTATTTTCTTCTAAAATGAAAAATTTTCACATCTCCGTCAATGCCGTCCCATGCCATAAATGTGGAATTACTGAACCTACACACAGGAGGCTGAGGAAAATTCTTATTTTAAAACAAAACTTCAGATGGCACTGAAGCTTTTGAATCTAAACTTTTCATATACTTTTTGTACCTATAAATGTTAAATGTAAAAAATGCAAAAGAATATTCGTTAGAGCTCTCTCATGACATCTAAAATGTGAGAGATTTTATTTCGTTTAATTTTTTGCTGTGTTTTTCTGCATTTGAGAATTTCACGGTTAAAAATGTAAAGATATATCACTATTTACTCACCCTCAAGTTATTTAATCCCTGTATAAAATTTAAACTTTTTTATCTTTAAGTTTTTTTAACAAAAGAATCTGCCCAAACTTACTGCCACGAGAAAATTTTTCATAAATTAATGTTAGTTTAGTTTGATTAGTGACATCTGTCAAAATAAAATGATTTCCACAGAACAAAAACAAAACCGTTATTGGGGATCATAAAAATATGTGCCCAGAGATTGATAAATCATATATTAAATAAATAATATATTAAATATCAAGCCACTGTATACATTTCTTTAAATATTAAATATTCAATGAAAAGCATAATATATAAACTTAATATCGATTGACCACCCACCCCTTTCCCTGAACTCAACTTAGGGTGTTTTAAAAGCAAACTACAAGAGAAAAGCCATCACGGCTGCAAGCTTCTATCATGACCTCGCGTTGCTTTTAAAAGGTTTCCTTTTACCTAGTTTCTAGAACCATCTTTCACTGAACTCAAATCCCAGTCTGCTCCACCTATCAAACAAATCAGTTTAGCAAAAGCCGGCCATACAGAGGTAAGCATTCAATGGCACTGCCCCATGGTGTTTGTTTTAAACATAAAATGGAGCCATATGTACCTGCAAGCACAAATTTTCTTGGTTCTCAAAAATATACACCAGGGCACAATTTCCCAATGAGTCTATGTTGCCTGTATCCTTTAATTTCTTTGCTGTGAAGCTTTTAATTGAGCTCATGTACATTCTGTTTCCACTGATCATTCTTGAGATGTTTCAGCAGCTTAATTGGAGTTCACATGTGGTAAATTCAGTTGATTGGACATTATTTTAAAAGGCAAACACCTGTCTATATAAGGTCCCAGGGTTGATAGTGCATGTCAAAGCACAAACCAAGCATGAAGACAAAGGAATTGTCTGCAGACCCCAGAGACAGGATTGGGCTGGGGATGGTTACAGAAAGATTTCAGCTGCTCTGAATGTTCCAATGAGCACAGTGGTCTCCATCATCCATAGGTGGAAGATGTTTGGAACCACCAGGACTTTTCCTAGAGCTGGCTGGCCATATAAGTTGAGTGATCGGGGGACAAGGGCCTTAGTCAGGGAGGTGATCAATAACCTGATAGTCACTCTGTCTAAAGCTCCAGCATTCTTCTGTGGAGAGAGGAGAACCTCACAGAAGGACAACCATCAGCGCAGCAATCCACCAATCAGGCCTGAATGGTGGAGTGGTCAGACGGAAGCCACTCCTTAGTAAAGGGCATATCATATAGCAGCCCGCCGGGAATTTTCCAAAAGGCATCTGAAGGACTCTCAGACCATAAGAAACACAATTCTTAGGTCTGATTTAACTAAATTGAACTCTTCGTAGTGAATGCCAGGCGTTATGTTTGGAGAAAACGAGGCACCACTCATCACCAGGCTAATACCATCCCTACAGTGAAGCATGGTGGTGGCAGCATCATGCTGTGGGGATGTTTTTCAGCAGCAGGGACTGGAGGCCTCGTTAGGATAGAGGGAAAGATGAATGCAGCAATGTACAGAGACATCCTGAATGAAAACCTGCTTCAGAGTGCTCTTGACCTCAGACTGTAGCAACGGTTCATCTTCCAGCAGGACAATGACCCAAAGCACAAAGCCAACATTTCAATGGAGTGGCTTCACGACAACTCGGTGAATGTCCTTGAGAGGCCCAGCCAGAGCCCAGACCTAAATCCTATTGAACATCTCTGGAGAGATCTGAAAATGGCTGTACACAGTTGCTTCCCATCCAACCTTTACCTCAATAAAGAGACACACTGGATCGCAGGAGTTATCAAAACAGGTATTTATTTACAATATTAACACTCACAACAGGAGCACAACAGGAACTGAAAACATCAAACCCTGGACAGGGAGTGTGGCAATACAATACCGGACGCTGGACTGAACAAAACACAGGACTTAAAAACACAGGACATTAATGAACAGTTTACAAACAGGGGAGAGACACAGGTGAAACTCATGGAACTAATTAGAGGCGGGAAAACAGAACAAAGGAGCACATAATCATAACATAAGCACATGGAATACCACAGAAGCACATGGAATAACACACTGGGAAGTCACATGACATGTCAGACACAGGAACACCAGACGAGACAGTGACAGATAGAACTTGAGGGGTACAGCAAAGATTAGAATAGATTAGAACGTCTTTATTGTCCCTGAAGGGCAATTAGGTTTACAGCAATAGCCAACAATCGACAGTCACACTCAACAACATAAATAACAGTAACAATAATTGATCATAGAGAGGGAGGAGAAAAAAAAATAGTCATGCAAACACTTTTTTGTAGAGCGAGTAGTTTGACCATTATCTATCGTTTATTATTCCTGATCATTTCTCCAGTAGGCAACTGAATCAGAAGTTCTAAAACAATCGCAAAAACAAGTGCACTTCAGCATTGAAGAATAAGCTCAAGACCTCACAAATGAAGAGATTTGACCAGATACTCAGTCTGCTGATGGTAACCGAGTCAACAGCTGTGTATTATTACACAAATATGTTAGCATACTGTTTACATTTATGGCTTACTTATGATAACACAGACCTTACAAGATATTACTGTTTACTTATATATATTTACCATATAATATAAAGACTGCGTGGCTACAGGACCTTCTTAAACCAGTGATGCACAAACATTCTGTAGTCTCCACTGATCCCTGCTTACCAAGTAACACAGTGGCATGGACTGCTCGACTGGCTGGGGTGCACATTTACTTTTGAAATCCCCCTCGCTGTGTAATAGAACCCCACCAACTTTCCCACTATGTAAATATTGGTAGGCCTCGGTACTTTTATGTCTTCATAAATGCTCCATCTACTCCTTGTGACAGGCCAAAGTGATAAAAAGATATCCCGTAAGTTACCTCTGGCTCATATCGTCTACCCACATTAACGGTAACGATGGATGGGGCAATATGAGACCATCTGATCGTTGCATTGAGGTTTCACCGAACTCCCAGCTCAAAACATTTACTGAACTAGCATTATATGCCATTTTTCTAAAATGACAGCTAAATATATATACTATGTAATGACTTTCTGAAACAGTCATCTGATGTACTGTGTCAGCGTACCGGAAGTTGGATGACAAAATGCAGAAGAGCGAAGTATTAAAAGTGGGCAGGGCGGAATAAGGTCAATACACCACCACAGCTGTCAAAGTGTTAAGTTTTTGATGAAAATTTAAAATTTGACAAACAGATCAGTACTGTTGTAAAATCTTGCTTCTACCATCTCAGACAACTGTCTAAAGTCAAGCCACTTTTATCCCAGAGAAATTTTCAAACATTAATTCATGCCTCCATAACAACACGCCTGGATTACTGTAACTCTCTCTATTGTGGTATTTCTCAGTCTTCTCTCTCTCTCCTGAAGCTGGTACAAAATGCAGCTGCTAGACTCCTCTCAGGCACCCGCAAGCATGAGTCGGTAACTCCGATTCCCCTTCATATGGGAACTTCGACGTGTGTCTGAATCTCAGACAATGGGAGTTGCTAGACGACCAATCGTTCTGAAGATCAAGAAAACGGGCCAATGAAATGCCAATTGCATTGGCGGAGCTTCGCTCCACAGCTGAACCTGATGAGCTCGTTAGGGCTATATCAGTCAGCTGCGGAGGAGCTCCTTCAGAATTGTTGCTTCAGACCCAATCGAGACTGAAGAACCCTTCTGCTAAGCTGACTTCAAAATTAGAAGAAAGCCTTACCTTCACCAGTGCGGGAGAAGACGCTAGAGCGGTGGTTGAGCTGGGTTTCCTGTCCCCTCTGCGTTTCGCTGGTGACATAAAAGAGCAGTTTTTTAAAAGAGCAGAATTCCCTAAGAGAGCACACGGTTGTGTAGCGCGTCTTTTTAAAGATGTCGTTCCGACCGTGCGTTTCTGGATGTGGTGGTTTCCTCGCTCCGGATGACAGGCACGAGTATTGTGTCACATGTCTGGGGGTCCAGCATGTTGATGCGGTGCTCGCGGACAGTTCTTGCCCGCACTGCGATGGCTTGACTGTTGCGCAACTGAGGTCGCGGCGAGCCCTTGCATTAGGGCGAGTCACCCCTGCTGCTCCCCGCCAAGCGGTTAGCACACGGGCAGGCCTGAGGGTTACAGTGGGGGCTAATCCGTCGCCTCCGGGCCCGCGGACCCCTCGCTCCTCTTCAGTGCGCTCTGTTTCTGCTTCGAGTGAGGGCGCTGGTCCATCCTCCGGGCTGGCCGCGCTCTCATTAGATGACACCGGAGACGTGATGTCCATCACTGCATCGGAGGGCGGGTTGACATGCTCCGATGATGATCCAGACCCCCTGCCACCCTCCGGGGTTGTCAGCGCGGTCTCGGATTTAGAATCGGACATGTTGGCCGTGTTATTCCGGGCTGCTTCGGCCGTAGGACTGGAGATGGCTTGTCCCCCAGAACCGCGGCCGAACCGCTTAGATGGGTGCTACGTGGGGAGAAAGAAGGCGAGACCTTCCAGACCCCCCGTCCCCTTCTTCCCGGAAATACACAGTGAGCTCACGCAGGCTTGGAGGGCACCTTTCTCTGCCCGGTCCTCTAGCGCTCCCGCTCTCACCACTCTTGACGGCGGAGCGGCCCGGGGATATGAGGCGATTCCCCAGATAGAGCGCGCTATTGCGGTCAATCTTTGCCCGCAAGGCCCCTCTGCCTGGAGAGGTCCACCCAAAATCCCCTCCAAAGCGTGCAGGTTATCTGAGTCTCTCACGGCCAGAGCCTACACTGCTGCGGGCCAGGCCGCGTCCGCTCTGCATGCTATGGCCACCTATCAACGCTACCAAGCCGAGAAGCTGGCCGAGATGCAGGAGAGTGGTTCTTCCCCAGGATTGATGCATGAGCTCCGCACGGCAACCGATTATGCTCTCATGACCACCAAATCGGCTGCTCGTGCCCTGGGTAAGACGATGGCCACATTAGTGGTCCAGGAGCGCCACCTCTGGCTGAACCTGGCCGAGATGAGAGACGTTGACGAGGCTCGCTTTCTTAACGCTCCCATTTCCCAGGCAGGCCTGTTCGGCGACACCGTGGGGGAATTCACCCAGGAATTCTCCGCGGTGAAAGAGCAGTCCAAAGCGGTGGGCGAGATCATCCATCAGCGGGCTCGGAAAACTGCTCCTCCTGCTGCCCCATCCGCTGTGGCTGTTCCTCGCCGAGGGCGTCCACCCGCGGCTTCAACATCCGCTCCGCTTCCACTGCCCGCTCCACCGGCCAAGCGGCAACGCCGAGCGACTCGCGGGACTGTGACGCCTCCGCCCCAGGGCGCCGTTAAGTCCGGTAAACGGACCGCGAAGCGTCCCTGAGACGGACCATCCGGAGAAGAGGGGACCTGCTCTTTCCTCGGTGGGGGGCCGAGGACTACAACATCTACAGTCAGTAACATCGACCATTCCTCCGATTTGCGTTCGAGGGACGAGCATGGCAGTACAAAGTCCTCCCCTTCGGGCTCTCTCTGTCTCCGCGGGTTTTCACCAAACTCGCAGAGGGTGCCCTCATGCCGCTCCGGCTCCCGGGCATCCGCATCCTCAATTATCTCGACGATTGGCTTATTATAGCCTCGTCTCGGGATCAATTGATTATGCACAGGGACAAAGTGCTTCGGCACCTCGACCAGTTGGGGTTTCGGGTCAACCGAGAGAAGAGCAAACTTTGCCCCGCGCAGAGGATCTCTTACCTCGGGCTGGAGCTGGATTCGATCGCTATGGTAGAGCGCCTCTCAGAGGAGCGCGCCAGGTCAATGCTCTCTTGTCTGAAAGAGCTCGACAGGAATATAGTGGTTCCACTGAAATCTTTTCAGAGGCTCCTGGGGCATATGGCATCCGCTGCCGCTGTCAAGCCGCTCGGGTTGCTCCATATGAGACCACTTCAGCGTTGGCTTCACGATCGAATCCCCAGACGGGCATGGCGCGCGGGCACGCTGGTCGCCGCACCCTCAGTCCCTGGATGGATTTAGCTTTTCTACGGACCGGTGTGCCCCTAGGGCTAATATCCAGGCATGTTGTCGTATCGACGGATGCCTCCAGCACGGGCTGGGGGGCTGTGTGCAACGAGCAGCTGCGGGTTCGTGGTCCGGACCCCGCCTGCATTGGCATATCAACTGCCTGGAGCTGTTGGCAGTGTTTCTAGCTATCCGCCGCTTTTTACCGGTGCTGGAGCAGAAACACGTGCTGGTCAGGACGGACAGCATGGCGACGGTAGCGTACATCAACCGTATGGGGGGGTATACGCTCCCGCCGCATGTCTCAGCTCGCTCGCCGTCTGCTCCTTTGGAGTCATACGCGGCTGAAATCGCTGCGAGCCATTCACATTCCGGGCGAGCTCAACCGTGCAGCCGATGCGCTCTCACGGCAGCCAGTGCACCGAGGAGAATGGAGACTCCACCCCGATGCGATCCAGTTGATATGGGCGCACTTCGGGGAAGCCCAGATAGATCTGTTTGCTTCCCCCGAGAACGCTCATTGCCAGCTGTTTTATTCCCTGACCGAGGCCCCCCTCGACACGGATGCACTGGCCCACAGCTGGCCATCGGGCATGCGCAAGTATGCGTTTCCCCCAGTGAGCCTAATCGCGCAGACACTGTGCAAAGTCAGGGAGGACGAGGAGCAGGTCTTGTTCGTTGCGCCTCTCTGGCCCAACCGGACCTGGATTTCCGAGCTCTCACTCCTCGCGACGGCCCCTCCCTGGCGCATTCCTCTGAGGGAGGACCTCCTCTCTCAGGGACGGGGCACCATCTGGCACCCGCGCCCAGATCTATGGAACCTCCACGTGTGGTACATAGACGGAGCTCGGAAGACTTAGGTGATTTACCTCCCTCGGTGGTTAACACCATCACTCCCCGAACGTGCCAGATTAGCGTTGTGTTATCCTTCCTTCAGGAGAAGTTGGAGAGTAGGCTGTCGCCCTCCACACTGAAGGTTTACGTGGCTGCCATCTCCGCTCATCATGACGCGGTGGATGGCAACACGCTCGGGAAGCATAATCTAATCATCCGGTTCCTCAGAGGTGCGCGGCGTTTAAATCCACCCCGCCCCCCTCTCGTGCCCTCTTGGGATCTCTCTGTAGTCCTGGCAGGTATGCAGAGGGACCCGTTCGAGCCACTCGAGTCAGTATCACTTAGATTTCTGTCTATAAAGACAGCTCTGCTGACCGCATTGGCATCATTTAAGAGAGTCGGGGATCTGGAGGCATTTTCGGTCGGCGAATCGTGCCTTGAATTCGGGCCGGCCTACTCTCACGTTATCCTGAGGCCCGGCTATGTGCCCAAGGTTCCTACCACCCCATTTAGAGATCAGGTGGTGAACCTGCAAGCGCTGCCCTCGGAGGAGGCAGGCTCAGCCCTTTCACTGCTTTGTCCCGTACGCGCTTTGCGCCTTTACGTGGAACGAACGCAAAACATAAGATCCTGTGAACAGCTCTTTATCTGTTATGGTGGTCGGCAGAAGGGAAGTGCCGTATCAAAACAGAGGTTGGCCCACTGGTTAGTTGATGCCATCGCGCTGGCTTATGAATGCCAAGGCGAGCCGCGCCTCCTAAATGTGAGAGCGCACTCTACTAGAAGTGTCGCTTCTTCCTGGGCGTTAGCACGCGGCGCCTCTCTCACAGATATCTGCAGAGCTGCGGGCTGGGCGACACCCAATACATTCGCGAGGTTTTATAACCTTCGAGTGGAGCCGGTTTTCTCCAGATTATTGGGTAACCCCGATCAATCTGGAGAAAATTAGACTCATTGTCAACAAACGCTTGCTGCGCCAGGCTCCCTAACCCGGAGATAAGTGCGCTTTCATTATTCTACTTGTAAGTTTCCCTTTTCAGGCGAACCCTAGAGAATTCCTCCGAGGCCCCCAGCACCTGACTCAGCGGAAGAGTCAAGTGCATGGCTCAGTGTGTTGTACTGGTATGCCCCCTTGTGGTCAACCCGCATACTGAGGTTCGGTGCCAGCTATGAGCAATCTCCTATTTTGGTGATGCCATATGCATTTCTACCACAGTGTGTTCCCCCTTTCCAGGTGGTCCCGTGTCTTCCCTAACAGCTAACCAGCCTATCGTATGTAGTACTCCCCCTAATCAGGGTTAGTCCATATGTTTTACTGTCATCAAGCTCCCCCCTTATTGGGTAGCAGATGACCTCCGCAGCGTCCTCCCCCTTCGGGGACTGACGCTTTCCCAACGTACTGTCGTATTAAAAAAAAAAATCCTAGTCTATATTAGCTAGGTGAAGGCAATTTACGACTCCCGATAATAAATTATTATTCCCATGTTAATGGTAATTAAGGGCCTAGGGACGTTGGAAGGTTGCGCTTTTGGTGATGTCAGTGCGCTCACGCTATGCTTGGCAATCTGCACATCAGGAGCGTGACGGGCTTAGCTGCTGTGGCGTTTTCCATACAGTCTCCCATTGTCTGAGATTCAGACACACGTCGAAGTTCCCATATGAAGGGGAACGTCATGGTTACTTCCGTAACCCACGTTCCCCGAATAGGGAACGGAGACGTGTGTCTCCTCTGCCACAGCACCTGAGTCTCCAGCTGGGAGCTGAGTGATCGGCTCTTCAGCAGGCAATTCTGAAGGAGCTCCTCCGCAGCTGACTGATATAGCCCTAACGAGCTCATCAGGTTCAGCTGTGGAGCGAAGCTCCGCCAATGCAATTGGCATTTCATTGGCCCGTTTTCTTGATCTTCAGAACGATTGGTCGTCTAGCAACTCCCATTGTCTGAGATTCGGACACACGCCTCCGTTCCCTATTCGGGGAACGTGGGTTACGGAAGTAACCATGATGTTTTAACTGCACTTCACTGGTTACCTATTAAATACAGAATTGATTTCAAAATTTTATTATTTGTTTACAAAGCCATCAATAATCTTGCTCCTCAGTACCTCAAAGATCTGCTTTCCCCCGTATACCCCCTCTCGAACCTTGAGATCTCATGATCTCAATCTACTCACTGTACCCAGAACGCACCTTAAAAAATGAGGAGATCGAGCATTTGCTGTTGCTGGTCCTAAACTCTGGAACAGCCTACCAATTCACATTAGACTTTCCCCCTCCACTTCTGTGTTTAAGTCTGTTTTAAAGACTTACTTATTCTCTCTTGCTTTCAATACTCCTTGATCATTGTTTTATTGCTTTTATATGTTAAATGTTTTTCTTATATTCTGCTTTCTTCTCTGTCTTTAGTACTCCTATGTACAGCACTTTGGTCAACCTCGGTTGTTTTTAAATGTGCTTTATAAATAAATATTGTATTGTATTGTATTGTAAATAACAATTGAATTCAATTCAATTCACCTTTATTTGTATAGCACTTTTACAATGTAGATTGTGTCAAAGCAGCTTCACATAGAAGGTTATAGTAAATTGAAACAATGTCAGCCCAGTTATTAGTGTTGGAGTTCAGTTTAGTTCAGTTCAGAGTTGTTTAATATTCACTACTTAGAGTCCAAACACTGAAGAGTAATCCATCGGTGTGCGGCTCTAGCTGCAGTCTAGTCACCGGAGGCTGGAGAACTCGAGGCTCGTCTGTCCTTGGAGGGTCACAGGAGGTCTGGGTACTACCAGCAGCCCTGAGATTTGAGATCTTAAAGAGCGGGTTGGATTGTAGCGAGACAGAAGGTTGGTTAGATAAACAGGAGCTAGATTATTTAAAGCTTTATAGGTAAGAAGTAATATTTTAAACTTAATACGAAACTTAACAGGCAGCCAGTGTAACAAGGATAAAATTGGGGTGATATGATCATATTTTCTAGACCTGGTAAGAACTCTGGCGGCTGCATTTTGCACCAGCTGAAGTTTGTTAATAGAGGATGCTGGGCAACCAGCGAACAGAGCATTACAGTAATCCAGCCTAGAAGTCATAAAAGCATGAACTAGCCTATCTGCATCTGAGATGGATAGCATACTTCGTAGCTTAGCAATATTTCTCAGATGAAAGAAGGCAGTTTTTGTGATATGGGAGATATGGTTTTCAAAAGTTAAATTGCTGTCTAATATGACACCCAGATCTTTAACAGTAGAGCTAATGCTAACTCTGTATCCCTCTAGTTGCAGGTCGAGTTGTGAGATCTGCTGTGTACAGGATTTAGGTCCTATAACTAATAATTCAGTTTTGTCTGAGTTTGAGAGAAGGAAATTGTTTGTCATCCTGTCTTTAACATCTTTAATACACTCAGTTAGTTTAGACAGTTTAGATGTCTCATAAGGTTTAGTTGAAATATATAATTGAGTATCATCTGCATAGCAGTGAAAGCTGATCCCATGTCTTCTAATAATGTCTCCATGGGGCAGCATGTATATTGTAAACAGCAAAGGGCCTAAAACTGATCTTTAAGGCACCCCATACTTTACTGGCCTGACTTGTGAAGGTTGTCTATTAATATTCACAAACTGGTAACGATTAGTTAAGTATGACTTAACAAGACGAAAGGGGATTTTTATTTCATTGACCCGTTACTTCACCATTTTACTAAATATATAAAAATGTGGAAAAGTTCAAATGAAGGAGGCAGGGATGTGCAGAGACCTTTTAAGGGACAGGGGCTCAAGTGGAAAAAGGGCACTTTCGATTAAATAATATTAATAATTGTACTTTAATAAATAAAACATATTAAAGAATATTTCACCCTAAATGGACCACCCTTAAAAGGACAGTTCAATCAAAACTGAAATCTCTGTCATCTTTTTCTCGCTTGTTCCACAACTATTTGACTTTGTTCTTCTGTTGAACACACAAAATAATATTTTGAAGGAAGCAGGAAACCTGTAACCATTGACTTGCATGGTATTTGTTTTTCCTACTCTGGAAGTCAATGATTTCAGGTTTATAGCTTTCTTTAGAAGATCTGCTTTAATCTTTAATTCTTTAGTGTTCAACAAAATTAAGAAACAAAGATTTGGAACTACTTGAGGGTGAGTAAATGTTCATGGAGTGAACTATCCCTCTTCAATCTATTTTTTTTTGTTTGAGTTATTTTTTCCTTTGAATATTCATTCATTCATGTTCTTTTCGGCTTAGTCCCTTTATTAATCCGGGGTCGCCCCAGCGAAATGAACCACCAACTTATCCAGCATTCGTTTTATGCAGCGGATGACCTTCCAGCTGCAACCCATCTCTGGGAAACATCCATACACACTCATACACTACGGACAATTTAGCCTACCCTATTCACCTATACCACATGTCTTTGGACTTGTGGGGGAAACCGGAGCACCCGAAGAAAACCCATGCAACCACAGGCAGAACATGCAAACTCCACACAGAAATGCCAACTGACCCAGCCAAGGCTCGAACCAGCAACCTTCTTGCTGTGCTACTCACTACACCACTGTGGCACCTTCTGTTGAACAAAATAATAAAATATTTTGAAGAATGTAGGACACACTGATAGCCACTGACTTCTATAGCTAGCCTATATCTACATGATCTGCACGTGCCTGAAAGGAGGCAAAATATCGAAACCATGCATTGTATGATTGATGTCATACAGTATACCTCGATACGCATGCCAAGATGCATGGGCCAGCGGTGGTTTATTGACTGCAGACTCACATGATAGCACAGGATTATGACCCTGGCTAAAATCTTTAGGTACATAAATCTAATGTTCCTGAGAGGAAGCAAAAGGCTCTTCGATGGCAATAAAATCCAAAGCACTGCATCACAGCCTTTCTCCTTCTGTCATTTTAGTCAATAAAACAGTTCCAAAAAATGTCACTTATTGATGGCACATCATATAATATCACATTAGGACAACTGATTAAAGGAGCACTTGGATACTGACATGAAAAAAATCAATTGCTTATTTTTTATTACGGGTTAAGTTCATATTAGTTTTGCTTTCAGATAGTAAGGTGCCATAACATGCCTGATATCTGAGGTTTTGCTAAGTTAAATTCTCATTAAAGAAAACTATTGAATTTCCCATATGATTACAATGTTCTGTTTGACGTAATCTTTTTATTCATGCTCCTCCTTCATAACAACATTACTCAACTCAATTGATTTACACACATTTAATCTGAAAAATGACATATAAAAGGACAGAGTAGTTATTTAGATTATACAGCTTTACTGTGACACTCTTTCAAAAACATTTCTGGCTCTGCACTTTTCAGGTACTGTAAATCTTTTCATACCTTTCATTGTTTCATTGCTGAAGAAACAATCTGATGATGATCACTTACAAAAATAAGTTACTTTACATTTATTTATGTTTGAAATAGTAAATAAATATGCTTTAAGTACAAAATATGACAAAACTACACAAAGTAAGCTATATGCAACTGGCAAATCGTCAATATTGGGTGAGTTACTTCAAAAAAAGTAATTCATTATTATTATTTACTAAGTACATCATTACAATTGAATTGAATTTATTTTGTTTGAAAAGCAACTTAATTTGTCAATAAGAAATCCACATGGAATTCTTTACACAAATTCTTTACATTTCAGTCAAACAGGACCTTTTAGTTCTGTTTTTTTTTTTAATTAAACAATAATATTTGCAAAGGACAAAAGTTGTCAAGTGAATGATACCATATTTCATACTATATCCTGACATTAATTTCTACAACACAATTGTTTCTAAAACATGTTTACTTGTGGAAAAAATAAAGCGATATTAAGTTAATATGCAAAATGTCTAAACAAACAAAACAACAAAAATAACACTATAACAAAAATATATATTTACAATTACTTGGCTTTTCATAATTTAGACATTATTTAGCCATGAACTATAATTGAAAAAAAATCTCATGTATAAGCAGTTGTCTTTATAAATGAAAAACAGATTGAAAAACAGTTGAAAAATAGTTAAATCTGCAAAAATCGCTGAATTGATGTATTTCCAGTATTTAAGGCAAGTATATCATAATTAAGGGCGCCACGGTGATTTAGTGAGTAGCACGTTCACCTCACAGCAAGAAGGTCGCTGGTTCGAGCCTCGGCTGGGTCAGTTGGCATTTCTGTGAGGAGTTTGCATGTTCTCCCTGTGGTTGCGTGGGTTTCTTCCGGGTGCTCCGGTTTCCCCCACAAGTCCAAAGACATGTGGTATAGGTGAATTGGGTAGGCTAATAAATTGTCCGTAGTGTATGAGTGTAAATGAGTGTGTATGGATGTTGTAGATGGGTTACGGCATCTGCTGCGTAAAACAAATACTGGATAAGTTGGCGGTTCATTCCGCTGTGGCGACCCCGGATTAATAAACTAAGCTGAAAAGAAAATGAATCAACGAATATCATAATTAAATAAATTATCTAAAACTGAAAAGTTATCCCTTGCTGTTTTTCAGAATAGTAATATAATTACAGTACAAACTAAGTTTATTAGTGCCTATGTGCTATAAAAAAAACTATAAAAAGTCAATTGTTGGATACTTATTTTTGTAAAGAACGGTAATGTTTTGGAATATAATGTTGATCTTGGATGATCAACAAACAAGAAATAATGTATTTTTAAAGATTTATTTTTAGCCTTTTTGCTTTCATTGGATAGGACAGGAATCAGAGTTGGAGAGAGGAGGGGGTAGGGTCAGGATGATGTCCTTGAGCTGTGATTCGAACTTGCCACCAGGCTATTGCGCCAATCAAGGAAACAATTTCAGTTTGTTTTTGGAACACGGACTAGAGGATCAACAGCTAAAACCGACATGAACTAGTTAAGAAATCTATTATGTTAGATTTATTTTGAACTAACATCTTTTTCAAATCAGATTGCATACTTTTAACATAATCAAACAAATACACGTTAAGTGATGGATATTTTTAAGTTAAACATAAATGAAACAAATGATAACAATATTCATGTAATGATATTAATAAAGCCAATGTTTAATAAAAACAGGAGCATGGATCACTCAGTAGCTCTATTTATTTAAATTGTATTAGATTTAGACAAAATGATGTTTGCTCTGATCAAACTACTTATTTAAAATGAGCTGAAACATCAAGATTATTGTTTTGGGGGTTGAACAACTCAGTTGTTTTATGTTCAATCTACTCAATTTTAACAACAAATTTTACCTAATTCCTTCATGTTGTCCCAACACAAATTGATTGTGTGTGTTAATGTATGCCCCAAATGATTAGTGTGTAAAATGTTTTAGAATGGTTTGTGTTTATGCAAGTGAGAGAAGTGTGGTGCTAATCAATAAGAGGAGATATTAATAAAGGTTCATACACCATACTAATCAAGTAATACAACAGTACACACAGCTGATCTATCAATCATCACAATAATAGTCAATAATCATGAATAATACTCATGAGCATCATAATAGAAATACAACAAAATACGCAAAAGGCTTATAATATGAAATAAGGATAAGTAATAATAATTAAATGATTAAAAGACAGTTATTGACCCCAAGAAGGCGACACGGTGGTGCAGTAGGTAGTGCTGTCACCTCACAGCAAGAAGGTCACTGGTTCGAGCCTCAGCTGGGTCAGGTGGCATTTCTGTGTGGAGTTTGCATGTTCTCCCTGTGTTTGCGTGGGTTTCCTCCGGGTGCTCCGATTTCCGTCCACTTCTCCGAGTCCAAAGATATGTGGTACAGGTGAATTGGGTGAGCTAAATTGTCCGTAGTGTATGTGTGTGAATGAGAATGCATGGATGTTTCCCAGAGATGGGTTGCAGCTGGAAGGGCATTCGCTGTGTAAAACATATGCTGGATAAGTTGGCAGTTCAACTCGCTGAATGAATATATTGACCCCAAGCAATGTCATATAAGTATACACAACCCCAGAGAAGTGCCATCATTTTGCTCTTCAAAGACTGGGGAGCCTGTTAAAGTCACATTGCCATCAAGAAACCCTCACCTTTAAAGTCAAAATTTGGGTGCTGGCCAAAGGTTGGACTATTAGCTAAAAGAAAAGAGTGTGTTGATCTTGCCTGCTCTCTCTCTCTCTCTCTCTCTCGCTCTCTCTCTCTCTCTCTCTCTCTCTCTCTCTCTCTCTCGCAACTCGGTGCACACTATTTCTGAACGCAAAGGACAAATTTGAGGTTTGTAGTGTCAGCTTGATTTTCTAGAGCAGGGCTATTCCAATAGTTTGTCATGGGAGCCAGTTCATAAAAAGCACACCATAGGAAGGGCCAGAGAGGTATGACTTGTAATATGAGTGAGGACACAACTGCATATGTGGCATTTTTGCTCCTTAAGACACCCACGTTGCTTTTTCTACATTAAAATGTTAATATGTTGTATTTTGAAACTAATAATATCACTGCATTGTACAATGTGGCTTTTTTAACAAACAGTCAAATGTTGTATTTCAAAGCACAACAAAAGCAGTGCATCATTTAAGTAGGCTTCTTCTACATTCAGACACATTCATGTTTTGAACTGCATAACAATTACGCAACAATTACAGATTTCAGGTGTAATGTAAATTTAAGCTTTATAGGCTATTAAGTAGGCCTAAGTGTTTAGATTAACTGTTGTTATCATCCGCGTTCATACATACGTAATCGTTTAAATAATCATTCGTCTAACATATCTTTTGTTTACATTGCACTGAAAACCACGCACAACCATCACTGCTATAGCATGAGATGTTTTCTACTGCGTGTGCCCGGAAAGCCGCGAGCACGTTGCTTCACTTGCGCACGCATTTTGCCGTATATTCTTACATTAGAAATAACAAACTTGCACGTGGAAAGGAACGAATATTGAAACGGCCTGACGCTATAGTTAATCCAGTGTGCGTGAGTATTGGCCTCTGTGTACAAGCTCGGAACTTTAAACTAGGACACAGTTGGCATAGCTTTGTTTAATAGCAGCAGTTTCATTCCGTGCAACAGAAACGCAGCGTTGAGAAGCCTTTACAATTAAATAACCGTGACGAATTAAAGCGCAGTTAATAGTGAAATCTGCGAATCGTTGCATCCCTAATAATGATATCAGTGCATTGTACAAAAGGTCTTTTCTGAAAACATATCCAAATGTTTTCGACTGCTCGCGCCACTTGCTGTCAGGTTACTCACTCTCTGCGCAGCCTTCAACTGCAGCTCGTGCTGTATTTATCAGACGCACGTCACTTTATAACTATAGCGGCCGTTTTTCGACTTAACTAAATTTATTTCTGATGTCTTGGTCACGCTAATTGGAGGGCCGGAACAAACTGCCTGGTTCAGCCAGAGGGCCGCCAATTGAATAGCCCTGATCTAGAGTCACATTTTACCTCCTGATATTTGGAGAAAAGCGTGAAGTTAACCTTATGCTGAGTCCAGACTGTATGATTTTCAAAGTAGTCGTGTCACAGATGTGTTCACACATGACTATCTGGGCTAGCGTTTTGTCGCTGCTTTGTTTACACTGCAAGATGGATCGGCAACAGGGAGTTTCACACTGCGTGACTTCAAAATAGGAAGAATCGACAACTTTGTCCAAACTACATCTCACACCCAAAAACACGTAGTATATCTTTTGTTATGAACTACATAATAAGAAAGAAGCCTTTAATGGGGTAGAAAATGTACATATTTGCTCATCTGGCTTTGAAGGGAATTAGCAATTTCTCCTCAACTTTTTTCGTTTTTGACACGGGGGCTCATGCCAAATTTACACTAATATTCCCTCCATTTGTTGGGTCCGAATAAACTGAAAATGAGGACTTTTAACTTCTCCCCCAACCTCCCGCTGGCCTGCAGGTACCCACACTAGTGGATGCTGCTCTCTCATTGGCTGTAGGCAATCGTCGATGTTATTTTCAGTTAAAACACATTTCACACGGCATGATTTCAATCGCCGACAGCTCCAGATATTTAGCATGCCAAATATCTCCCAGGCATCGGAGACTCATCGGCGATTCTCTCAGATCGTGTCTTTGATAGTTCATGTTGTGTGATTATTACTCGCGTGAACGAGCACCGATTTGCTTGTGATTTCAGGCATTTGTTGGCGATTTCTCAAAACCTGTCGGCGAGTCAAAATTGGGGCTAAAATCATGCACTCTGAACTCAGCATTAACCTCATGAGACCCTTCTCTGGTCCTTTGGTTGTCCATTGAGTATAACAAAATAATTGAGTGGGCCAATGAGCCCTCACTAGGCCCACACTAACCCTAACATTTTAAAGGGGACTGCAAAATATCTCTGGAAATATAACAAAAATTTGTATAAAAATAAAAAAATACCAAATAATTACTTCAACATCTGTGGAAGATATGTTTTGGCCTGCTAAAATATTCATTTGTAAAGCTCATTCATCCCCTATTACACCATCGAACCCATTATTTTTTACAGTTTATAATGAACCCAATGTATTTCCAAATTATTTATTCATTTGCACATAGTTATTCATCTCCTAAATGACTATTGTACTGACATTTGTGATTGTTCCTCACAGACATGATGGCCAAATTCATTGTACTGACTGTTGTAGCGATGCTGGTGGTGGCGTGTGTGGCTTCTCCTCTGTCCAAAGATCAACCTGTGAACGCAAAGAAGTCAGCAGGTTTTCCAAAGAGCCCACCAGAGGCACCAGAGCACACGCAGGCTCGTGTGAGGCGTTCCGTGGGGTTATCGGAGGATCAACGCGAACTCATGTCCCGTCAGCTCCTGCAGGCACTCTCAGGTGTGTGTCTCTGACGATAGAAACAGTCCAAAAACAAAGAAGCCTCTCTCATACTTGCTGTTCTTCATTTTTGGCAGAAATCATCCAGCGGGAGGACTGCCTCTCAGATTATCAAGGCTGGGTAGATTTTGGACGGCGGAGTTCAAACTGATATTTATGTAAAACACTGTACTGTGATACTCTGTTCTTCAAAATTAAATATATTTGCAAGTAGATGCTCGTGTCATCAGATTGCTAATTAATTTTTAAACAATGTACACTTGTGACATAAAAATAGGGTAATCAGTTTGAAGTAGACGCCACGGTGGCGTAGTGAGTAGCATGCTCGCCTCACAGCAAGAAGGTCGTTGGTTCGAGCCTCGGCTGGGTCAGTTGGCATTTCTGTGTGGAGTTTGCATGTTCTCCCTGTGGTTGCGTGGGTTTCCTCCGAGTGCTCTGGTTTCCCCCACAAGTCCAAAGGCATGTGGTATAGGTGAATTGGGTAGGCTAAATTGTCCATAGTGTATGAGTGTGAATGAGTGTGAATGAGTGTGTATGATTGTTTTCCAGAGAGGGGTTGCAGCTGGAGGGGCATCCGCTGCGTAAAACAAATGCTGGATAAGTTGGCGGTTCATTACGCTGTGGCGACCCCAGATTAATAAAGGGACTAAGCCGACAAGAAAATGAATGAATGAGTTTGATGTACTGGCCCTAAATGTCTTCAACTTAGAGCACATTTGAAACACCTTGTAAAAGAGATACCCCTCCAAATCACTGAATTAAGCTGTTCCAATCACTTCCATGGCCACAGGTGTAAAAACCCTGCTCATTTGCTTCTCAGTGCTGGTCCTGCATGGGCAGCCCTCACTTAGCCCCAATGAGCCCTCACAAGGCCCACACTAATCCTAACATTTTAAAAGGGACTGCAAAATATCTCTGGAAATATAACAAAAATTTGTATAAAAAAATAATAATAATAATAATTACTTTAACATCTGTGAAACATATGTTTTGGCATGCTGTGGTATTCATTTGTAAAGCTCATTCATTCCTGCATTCTCTCAACAAGATGGCAGATAGTAGTAGTGCTTCTTTCATAGAACGTGAGCTGCCTATACAAAACCAGAAAAAAAGTTGCTCTAGCTTATGGGCCAACTAAATAGTGGCCCAACATAGGCCATTATGGAATTAATGGGGGCAGTGTGCAACTGTGGACTACATAGAGCCCACAGTAAGCACATATGGGTCATTCCTGGACTAGCTCACTCTGGGCCTGTTTAGATTTGGTGTGGGCTGGCCATAGCCCATTGCGCTCACACATAGCCAGCATAGGCCTTGCAGGAGCATGTTTGTGGGGAAATCAATCACATAAGCATGCAGACACTACTACAAACCTTTGTTAAAGAATGAGTCGCTCTCATGAGCTCAGTGTATTCAAGCATAGGACTGTGTTCAGTATACGTCCATTTGTGAAATTTCCTCACTACTAGAATATTCCATGGCCAACAGTTTCTACCCCTTAGCCCTTCCCCTTACCCCTACCCCTCGTTTTGCACGTTCACGTCAAAGGGTAGTGGTGTCCCAATTCTCTTTAGCTTGAAGGCGTAGGGCTAAGGGCAAGGGGTATACACCCCTTCAAACAAAGAGTTTTCAGGACCACACTTAAAACGGAGGGGTAAGAAAATTTCCCAGAATACACCAGCCACAGCTGAACCCGGGAGTAATGAGATCCACAAATTAGTAATTTTTGTCATTATTATGAATTTTTACAAAAAACAAACATATGTTTTAATATATTCATAACCGCGTTCGTGTTTTGCCGTCATGCTTTAAAAAAAACGCAAAATTTTGCCATCTATAATCCATAATCATAACTCATGTACAGCCGTCCCACAAAATTCTAACAAACGATGACACTCGAATACCCTGTCAGTAATGTCTAGTGGCTGGGAATGAGCTTTTTACAGTGTCTGGGATAATGTTAATGTTGTTTTCGTGTGTTTACATAGATAAATATGGCCACTGTGTAAATACCCAGTACAGTTACGATCTTATTGCCACATTAGATCGTTATAATGACATAATATATACCTTCAGTGATTTCCTGAAGATAAACACCAAAAAATAACACAACTGGAGTAACTAGAGCAGTCGTGATCGTTTGATCTCATTTGAAGAGATCACGAGATTGCGATGACATGATGACGTGTGCAGATGTTGAAGTGCTGTCCCAATTCTTAGGGGTAAGTTTATAAGCCCTTCCCCTTAACCCTCGGTTGTAAAAGCCAAGGGGAAGGGGTAGGGGTACAAAAATAGAATTGGAATTGGGTCTTAGTGGCATTTTAACAAAGTGAAAGCAATTGGGAACAACAGTAACTCAACTATATGCTCTCATCCAGCATCCTGTTCTTTAAGAATAATGGTCAAAAATTCCTATAAACATACTCCAAAAGCTTCCCATGAGAGTTGAAGCTGTTATAGCTGCTAACGTGGGCAACGCCATATTAATAGTTATTATTTTATTATATTCAAGTTCATGTTCACGTAAAGGCAGATGTCCCAAATTTTTGCCATTATAACGTATTCATTTTACCAATAGATGGCAATGCAGGCTGCATATCAGCTGTAGAAATAAACATGGATAAGATCAAAGCTCTCTTCTAATAAATTAAAAACAGTTACTGGTTTCAAGGTGCATATTATTTACTTAATATTGTTAAATATGTACCTTAGCATCTGGAAAGAATTGCACATTGCATAATTCCAACACGCCTCTTAAATACAAGCCTGCCATATTCGAACTGCACTCTTACATGAGTAAAAAGAACTAAACAAATAAGCCACCAATAATTAAATATACAGAAAATACCATTTTTTATTATCAGCCTAATTAGTAATAATAATCTATTATCTATTTCTAAAGTACAACATAAAGTATGAGGTTTAACATTACTTTCACAGTTCACTTCGGTTGCTTCATTTATCATGTCCACCATTATCATTTTGTTTTATTCTTTGTTTTCTGGTTTTGTAAATACATTTTGATTACATGATTCTCTTTTAGTGAAGTTTATTTATAAACTAATTTCGAGAAGATCACATGCTTATGATTGATTACGGCTGGTCCAGCATTATCCATTTCACGATTCACCAATCAGACGATTCCTAAGTCACCATGAATAACCAAAGTTCCATAGCACAGCCATCTTCGTTTTGAAGAATCTCCCCTTCCACCCCTATTCCTCCCTCCTTTCCTAGACTAGCCGGCACGGTGGCCCAGTGGTTAGCACTTTTGCCTCACAGCAAGAATGTCACTGGTTCTACTCCTTACCAGGCCATCCAACATTTCTGTGCAGAGTTTACATGTTGCCAGTTTCCTCCCATCCTCCAAAACATGAGACTTAAGTTAATTGACTAATCCAATTCAGCACCATAGACATGCTCCTAGCAAGTAGTTATATCTTCATAGAAATCCCTGATCATAAGCTACAAACAGCAGGGGGGTTCTGGAGAAACACCTGAGCTCAAACTCCCCTCTCGCCCTGCAAATGGGAGGGAGCCCCAGGATCGAGGATCTTATGAGCTCAGGGCTCTCTCAAACACGCTTTGTAACCAATCATCGGCTGTGTGAACTCTTGAAAGCAGTTTTTTTTGCAGTGGTAACCAGAATCAGGGCTCCTTTTTCATTGTCCCCAATTTTTTCATTCATTTTCTTGTCGGCTTAGTCCCTTTATTAATCCAGGGTCGCCACAGCGGAATCAACCACCAACTTATCCAGCATATTTTTTACGCAGCGGATGCCCTTCCAGTCACAACCCATCTCTGGGAAACATCCATACACACACACATTCACACTCATACACTACGGACAATTTAGCCTACCCAATTCACCTGTACCACATGTCTTTGGACTGTGGGGGAAACCGGAGCACCCGGAGAAAACCCACGCAACCACGGGGAGAACATGCAAACTCCACACAGAAATGCCAACTGACCCAGCCGGGGCTCGAACCAGCGACCTTCTTGCTGTGAGGCGAAAATGCTACTCACTACGCCACCGTGGCACCCCCCAATTTTTTTAATTAAAAAAATTATATAGATCGTATTAAATAACACTCTTTCTAATATATTTAGAGTTAAAAGGTGGTCTAAACTTGCATAAAACATGCACAGACAGGACTAAATACACTTCAGCTTTTATTGCCATGTAACACAAGATCAGTGCCCAAAATGGTTTGATACAGTGAATTCAGAGTGTTCAATTCATTGTGAGCCTAAACAGTGTCTTAACATTGTTCTAATGTAAAAATACAACTTTTTCTCGACCTCAACCTCTCTTAAATTAACAGTTCTTTACATTATTCTTTACATTATCTATTTTTTATACAACTCTTACATATTCTACAAAAGTGGTGACCAGGCATTGTGTTTTTTACTGAGTGAAATATTTCATTTACAGTATTACTTGGAAAACATGAGAACTGAGACCATGAGAACCCTAGATCTGTAAATAGCACACTTCATCACACCGCTCTGAAAATCTCCAACGCATACAAGGCTTTCTCCACGTACAAAAAAATATTACTCTTCACTTGGTTGACAGATACAAATGAACACGAGATGAAATGTTCAGGGTGAAAACAGCATGTTGAGAAGAAGATATAAGCCATGTGCAATGGAAAATGCACCAAATAGTTCCTGTGTCCAATTGTGAACGGTTTAATGAAAGCAAAGACCACAACATTAACTTTATTACAGCATCCCTGATTCTGCCAGAACACAATCATATATGTTACGCTCTTTACGATTAGGTGAAATGGTGTCTGTGACATTGAAACTGCACAACATACAGTACATACGTGTGTATGTGCACGGTGTACCATCGAATGAGGTGTTCTTGAATTAAAGCACAGTGAAAATAAAGCACAGCTATTCGCTTAAAAAGACTGTATATTGTTCCCTAAAGTGTCCACCGACAGTCATCATAAATACAGCTCATTTTTACAGTGTTTAGACCGCAGGTACAGTACATAACCTCACATAATGTACCCTGCATTTACTAGAAAAAGGGATTTTAATGCCCCGAAAAGTGCTATTATGAACAAAGTGTTTGTCAGGAAGCAGGACGCACTACTGACATCGATGCTTGGTTGGCAGCAAGCAAAAACGGAGGCCACATAGTGCATTTTCCTGTGGTGTTGCAACAAAATAACTTTATAACAATAAAAAAACAGTGATTTCAAGACTGATGGTGACAAAGTTTCAAGAAAAGATGTTAAAAAGTCAACAGATATACAGCTATTCTCTTCTGGACAGTGTTTAGAACACCCTATGAAGACAATGATGGAAAGAATGCAGCACGTGTTTGACTTTGTAATGAAATCCATGCTTTGAGTTCCTAGTGCCACATTCACTCGACATGAATTCTCCACATTCTTAATAAGTCACAGAACTGATATGGCTTTCGGTAAGATTAGCTGCAAGCCAAAATGATGCACAAAATGGCTGCTTTAATATTCTCACGGGGGACCGTTATGTGGGTCTGCTCTTTCTTTTCGAACAGAATCCACCAATCCTCTTGCGACTACTTTGTAAAGGCCCAAGCTTCTGAGCTTTTCCACAAGATTGACACTAAAAATGTTCCCAAAACGTTCGCTCCCATTAAAGCCCTGTTGTTTTTCCCGAAGGAGAGGAGAGGTGGAGCTGGGGCTTGTTGTGGCTGAAATGCCGTGTTCTGACACCAGTTGGAGCAGGCCGAGGGTGGGGGGTTGATGGAGGTGTGATGCGGATCCTGATGGCGTCCTTATGTACTCACAGCTCCCACAAGCGGACACACTGCGGGCCCGAACGCTAAAGAGAAAGCAAAACAGACCAATGTCAGACGCTGAATGGGACGTTTTTGTTCGCCACACCAAACCACACCAAAGATGGAGCAGAAAAGGAGTGTTAGTGAAAGCGTATTCAGCTGGAACTCCATGAGATACTGGTTCCGCTTGCTAAATCTGACGTCATGCGAAGCAGCATTGGGATCCAATGGCTCTATCAAACTGTATGGGGAGGCTCAACAAATGGTAATGCGCTGTAATACTTTCGACAATCATGATCACAATATATATAGCCATGTCTAATATCAGATGGCCAGAAAGTGATTCATTTTTTATCAATTGTTAAAATATTGATGTCTGTGATTCAGCAAGTCCAGAGACTGTTGTGTACACAATGATGCTTATTAAAAAGATCAATTTAAAGTGTTATATGACTAAAAAGGAGTCATATACGAATATCTTCTCAATTCAACTGAGTAGCAGCTTGGACCCGGAAACACTATTGCCGATGTCACGACTTAACAAGCGGATAGCTGTTTTTCCACTGTATGGAACGGCTCAGCTCGGCTCAGTACAGCTTACTTTTGAGGGCTTTTCCACTGCGTTTCATACCTTGCACCCTTGCACCTTATACTTTCTTAGTACAACCTCAGGTGAGGTTCCAAGCCAGGCATGCCACTATCAAAACATGATGTATATACACTGCTGACTACTGATTGATCTGAGCTAATAGTCACAAGCAACATCTTTGGATTTGCAAAAAGACACCAAACCTAAATATCTAAAGGTGCCATAGTGTGAAAATCTAGATATAGCTAGACGTCGCTGAACAATAAGAGTTCGGTTCATGGAAATGGCATAGCATGAGCCTCAAACACCATTGTTTCCTTGTTCTCAAGTAAATGCTTTCAGTGCAAAACGGGCCAATTGGAATAAAACGCTGACTGATACATTGCACACAGAATCATTATTGTCATTATTATGCACACCCCAGGCTGTGTTTGATTTTCCAACGTTTCCAAGTGAGATTACAACAATCATAATCTTTTCCTTATTTTTAAGCTTATCAAAGCATTTACTAAATTTACTATGTATGTGGGACTTTTATTTTGAAAATAAAAAAGGAGACTAAAGGCAGGAAGACTGAAGCCTGCTGCACAGTGCCACGTCTTAAAATTGTTTTCTATACTTTACTAACACACAGATACATGTCAAATGGCTGCACCAGTATGCGTACTGTCATAGAAAAGAATGTTTAGAATTTTTTAATAAGCACCTTGGCGATTCAGCTCCCATCATTTACATTGCATCTAGTCATTTGGAAGACACCTTTTGTCCAAAACAACTTACAATTGAGGAGACATGCAGCAGATTAACACAAAGAGGCAGTACGCACAGGAAGTTCAGGTGTGTGATGGCCTTTAAAGAGCAGTTCTTCACTATCTGTTAAAAGCCCATCTGAATGGAAAATGCAGGATCTACAGATATATATATTCAGCACCACCCAGAAGAATCATGAAGGTGGTTTCAACGTTTCCTTTTCTAGTTTAACATACATATATATATATTTAAATAAAAGGGCAGCAACTACATTAATAATCTTATTTTTAAAGAGCAGAGGAAATGCAAACTGAGCCCAGCAAAATCAAACCAAAATGAACAGAGTTATATCGAACCATACTGATAGTGGAAAACCAGTTTATGTGATCATGCTTATGAATAACTGAATGTGAGAAAGCTGCTCAACAGGTTCAATTGCTTTTAAAGGAAAGCTTGAATGTACACATTCACAATATAGTGTGTTAGTCATTAGATTCATTCTCTAAACAAGACATTTCAGTCATGATAAATATTTCAAATATTTAAGTAACTCCTTATGGGGGTGGGGAGATGGGGGGGGGGGGGTCATTCTATAACTTATAGCACTTTAATGATAAAATTTAAAATAAAAAACTTGTGACATGACTTTTCTTTTTCATCTAGTATACAACCTTTAAAAATTTACAGTTGGCTAGCTATTTCATGAATATTTTTATGAAATAAATACTATAAATACTACAGTTTTTTTCCCCAGGTGACATAAACATCAATAATATAAAGTAAGGTAACACTTTATTTCGATGGTCCATTTGAGTATTAGTAGACTGTCTACTTAATATCTGTTGATACAGACATTCAACAGACATTAAACTGACTATAAGAAACTTTGCAAGTACATGTCAACTTACACTAACCCTAACCACAACCTAACAGTCTACTTATAATCTAATGATAATTATTTGCAATGTAACTTAAATTCAACAAACGGACCATCAAAATAAAGTGTGACCTAAAATAAAGCCTTGTGTGCGATCAAAATTATTTCATAACTTCAATGTTGTTGTTTTTGAGAATGACTTTAGCACAGTGATGTTCCCCAATAGAAACACGCATATATTCCAGCAGAGAAATCAGTATGTTAAACAGCTGTGCAATGCATGAGACATAACAGCATTCATACCTAAAACTAGATCTGTACAGAAAAGAAGACTGAATTAGTTACAAAGCGTCTCGGTGTTATGCTATGATGGTTTGCTTTCTCATATTTGAATCCTGAGGTTAGAAAAAAAGAAAGTTAGCAGATGGAGTTCACATTCACAATTTCATGGACGTCCCTAGTATAGGTATATAAAAAAAATCATGCCTTCATTATGTCTTACTTTACAGAGGATGGATTTATAACTGAACAAAGAGTCGGTTCCAGCGTTTCCTGTTACAGATGGAAGGAGGGCAAATAAAAAAACATGTACTACAGTAAACTAACATTTGTTTGTACATTTATGCAGATCTTTATGACATTCTGACATTTGACTAGGCATGGGACGATAACCGTTTTCAAAGTATACCGCGGTATGGAATAGTCAAGGTTTTCATACTGCCAAAATTTTCTGCTATAACGTTCCTAAGGTATGTGTAAGATTTTTTGATTTACTTTTTTTTTGTTTTTTTAGGTGTAAATTGTAAAGACATCTGTGTTTTTGAAACAAATGAAGACAGCAGAATTCAATGATTTATTTGAATTATTTAGCCTGACACGTTTACTGCTCCAAAATACTTTAAATGTTCATTTAAAAAGAATACATTTTAGAGCAGTAAACACAATACCGTCATACTGTGAAACCGTGATATTTTTATCCAAGGTTATCATATCATCAGAATATTATACCGGCCCATGTCTACATTTAACAGAAATACTTTTTACAAATACCAATTAAGCCCATTGTCTTGTTTAATGCAAAGTAGGTGTTCAAGGTTTACTACGGTTTGGAAAAGTCAGGGTTTTAACCACTAAACTTTTCTGTTTTACCGCTCTTAAGGTATTTGTAAGGTTTTTTTTTTGTGTGTGTGTGTTTTTTTTAACAACTATTTAATTTAGTTTTGTAAGGCAACAGTATCTCCAGCATAAAAGGACCTTCCACATGCTACTGGTCAGCCCACGATTGAGCAAACATCTGACTAAAAAACTAAATCGCATATAACCCAACATCCAAACATGCTGGACTTGAACAGTGCAGTGGCTTTACTTTATATCCAAAGAAAAGAAAGATACCTTTATATTTTGTAAAGACATCTGTGTTTTTGCAATTAATGAAGACAGCAGAAGTCGATTTTTTATTTTAATTATTTAGCCTGACATGTTTACTGATCATTTTAAATGTTTCTTAAAATAAAATATGTTGTGTTCAATGTTTTCCCAGATATTTAGAAAGAACGTATTTTAGAGCAATGCTAACAATAATCACAATAACCAAGAAACCGTGATATTTTTATCCAAAAT
The DNA here is from genome assembly GCA_903798035.1 of Danio albolineatus. Lineage (NCBI taxonomy): Eukaryota > Metazoa > Chordata > Actinopteri > Cypriniformes > Danionidae > Danio > Danio albolineatus. Next base: position 1,773,053 of record CAIGQQ010034671.1, read on the forward strand.
TATCATACCATCGGAATCTTATACCGGCCCATGTCTATTGCAAAAACATATTTATCCCTTATTTTCATATCCCAATCTTGACAGGTATGATATGAGAATACTGTTGTCCATGTAAACATACTAATTGATACGTTTTAACTCTCTACAGGCCACTTAAAAAATGATATTCTAATTAATGTCAAGGAAGTTGCCATATATGGTTCCTCATCTGATAAAAGGGTTAATCTTTTTTATCTCATTTAAAGGTTGAATTTCTTGTCTGAAGACAACAACTACACTTTCAGAGCTTCCAGAAATAAGAAAAAAAAGAATCTGTCATAACTATTACTGATGGGTTAAATGGGTTAAATTATTATTATTATTATTATCATTATTAATAAATAATAATAAAAATGTAATACTTTCACGACAGTCAGAATAGATTTATGGCAATCCTGTCTTACCTGGTGGAGAAGGAGGAGAGGAGGACGGAGGGAGGGAGGATCTGAGAGCTAGTGCTCAGGTGTGTTGGGGGAGGTTGTGGGATGTTGGGTCCAGATGAAGCGACTGTATATTTGAGGAAACACAAACACAAGCTAAATCACAGCTAAGCATGACAGTCACGCACAGCACTAAACTAAAGACAGGGGGAATAAAGGATAATTACATTATAAAGCATTTGGAATAATCCATATTCAGTCACACTTTACAACATGGTTTCATTAATATTAGTTAATGTGTTCGCCAACATGAACTAAAAATAGTTGTAGCATTTATTAATCATAATTCGGCATTTACTAATGCATAATTAAAAATCCTAAATTGCACTAGTTAACATTAATTAATGCACTGTGAGTTAACAAGAACTAACAACTGTATATGTCATTAAGTAAAATGAACAAAAATCAACAAATATATTTATTACTGTTTATGTCAACTAATGTAACCTTTTTGTAAAGTGTTACACTGTATTTTTAAAAATAGCGGAAATATTTCTCCTATACTCAGCAAGGCTGCATTAAATTCCAAGTGCAAAAAAACCCAAACCTTACAGTAATACATTTCTGAAGCTACAGGATAATTTCTGAAACAATCATTTCCACATTAAGAAAAATCATTAAATGGATAGCTCACCCAAAAATGACAACTTATTCACCATTTACTCTCTCTCGAGTGGTTCCAAACTAGCCATGGAACGATAACCGTATACCGTGGTTTGGAAAAGTCAAGGTTTTAAAACTGCTAACGTTTTCTGTTATACCGTTCCTATGGTATATGTGAGATTTTTAATTTACGTTTTTTAGGACAACAGTATCTCCAGAAAAGATATCCAAAAATGCGGTTTCAAATTGTAAAAAAAATTGTGTTTTTGAAACTAATGAAGACAGCAGGAGTCAATGATTCATTTGAATTATTTAGCCTGACATGTTTATTGTCCTAAAATATTTTAAATGTTTCTCGAAATATTATATAATTTTTTAATAATATTATATAATATTATTAATAATATTAAATAATATATTGTGTCCAGTGGGGGGAAAAGTTTTTGTTTTTTTACCCAGACATTTAAAAAGATTATATTTTAGAGCAGTAAACACAATACCGTAAAACTGAGATATTTTTATCCAAGGTATTCATCCCGTCAGAATATTATACTGGCCCATGCCTATTTCAAACCATCATCTTTTTTCTTTTCAATACTAAAAATAATTTGAAGATAACCACTGTAACCACTGTAGGCATGGGACGATAACCGTTGTCAAGGTATACCGCGGTTTTAAAACCGCCAATATTTTTTGTTATACCGTTCCTAAGGCATGTGTAAGATTTTATTTTTTTACATTTTTGATTTTGTTTTTTTAGGGCAGCAGTATCTCCAGCAGTAAAGATCTCCAAAGATGCTGCTTTAAATGGTAAAGAAATCTGTGTTTTTGAAACAAATGTCGACAGCAGAAGTCAATGATTCATTTTCATTATTCAGCCTGACATGTTCACTGCTCCAAAATATTTGAAATGTTTCTCAAAATAAAATATATTGTGTTCAAAGGGGGAATGGTTGAGTTTTTTAGCCAGACATTTAAAAAGATTATATTTTAGAGCTGTAAAGACAATACCGTCAAACCGTGATATTTTTATCCAAGGTTATCATACTGTCAGAATTTTATACTGTCCCATGCCTAAACCACTGACTTCAACACGTTTGGAACAACTAAAGAGTGAGTAAATAATGACAGAGAGTTTTGAGGGCATGAACTATTGCTTTAATAAAAGTAGAGTACCAATGTAAATTGGGCAAAGAAATTTCTGAAGGATCATGATATTACTGGAGTATTAGCAGCGCTTTATATCATATATTACAGTACAAGAGCATTAAAAAAATAAAATATTATTTGAAAACGTTACCATTTTTTAATGGATTTTAAACCAATAAATGTGAAAAAGTAAACAAGTTGACCAGTAAAGGCCATATATATCTGAATAAAAATTCAAATAAAATAAATAGTGGTATTCTTACCAACAGTGCCATGCCGGAGATTAGGCAATTGAGATAGATCAGGTTCATCCTCCTCCAGGTCATTGAGGCTGTAGACCTGCTGTAAGTCCACATCCAGCTCTCTGAAGTCTTTGGTGAGGACCCCCGGCCTTGGGAGCAGGATTCCCCCTAGATTGGGCTTTGCCAGCTGCTGCCACTGGTGCAGAGTCGCTGAGCCTGAGGATAAAGCAGATGAAGGATGATCTATTGTTTCATAATAACACTTGTACTTGTAATACTTACAATAATTGATAATATCTATAATGCAATTACACATCTTTTATGATAATCATGTTTTAATCTTTTGTAGCAAAAGTATTTTAGTATTTTCAGGAAGTCATAAAGTTTGATGTCAGATTCCTGATTTTATTTGTTATGAGTTTCTTATAACTTATAAAACAAAGAAGTATTATTCTCACTATTTAGAAATACTGAAAAGGTTGCTATTTCACATATTTGAAAAAATACCCTGTAACATTTCATAGATTCTTTAAAATGAAATGATCTATATTATTTTACATGAACTTAAATTTTATTTTCGAGAAGCTAAAAATATATTCTATACCTTGTTTTTTTATTATTGGTTAATTTACAGATCATTGAAATAAAATAATACATAAAAAATATGAATAATGGTATGATGAATTAAAATACTTTTGATTATTTAAAAATTGATGCAACACAAAAACATTAAATTAAATTAAATTAAATTTTAAAAATGTGTGTTGTTTTACAACCCAATGTAATAAATACTCATCAGAAACTTTTTTTTAAATAATTGAACTAAATGTGTAACATTAAAACTTTGAGAAAGATGTTAGTCTATTATCTTACCCCAAAAAAATACATTCTAAGCAGAAATTATGAAAGTACATGCAATTTGTCAAAGATATCTTGATATAAAATGATGATAATTTTAAGGTAACTATTTGACAGACTGCTTATAACTTGAAAATTATTTTACCACGGTGCACCATAATAATGCACCTTCCATGATAATGGCAAAAATGTCAAAAAAATGTCAAAAATGTCAAAAAAAAATTATTTCACATGGCATGTACCAAAAAATTTACAAAAATATCATTATTATTATTATTATTATTATTATTGTGGTCGTTGTTGTTGTTATATCTATTGTAATTATTTACCCTCAAATTCTTGTTTTTATGTATTATATTCTACTTATACACTTGTATCAAGGGTGTCAAACTCAGTTCATGGAGGACAACAGCTCTTCAGTTTAGCTTTAACCCTAATTAAATACACGTGATCAAACTAATTGTGTCGTTCAGGCTTATTTTAAACCTCCAGGTAAATGTATTAAAGCAGGGTTGGAACTAAACTGTGCTAGGCTGCATCCCTCCAGAGTTTGACATGCCTGATCTAGAATGATATATGTATGCGCTGTATGCGTGTGTATCCACTGACCCTCCAGTGGTTTGACGATCTGCAGTCGTTCGGGCAGGTGCGAGCGAGATGAGCCTGTGCCAGAGGAATGTGTGGAGGTGCCAGAGTAGTTTGTTCCAGTAGACGCGGTGCTGCTATTGGGTGTGAGGAAGCCACTGGATCCTCCATCACTGCCGCTGCTTCCACTAAGCAGAGCGCGGAGCTTTCTTTCCCTTTCCACCTCGAAGAACGGCCGCTCGGATGTGTGGCTCTCCTGACGCTCAGAGAGTGACCGCAGCGCTTCTTTTAAGTCCTGTCCACCGGGAGTACCAGGCTGACCCAAACGCTTCGACTCCAATAACCTATACAGATTATGACTTATTTATTATACAGGTCATGTAATGAATCTGCAAACAGTTTTTTTTTTTATCAAATTAATTTTTTTACTTTACCAAAATAAGTGGAATCTATCGAGCCCCTGAAGGATTGTGTGCAAAAAAATAGACCTTCGCACACGCACATGATACTATGTTGTGCACACGAGACAGATGTAGCGTGCACGACATAGACATACATATTGCACACACATATCGTGTGTGCATGGCATAGATATACATATCATGTCCGCAAGACATAAGCATCGCGTGCACATGACATAGACATACATATAAGGTGGCTATAACATACGTATTGTATGCACATGACATAGACATATGTAAGAATTGCCTATGTCTCTCCATGATAATAAACCCTGAAAATTATTATGGAATTCCACGAGACAAGACCACGAGAATGGTCAAGCATTAAAACAGTGAACTGGCTAATATAAGAAGATCAGAAGACCAGCTGTTCATCTGTCCTATTCAAATCATCCTGAGCTCTCTTCCTGACTGTATGTCTTTGCTCCATCAGAGTAGACCATTTACATCTCACATAAACCGTTCAAGGTTTTAACTTGGTGCATCTTGTAGTTTTATATTCATGTTTGGTATCATTTTAAATGTCTCTGTGTGATTGGTAAAGTGGTCTTAAGGTCATTATAATATTTCACTGGTATTTGTTCATTTTGGTTTTAACTTTGATGAAATCTCTGCCAGATGCTCCCCCTCCAGAGGTGATTAACACATCAATACACTAGGCAAGGGTCACTGTGACGCCCTGTTGGGTATTTAAGGTTTAGATGTTGTACAGATCGGGGGATTCTTTAACCAGAAGACCCCTTTGCAACGTATACGTTTCTGGGCTCTGTCTCAGAGCTTATATGTTGCAATGTCTTTCTACATGGCCAGGTATTAATCTTTAACTCTGTTGTACAATCTGAATTGGCACATATTGTGTATAATTATGTGAATTGGAATGGAAAATCTTTGCCTGACAAATAAATACAATTCTTATTTAAACTCTCATATTTCCTGACAATCACTGACTTAATATGATATAATCTAGTGGCTAAATCAAACTCTCTTTAGGTATGAGCATTCAAATTATAATAAATTGGAGTCAGATTAAATTCGGAGTTGGAAACGAATTAAAATACGTTAAATATTTCTCTTCACATGTGCTAAAAGGCTTACATGCATTTAACTTCACCCATGCTGTTAGCTTCGTCGTTGGGCTAATACATGGATCCTTACACATACATATCAGGTGGATATAACATTCGTATTGCATTGCATGCACATGACCGACAGACATCTTGTGTGCGCACGACATACACATCACATGTGAAAGTCTTCTTTTTTCTTTCTTTATTTATTTTTTATTTTAGGGGCTCCATAGGAAATCACATAAAATGTTTACACTACTACATTTTAGTTTTAAAACAGCCTTAAGAATTCCCATCCACACTGGCGTTTCACCAAGAGTTTCTGAACAGATCATATGCACACATCTGAGCTCCAGGCAGTCAGTGGGTGCTTTGAGCACACCTCCCCAGATGAGAGCAGCCAGGGGCAGACTGGGACAAAAAGCCACACCAGCCTACGTTACCACACAGATACAGCCCCGATCACGGACACGCACAATCACTACTTATAGTAGGCGTGAATGGTGAGAAAATTGCTTAGTATATTTTAGTATAATGAATTAGAAGTATATTTTCTGTTGTCTTTATACCTCCCCTACCGCGCTACTGTCTTCCAATACAGCAGGCAAATTTAAACCTTTCAAGAATATTTTAGATAATTTTATGCATTTGGCAGCGTCTGATTTTAGAGGCCTTTTTTTTTTGCTTTCTCTGAGCTTTTTCGGCACCACCCTTTACTTTTTTACAATCCATCTCTGACAATTAGCTTGTGTTGCACTTACTATTTGTTTGATATTCTTGCCAGATTTTGATTAAGTCCATGCAACCTCTGATTTGGTCACCAATTGGGCCAAATGCTTGACATTTATTATTATTATTATTATTATTATTATTATTATTATTATTACTATTATTATTATCATTACTATTATTTTATTATTATTATTATTTTTTTATTATTATTATTATTATTATTATTATTATTATTATTATTATTATTATTATTATATTCACATCTTGCAAGAGATAAAAGCTGCCTGCATGTAAAAACTATATCTTAAAAAAACTCAATGGCCCACATTTAAAAAATGGTCCGGCCCTTCTGGCATTTGCCAGAATTTCCAGATGGCCAATCCGCCCCTAAGAGCAGCGCTGGATCTCATCTCACTATATTTGTTAAACGTGATATTTAGTTCATCTTTTCTCTATCTAATGTCTTTTGAATCTATTACTTGTTCTCAGGTAACTTGTTTTGGCTGAGCGCAAAGATAAGTTAATATATTAAATTATGTAACCACGTACACTGATTCTGCACATTTGGCTGATTGCTTAACTTTATTTCCTATATTGAATAAACTTATGGTACTTATACTTTTATAATGGACATTACTGATTATTAAAAACTGATATTCAGCAAGAGACAGGGTATGTTTCGTATTTTCCGAATAAAGTGAAAGGAGGCAGTTGTTATAGGCTCAGTTTTGTTATAAATATGCACACAGTGAAGATGACGCTCATATAAATATGTAACTACATGACGCTTTAAAATTTTTGGTGTCTGTTAAGCTTATAATATCAAAATGAAAATAGGCAGTTCCTTATACCATGTTTCCATTTTATTGTTAATGTGTGAAACAACTTAGCCAGGATGATGTGAATGAGGTTAGAAAGTAGCCTACACTGTTCCCTTTGAAGATTTACCCGACGTGTCCCCAGGAGTTTGTTTTCTATATCAAACATGTGAAGACTGAAGTTACCGTAAGGGTGCAAGACCTTTGTGTATGCTACTTAATATTGAGGAAAACGAAACAAAAACAAAAACGCCTTTTCAGCATTTCCAAAGCGCTCTGTTTCCAGGGCTTGAAAATTCCAGGGTAGTGTGGACAAAAGGTGTAACTGTAGCAAAACTTATGCATTTTAGAACTAAAACGTATTAGTGTAAACAGGGTCTTAGACAGTTAAACTGCAGCTGTTCTTCAGAAAAACTCTTTGGTTTTCAGCATGTTTGTATATTTGAGCACTTTCCAAAATTGACTACAATTTTGAGTTTTACCTTTCAAAAAGTTCAAACACTCACTGAAGTTATAGATTATAGGGGTCACCAAACCTGGAGGGCCGGTGTCCTGCAAAGTTAAGCTCCAACCCTAATCGAATACTCCTGAATAAGCCAATCAAGGTCTCATTAGGTATGCTTGAAACCTCCAAGCAGGTTTGTTGAGGCAAGTTGGAGCTAAACTCTGCAGGGACTACAGTCCTCCAGGACCAAGTTTGGTGACCCCTGCTCCTGAGGGAAAAGCCATGCATTAAGAGTCGAGGGATGAAAATAAAATAATGTTATTTGAACAGATTGAAGATGATCATATTTTTTGCTATTAAGAATTTAGAAGACAGTGCTGTAGTTACATTTACCCCTATCTTCAAATTAAAAGGTTTCAGTTTCCGGTTTTAATGCAGCATTTTAAAAATAATTAACTATTTTTTGCAGATTCTGCAAGCTGTATGTAATCTTTTGGCCTTAACTTTTTCCATACAATAAATTAGTGCTCAACAGTGAGTCATTATTATTCCATTGTTGTACACTAAACATCTAGAGAATACCAATAGTTTACTAGTGTTTGCACGCTGAATGAATTTCTGTGTCTGACCACAAGATGACATCCACAACAGAATACTATGAGTGTACTTTTTTTCTGCTTTATTCTGCGATAACAACCTCTTGGATGTTCTTTATCCCTAACTTAATTGTCAAAGAAATCTTAATGAATAATGAAATCTTAATGGACACTGACCCATGATCCTGTGAATGTGTTGGAGGAGAGTGTTTATCCTCCAGGATGATGCTAATGTCTGATTCATTATAGCTGGTCCGCGGTGTGCTGATTCGACTGGAGCGTAAAGATGTAGGGCTTGAACCTGGAAGTTGTGGTGAGGGATTCTGAGAGCGCAGTCGAGACACCTGATTGGCCACCTTCACCGTCTCAAACACCCGCAAAGGATGAGTCCTGTGCAGAGCATTCAAGAGACATCAGGTTGCAATCCAGGATTTATAGAAACAATAGAATAAAAATATATATTATGTATATCAGTATTTACTATCTACTATTGATATATTTAAGCTCTTTAAATAAATATACATTACCATTCAAAACCCTGTGGTCAATATTTATTGATTTATTAAATTAATTAAAACTAGAAAGTATATAGAAATGCACTTTGTTATTCAACATATTCAGTTAATCCAAACTGACAACAGAAACTTTTACTGTAGCTAGTCTTGCACAAGATTTGGGATATTTTGTAAATGGTTATGTGTTAAAATCAGGCTTATTTTTTTATTTGCCATTTAAATTGGCAAGGGTAATGAAAACGCAGCTACTGTAACAAAAAAAATCCCTAAATGTTATCATTGTGAACTTTCTGCTCATCAAAAAAACCTACAGAAATAATAAGCTAATTTCAACATTGTATATAATATTAAGAACAATCATGACAATTAAATATATACTAGGGGTGTAATGAGAGCTTGTGCGATTTATGATTATTCATTCATTCATTCATTTTCTTTTCGGCTTAGTCCCTTTATTAATCCGGGGTCGCCACATTTATGATTATTATTTATTTTAATTTATGCTATCCATAATTTATGCAACTGCCTGTCAGTTGAATTTGTTGAAAAACATTTTGCAGTGTTTATGTTTTTGTTGTGTTTTATTTCTGCATACAATTATTTCAAGTAGAAGTTTTATTTCGTATAGTAGAAGCTGATTTAAAAATGCACATTTTTTTACATTTAATATTTTTTGTGCAAATAAAAGGCCCTTTTTCAATATTTATATATATTATCCCTAAAGATTTCTTTAAAGTCTAAAAATCTTGTCTCGTTCTCAAGAAGTCTCGTGTCTTATCTCGTCTCATGAATAGGGCCAGACTGAATTTGCGGACATATTTTGGCATTTCTGCGAGGATTTTATTAAAAATTTGTGGATTTATGCGGAATGATTTTGGGAGTATCATAACTAAAACCTTAATTTATGAAATGAAAAGTAATACATTTGTAACTTTAATGTTTACAATGCAGATCCAATTAGATCCACTTTATTTGTTAAAGGAAGCAAGCCTCTCATACAAAGTATCTACTAAAAGACAGAAAATATAACTTTAAAACTGTATTGTAAATTAATCCTATGAATATTTTCATATTAGTCAATAATATTACTGAAATTAATAAAAAAATGAATAAATATAAATTTACACACATTTAAACCAGTAAATAAACAGAATCAATGATGGGCTAAAAAATCTGCGGAATTCTGCACGCACAGATTACGTGTTGGCCTACTCATGAGATATGTGCCTCGTTTCACCCCTAGTAAGCACCCTTAATTTAATAATTAAGAAGACAAATCTAAATAAATGAAGCCTTAAAATTAAAATGGAATTAAATTAAAATGCAGATTAAATAAATTAAAAAATCAGAGTTCTTGAAGTAATTGAACTGTTGCAGTATGTACTCAGGTGACTAACTTGTACTCAGTAGGTGCTGGACTGTCTAGGCCTTTCCGGAAGGTTCCTTCAATCTCAGCGGCGAGTGAATCCATTGGAAAGACAGCTGCCAGTGTGCTGTATCTCTGCACTGTGCTGTTGGGCAGACTCTTATTGCGCAGGTTTTTAATGTCCTCTCTAGCCTCGTGGAGCATGTCTTCACACTCGGAGTATCTCTCCTGCAGTTCCTTCAGCTGCCACCAGAGGGAGTCACAACATCAATAACTAACACTGAGCACGAAACTGTCCACTGTTATTGTAAAACACTGTTGGGAGACAAATAGTGATGGATTTTACCTCTGTTTTGAGCTGTGTCTGAGACTCACGAGAGGCATTCAGATGTTGCGTTAACTCCTCGTTCTCAGCTGTGAGCTGAATATAGATGGAAATTGCATGTATTTATGGAAATGTGTTCTCGAAATTGCCACCTTGGAATTATGAGGTTCTATTTGCATACTGGAGAGTTCTGAGATAATGGGCTTTAAAGTTTTGCATTCAACTTAGAAAAAATTATATCGGGAACAAGCTTCTTTTGTACACGAAAAGGACAGAGACACGAAAGCTATTCAAAATGAACAGTATAAAAATCGTCAAATTTGTAAGTAGGGATTTTTAATTGTTGACTATTTGACCTTTAGGCCTTGATATTGTAAAATTAAATTGTAAAATTATTAAGACATATAAAAGGAAAACAGACAATGCTTCACATATACATACAGTATATTAAATTGTCAACTATGCAACAACATTTTTACTAATAGACTGAAATTACTAATAATCTCACTTAAAGGTGCAGTAGGTGATTGTCTTCAGAAATTTTTTTTGTTGTGCTGGTTGAAAGTTTCTTCACATTTCACTAATACTGATTAAAGTAAATAGTCTAATGTATTTATGTATTTTTATATTCTGGTAGACGTAAGACTAAAAAACGTTCATCCAATTAAAACTTGTCAGGCCGACATTTCCCATAATTCTGAAAAGTAGCCCATACTGACTGTCAGCAAATGTAGATTTGTACATCTGCTGCCATTTGCGCGTACACACGCCTGCACACACATTTACCTGCACACTAGAGAGAGAGAGAGCAAAACAACTGCTGAAGCTGAATTAAAACTTTTTAAAACGCTGAATCAATATTGGAGTTACTTTTGCATGCTGGAGGAAGGATGACACCATGGCTGAAGTATTTCTGTTAGACAGGTAATGTTATGTTTTATAAGTATTTTAAAACATAAGCAAAGCTTATGTAGATTGTGTCATTACAAATGGGTTATATGCACAGAAGTGTTGTTCAGCCACTGTAACTATTTTCAGTTTCATAAGGGACCCATTACAGCATCAATAATGTCGACTTTAACATGAGTAAACAGCACTATTCTGCCTAGCCTGCTTTACTGAGGTGAAGTTGGTTTTATATTCACACTGGTTCATTTTTCAACAATGACAATCTGTGATGGGTCCCTGTATTGTTTACCACACTACTCTGAATATTCGGTCAAAAATAGCATGCAAATATGGCTGGTAATAAGTGTAACTCCTGAACGCTGCCGGTCAAAGCACTAAGCATAGTCGCTTTAGGGCTGCGTGTGAGAGAGAGAGCCCAGCGATCCTTGCATGCATAAAATATTTCATATTATGACAATGCACATTATGTTTTGCTTCCTAACTACACAACTGAAAGCGTGCTAGATATAACACAGTTTTTCGTTGAGAATTGTAGTATTACAAAGTACTATACATTTTTCGAATTGGCAATTGACAGGATTAAGTGGGTTTCTGTCATCTTTAATGTGCGTGTTCATGATTTCATGAGGCATGGCTTTAGACGGCAGGGGAGGGAGTGTATTTGAAAGATATTATGCTAAGCGGTTAGCATTTAGGCAGATCACCAACTGCACCTTTAACAACAAAAGCACCTCTAAACCATTGTGTTGAAAGATTCATTTTTCAAATGCTCGAGATGTTTTTAAATGCATTTTAAAAAATCAATCATTCCCCAGATACTGTATGTACAAGAGCTGCATTTTTAGGTTTTCCGTTTTATGTGAAAATGCATTCTTATCATTTTTTCAACATGTTCAACTTCTCTTGGCCTCTGAGATTATCCTGATTGTATCTTTTGTTTTCATTCAAAGCGCTGATTCACTGAAAAAAAATGATGTCTGCAAAATTGTTGAAAACAATTTATAGGTGTTGAATTTAAACAAACAAAAGAAATTTTGTAATGTTTAACGTAATTTGTTTGTTTAAATTCAGCCCAAATAAATTTTACAACCATGTTTACATTTAACTTAAAAATAATCAGCAAATCCAAGGAATCATCTTTGAATCCTTTTTTTCTTTTTCTTTTTTTAATGTATTTATGCTACAAAATAACTTCATGGAACTGGATCTTTACTTGATACTCTAATGATTTATGGCATGAATTAAAAAAACTAAATCTGTCAATTTAACCCATACAATGTATACCTGTGTAATATAAGATTGGTTGTGTCCACAAAAGACAGCTAGAACCTTATAATTCCAAAATGTGAAGAAATGCTGCAATGAAACAAGAGTCTGTCTGTTTGTGTTAGTGTTAGCATGTCTCACCACTTTGTAGCGCTGCTCCAGATCAACAATCTGTCCCAGTAGGCCACTAATCTCCTCTTGTTGTCTTAATGAATCTTCCACCTTGCGCGCCAATTCCTCTGACAGAGACACAACCTGCTTATTCGCTGACGCTGATCAGACAAAAAGGATAAGAGGAAAGTTTAGTCAGTTAGCTATTTTAAAGGAAACTTTTTGGAGATTCTGAATGACGCTCGGCAGCATTGTGGGTAATTTACTCACTGAGTTCATCCACACACACCATCATCAGCCTTTGCTCTTGTTCTTCATAATTGCTGGTCTCGAATGTTAATTCATCAGCCTAAAAAAAGATGGATGTAAAAACACATATAACTTTGCTGTGATTACTAACTCATAAGTGGGTTCTATCAATACCAGCTGGTAATTTAAACAAATGTAGGACAAATTCTAAATAATTTCACTTTAAACATAAATTGCACATTGTTATTTTGACCCAGTCAGAAGGGACAAAAGTTACACAACAATATTTGTTAGATTTACTTGCATAATCTTGTTTATTTTGAATATATCTGGCAATGACCTTGTTAATGTTAACTGCAAACATATAAAACTGCATTTTCCTTTTAAATTTCACCTCCATCAAATGTTTCAAAAGCCATCCAACAATGCAAAATGTTAACATTGTCTACAATGTTTGAATATTTTTTAATATTATTGACAATTTGCATTAAATTTATAAAACATATTATTCAAAACACTGAAAACCTTTAATGTGGAAGCGAAAAATAAGGTATGGCCATTAGCAGTCGGACATAAATAACAGTGTTACTTTCGTCCACACAGGAACTCGTGCCATTTAAACCTGATTTACTTTTAAACTGAAAAACTCAGACATTGCAAACTTGATGATGTACTATTGTCGACTGATCATTAGTGTGACACATGAAAAGAGAAACACAACTTGTAAATAAATAAATAAATAAACAGCTACATTAATTTACTTTCTGGAATTAAAAACTGAAATTTGGAGCTAACTGTGAGAAATCAGGTGATATTTGGCAGCTCCATCAAGGGTTGCATGCTGAATGTGCTGTTATAGCCTGGAAAGCAAACGTTGTCTGGGCTTCAAGGAAAATCACTAAGCTACTTTCGTCCCACATTTCTCGTTGTCCACGCTCTGTCCTTCATTCATTCATTCATTCATTCATTCATTCATTCATTCATTCATTCATATCTATATATATATATATATTTTTTTTTTAAATTATTTACTTTATTTCATTTTTTTTTTTTGAGATTATGCACTGTTGGACCTAATAAGTTACGAAGTAATTAGTTATGGTATTTAAATCTGCTGGGAAACTAAAGTTAGGTATTGCATTTTATCTTAGGCAATTAATTGCAGTTACTTGCCTTAAATACTGTACATAAATGCAACCGTGCTGTATACAGTACATTTGTATTGGATTTTTTATTATACAAATATATTTTGCAAAACAATTGTGTTTTTCAACTAGAGAAAGTTACAGTTATCAAGATAATTGCACATGCTTAAGAACATACATGCTTTACATGTACAGTGTAATCATGTACGCACCCACTGCACATATACACTTGTAATTGTTTATCTATCTGCACACTTCTGATTATTAATACCAACCTGTACGTATAATCACTTATTGTAAATCTCTGTTCATAACTAATGCAACCTGTATATAATGTTCATAGTACATCCATCTGTAAATATCACCATAGATTTTCTATAACTGCACTTTATAATTTATACCTGTATTCTGCACTTTCTGCTATTGCACTCCTGGTTAGACCTTAACTGCATTTCGTTGCCTTGTACTTGTACATGTGTAATGACAATAAAGTTAAATCTAATCTAATCTAATCTAAAAAAAAATCAAGTGACATATTAGTTCATGAATATACATTTGTTATTTAAATATTTTGCATAATAATTCAATTTCTCAACTAAAGGAGGTTACATTTATCCCAAAATTGCACATGCTGAAGAAACAATGAATTGGGTAAGAAATTAATGCCAATATAGTCCGTATTTTGTGTTTTGATACATGCATTGTTTATCACTTTTTAATTATAATTTTTTTAAATAAACTAAAGACCATCATTGTCTCAAATTTCAGTTTTTAATTTCTATTTTCTACGCAATGAGATGTATAGGAATTTGAAGTAGTCCAGAATCAGCTAACTGAATACGTTTTTAGACAATGTAATTAGAAAAGATTTATAAATACAATTTTAATGATGTAATTAGTAATTAATCACTTTTTAGAGGTAATTTTCCCAACACTGACTGTATGCATGTATGTAAACACACCTCTGTGCGCAGCTTAAAGTTCTCTTCTTCCAGTCCTTTGAGTTTCTGCTGCAGGAAGTCATAATTGATGTAGTTGCTGAGAGATGAGGATGAATCGTTTCTTTTCAGCCTGACAGTGGAGAAAACAGTTATCAGTGGCAGAATGATGTTGTCGATCACTGCTGTATGCGCGTGTCTGTGTGTTAGACTTACAGTGTTTCTGACGCATGCTCTATATCTTCAGTGCTGGCATAAAAGTGCAGGAGATCATCTCTCATGGAGAGCTCATGACGCAGCTGGGCAATCTGTGAGAACAGACCCACAATCAGTATAAAAGTCCATTATAATGCATGATATCAGTAAGAAGGACAAACCTACTTATTAAACATGCCAGTTATTTGAACTCAAATTATGCTTTAGATGACATAACACTAACAAAAAGGTTTGAACTACGGATGTTAACAATTATTTGATGATAGATTATTTGTCGATAACCACTTTAATTGAAAGTTTATTAGGCATAGATATTACAAAAGGATAAAAAGTTATAAAGTTATGCTATGCACAGTGAGACAAACAGTTTCACGAATTACATAGTCATGTCAAGTGTATGCAGTTTATATTTACTTATCGAGACACTCTCTTGACATTGTGTTTGGGATGCATAAAACCCTGCTGTGTAGTTCTGCAAAAATCTCCATTATATCTGTAGATGCAATTGTAATTTACACAATCTGTCATGTCAAGTGACGTCAGTAATGTATACACCTTATTAATCGTTAACAATTAATCGATCGTTAATTTAAATAATGATCGATCATGGAAATTTGTGGAAACTGACGTTCATAGTTTGAACAAAATGACACAATGTTAAACATTTCTGTTAAATAACAGTTTCCGTATTTTGTGATTCACGAGTTTTTTCCATTTATTCACAGTTGTGAATTGCATCATGGGACTTTGATCTCTGTTCTGTCGACTTTTGATGTTGAATATTTTGAACTGTAGAGTTTAACAAAGTGATTTTTATTGACATTTCAGTAGTTTCAAATAATAATAATAGTGTAAGAAATAATAAATTGAGAAATAATTCTGTAAAACAGGCTCAAACAGAACAGAAACAGAAAACTCTCTTTTGTACCATAACATACAACACAAACCCAGACAATATATGACTTTAAACTATTAAAAATGTTAATAAAAGTCACTTTTTTAAAACTTTTCAAGGTTAGTTGTTGTTGTTGGAAGAAAGTTGTTGAAAGAAAGATCAAGGTCCCACAATACAATTCAAAAGCAATTAAAAGGGGGGTTGGGGTGATGTGGTTGGGGGGGGCGAACGGAAATTTTCTGGATTTTTTTTTACAAAAATAAATAAGTCCTGTCATTATTACTCAAATCTGATCATTTTATTGAAGCAAAAGTAGCATTTACACATTTATGCTGCTCAGCTCATAATAACAGTATGTTAAGCTACAAAAACACCAAAAATGTGTCACAAAAACAGTTATCAGCATTATAACTGTGCATGCTGCACTATTTCATTTTAATTAAGTTTTAGTAATTTTGTCATTTATATTTTAGCTCTAGATATTTGAGGGATTCAAGTTCAACTAAATGAAAATGAGAAATATATGCTTGGAATCTAGGTAAAATTAATTAAACGTAAAAACAAATTGACATATCCGTGCATGCAAAGGTTCTGTGTGATCCTTTTAACCAGTAATCTCAGCTCAAATTGATTATGTTACTTATTATTTGATCTTCGAATTTTGAAATATGTGTAAAACTGTTTGAACATTTTAATAATGATCATATTAGTTTATCTATGATGTATACTGCAGTGCAGTGGAGAGATCAGAGCCGGTAGATTTAAAACGTAATCTCATCCACTTCTCCCAAAATACATGAAAGCAAGTGGTTGTTTAACTGGGAAAAGAATAGAGCAAATGTTCTAGTTACCTTAACAGTGTGTATCTGTTGTCAAACTATGTAAAATGATCACTGATGCCATAGACATCAGCTTATATTTTACTAACAATAAAAACAGAAGAAGCTACTTTGTGTTTCATTAATGACACACCCCTGGTCAATTGAGCCTGTTCGTTAATCAAAATGCATTGGGACAGCTAACCAATAACAAAACATTTTGTGTCATTTAGCGTCTTCATCAAACCCCAAACTAATCAAGCCATTTATGCCAGGCTAGGGAGAAAGTTTTTGTAATAATGTAAAATATGTTAAAACTGTATGTTTTCACCCTCCGACCCCTGAAAAAAAAATTAAGACTTTGTAAAGAGCATAATAAGACCCCTTTAACATTTACTTTATTACAATAAAAGATTTTAGTTTCATGCTTTTACTTGTATTTTAGAATCATTATATGTACAGTATAACAATTCGGACCTCTTCCTTGGTACTCTCCAGCTGTTCGTCCAGTAGTTTGTTGTGTTCTGTCAGGGTTTTATTCTTCTTGAGCAGCGACTGGCCTATCCGGGCTGCCAATTCCAGATCCCGCTCTTTCTGCAAGGAAACACACGCAGTTGCGGGACTTTTATTATGTCATGACTGAAGCATCTATGATAATTAGCACCAACTAGTAAATCTGAGACTGCGGAAAAAGACATGGGCTCTCTCACCTCTTCAAGCAGATGTGTAACTGCCTCAATGTCATGATACGTCTTTGTGATTTGACCAACTCTCTCTGAACACAGCACTGCAGAGGACAAAAAAAACATAAAAGAATGTAAAAGAGCAGAATATGGTTGGCTGATGGGCTCATAATAAAAGATAAAAAACTAAATGCATTAAAATTATTGTACTAAATATCGTCACTGCTTGTGTCCAAACACATCTGGTGTTCAAATGCATCAAAAAGAGATATAAAAGAATGCATACAGGACGGTAGAGTTAATGTGACCCAGCCATGACGAGACGTCTCGTCTATGCAGACAAGAACAAGAGCCTCACAATCTGATCCATATTAAAGGTTAATTCTCTCACGTTCATCCCTACTGATAGAAACTTATCAGGCCTGCATCTACTGAAGTGATTTCCAGCAATACCTTTCTTTCTATAAATATAATATATCACAATATAAATGCAGATATTACAATGTGCAATACTACAAAATTATGTCAAATTAGTTTTCACTGCATTTAATATAAAAATGTAAATTCAAATATGAATCTAAAAATATGAAAATTCAGTAAATGTCTTGTTTTATAAATGTGCAAATAATAAACAATAATAACTTGTTATATTAATAATAATAATAATAATAATAATAATAATAATAATAATAATAATAATAATATATAAAAGTGAAATTATAATAATTATTATTATAATAATTTAAAATAATAAAATACATTTTTCCAGATCAGATTTCAGGGTTATATTTTCATTTTCTTAAAACAGAGTTCAGGAATTAATTTAACAATTAAACATAAAAAAAAAATAAAAAAAACAAAGCAAACTTGTTTAAAAAATTTACATTAACTCGTATATCAATTACATTGAGATTGAAATGGAATTCGGTTATATATTGTATTGTTTAATTTATGAAGTATATCATTTACTTGACAAATTATATAAGGTGAGTTAAAGAACACAATGGCATTTGACTAAACTACCAAGACATGAGACAAAAAACTTGAATTCTTATTTTAAATACAGAAACTGCTCACTTTCATATATTTTTATTTTAGCTCTACCTTCATAAATACAGTATATTTTGCTACCTTTTTTTCAGAACAGGCATTTCACTCGGTTGGTTCTTGTTTTTCCTTGAGGCATAATCAAATTTCCACTGGAATGAGGCGTGTTTGAGTTTGCTAAAATAAGAGCTTGGCATCGCTTCCTTGCTCTGCGAATGGCAACTCAGCAGAAGCTACAGTAATAAAGCTTTAACCTTCAACACCAGAGGCATACAAATGCCCTGCAGAAAAGAGGCGATAGCAAGTCAAATGAAAAAGACCTGATAAAGTTGCTGACGACAGGAAAAATAAAGCTAAATGCAAATTCCTGAATGAAAGTGGCCATATCATTGCATGCTGTTTAGATAATATAAATAAGCCATTATTAACATTTCAAAGAACAAATCATAAACATCAGAAAGACAAAAAATATGAAATAAACGAGTACAAGCCAGGCCTAATTTACTCAGAATGAGAATGAACTTGATGGGCTTTGGCAGACATTTTGAAACTGAAACTGTCATTTTTCTCATACAAATCCTGAAGCAAAAGCAGAATGTATATGGAGTAATCATTAGTCTCAGCCTGTGTTCTGTGTCAGTGACAGAGCCACTGGTAAATCTGCTCACCTGGCCTAAAAGGAGTGTGATTTACGTCAATGACAGAATTAGGGACATTAAGACAGTAGCCCATACTACTAATACTGGACTGAGCTTCTGTGGACAGGATAAACAGACTGAACAGATTAAAGTGATTTAGCCTTCGGGAAACGAAAGGCAATGAATATCGTATCCTTTAATGTATATACGGCAGAAAAAAAATATTCTGTTCTTAAAAGTCTAAGCACATTTTCAACTATAAATTTACCTTGACATTAAAAGTAGCTGCACTAAACAAATATTTAATATTGTCTTCAGAATGTTTTTACATTACGTATGTGCTTAAGTTGATATTACTTACACTTTTCAATATAATTACGTATGTCTTTTCCACTGCAATACTGCATTAAAATACATATAGTTAAAAAATATATATTTACATAATGCTAATTAAAACAATTCTAAAATGAGTGCTAGTTAATTGAGCTTGCTTGAATAAAAATGACTGTTCAGTATTTATCCAGCTACATTCCATATTTTAAATATGCAAATTGACGTAAAACCTCACTCGGTCAGTCCAGAACCAAGGACATGAGCAACAAGGACAAAATCACACTGTATAAAAACCCTGCAATCACATTGGAAACATCAGAAAAATTCAGTTACAGATGATAATGATAATTTACTGACATGCTCAGCACACTCAATGCTCTCATAAATGAATAAAGTCAAACAAACACTGTAAAAATGCAGGGTTCCACAAGTTTTTTTAAGTGGATAAAACGATTAAGTTGTCCCTCAAAAAAATCTCAATAATTGTGTTGTTTCAGCTCATTATACGAGTAGTTGTCTGAGTGTATCCGCAATTTTTCCTAATATATTCTGCATTTTATAGATGCCATCAACAAGGTCAAAAACACCTCACTCTAGCAAAATCACACTGTACAAAAGCCACATGTTTAAGGTGAAACACAGAGAACCTCAAAAAAAGGTCAAGTAAATTCCTTTACAGTTTATGATGACAACTTACTGATATGGTATGCATATTCAATACAGTGTTTGACAAATAATAAGTTTATCCTATTATACTCCTAGATGTCTATTAGGAGTATATAGACATCTAGGAGTCTGCAAAGGAGTCTCCGATGCAATCCACAAGGTCAAAAACACCTCAGTCGGTCAGTCTAGAGCCTCATGCATTTCCATCATAATGAGAAAATCTCACAGTACAAAAACACCATACAGTATGCTAAAGGTGAAACAACATTGAGAACTTCAGAAATGTCACATAAATTCCTTTGCAGCTGATAATGACATGCTCTGCATAATTAACGCTCTCATAAATAGTCTGCAATTTATCCTAATATATTCTGTATTCTAGATGCAATCAACAAGGTCAAAAACACCTCACTGGATCCCTTAGACAAAAACACACTGTACAAAAACATCACATTAAAGGTGACGCAACTCTGAAACATCAGAAAAAAGCATGTAAATTCCTTTGCAGATGATAATGAGAATTTATTAACATGCTGCTTATTCGATATTATCTAACAAACGAATAAAATGAATGCAGTTTATCCTATTATTCACCTAATGTATGTCTATTAAAGATGCATTCCACAAGGTCACCTCACATGTTCAAAACCCCTTGCGTTTCAAGCATTATAAAAAAAAAGGACAAACAATTTCAAGGTTGAACAACACTGACAACCTCAGAAAAGGACAAATAAATTCCTTTACAGGCATTCAACGCCCTTTTTAACTACTAAAGGGAGTCTCTTTCTCTCCTCACTGCCTCCCAGCATGTGATCTCTTCTATGAATAAGTCACACCAGTCTCCTCTTCTTTCGGCATTACCTTGCACCAGCTCTCTGCACAGTCCCTCAGTCTCAGGTTGGTCTTCGTCCTCTGGTTCTTCGTCGTCCTCATCATGACTGGTGCTGCTGTCTCTCTCGCTCTCGTCCATCCCCAAACTGCTCCACTCCTCCATTTCTACACTCATGCTTTGCTACGATGAGCTCTGTCTGCTCTGCAATGCGGTCCGTCTGGAGTCTCTCTCTAGTTTTCTCTCTCTCTCTCTCTACAGCATGTGCCAGGCTGATTTATGATCTTTCTTCGTCTATTGCTGGTCACTATAACTGTCCACTAAGCTTTCTGCTTACTGATGTACTGGTGTTTCATGCTGAAGTTGTTGCTGATTGTGTGTCACTGCAGCTCAGACTCACCTGGCTACTCTGAGCCTCAGGAAGAGATCATCTCTTAGAGGAGGGGAGGATTGATAATGATAGATGACTGGCCGGGTGATTTATGTGTGTTTGAAGATTTATTTTATTGATTGATGTCATGTGTTAAAATATGGAATGCTGTTATTTCATGAGAAATGCTGCCTGGTTTGTTTTAAAACAGCTTAATGTTTTGTGCAGATGGTGAACCCCCCCTGATTGAACTCTGCATGGTATCTTCCAGATTAATGTCATAATACTGCTGCAGCACAACAGATGGATCCTGCCACACTCACAGGATCACATAAGTGATGTCAATGTTTACTAAAACCAAAACTATTCATAAAAACAGCAAGCAATGTGGAAAAAAGAAATTATGTGGCGTAATTTTAGATGAAAATTAAACAAAAATCTTAAGTGAAAATTAGTAATGTTGTCTTATAATAAATAAATAAATGAAATAAATGAAAATACTAAACTGAAATAAACTGGAAAAAAATCTGCATTATTAATTCAGATATTAATTATATTCATAAATAAAATGAAAAGTAACACTAAAAAGAAAATTTAATTTTGCCAGACAGTTACTGTACCTCTTAGAAATACTACAAAAGTTGTCACCGAGGCATGGCCCTTTCAAATGGTGACTTAACAAGGTAACTTTAACAAAATGTAACTTTAAGGATACTTCAGGTACTAATATCTATGCTTTACGTGCACATTTTGAAACGATTTTTATTACTCAATATGTAACAGTTCTGTTCCAGTTTGTTGTATGTAGGATGCTTAAAGCTAGCACATCCCCGAAAGTAACATTAAAATAGAACCTAAAAGTAATAATCTAAAAAATACTATTTACCCATTCAACATATTAATAATACTATAAAATCATGGATATTAATACTAACATTAAAACAACACTGCATGTCCAAATAGGAGTATATGCAGCCAAAACTACAGCCATGTGAACGTCAGTGTCAATAAGTTGAAAAGAGTGAAATTTTGCTGTTTTTGTCTCAACATTACAGTGGCCGAGAGAGGTTAACGCGCTGCAATTTAAGAAAGCACAAGCAATAACAAAAAACACCAGCAAATTAAGAAACGACCTTCATCAATTTGACAGTACACCTGTTGCAAATTGTCACAACACAGACAACGGAAGAAACGCGCAGCAAATTGGTCAAAACACAAACAACAAAAGAAACGCGCAGCAAATTGGTCAAAACACATCTGAAGAAACGCGCAGCATATTGGTCAAAACACAATGGAAGAAACGCGCAGCATATTGGTCAAAACACAACGGAAGAAACACACAGCATATTGGT
>CAIGQQ010034671.1:1795768-1833347 GCA_903798035.1 Danio albolineatus
CAGCATATTGGTCAAAACACAACGGAAGAAACACACAGCATATTGGTCAAAACACAACGGAAATGTTTCAAGAGGACCCAAAAACATGACGGACCCAGCTAAGATACGGATGTAGTTAATTTATTTAATAACGCAACGTTTCAGTTAATCATTAATTAGGCTGATAATTTACAAAAGACAACGGAATCGTGTAATCAGGATATTAAAATAAACGAAAAACAACTCACCTTTCGAAGACCACCCATCACTTCACTGAACAACAGTCACGGCGGGTCCGTATCTCAGCTGGGTCTGTCATGTTTTTGGGTCCTCTTGAAAATTTTCCATTGTGTTATGTGACTGTTTTCTGCGCGTTTCTTCAGTTGTGTTTTGACCAATATGCTGCGCGTTTCTTTTGTTGTTTGTGTTTTGAAAAATTTGCTGCGCGTTTCTTCCGTTGTCTGTGTTGTGACAATGTGCAACAGGTGTGCTGTCAAATTGATGAAGATCGTTTCTTAATTTGCTGGTGTTTTTTGTTATTGCATGTGCTTTCTTAAATTGCAGTGCGTTAACCTCTCTCGGCCACCGTACAACATAGGGATAATAATGTATAATGTCTAATGTCTAAATTACCCAATTGAAAAATGCTTTAAAAAACACTAAAAAGGCACAGAAAGGGTTTGTTAGATTCAATGAAAAAAAAACTACAAAACTTAAAGGTTAAAACATGTTTCATTTTAATCAGTTACAAACTTTTCTTCAAAATAGTAGCAGAATATTATATTCAATCATTAATTTTCTTTTTGGCTTAGTCCCTTTTATTAATCTGGGGTCGCCACAGCATAATGAGTTTTATGCAGCGGATGCCTATCCAGCTGCAACCCATCACTGGGAAACATCAATACACACCTATTCACACAATTCACTACAGGCAATTTAGCTTACCAAATTCACCCACACCACATGTTTTTGGAAACCGGAGCACGTGGAGGAAACCCACGTGAACACGAGGAGAACATCCCACAGAAATGCCAACTGACCCAGTCGAGGTGACCAGCGACCTTCTTGCATGTGAATGATATTACATGTGAAGATGATATTCGTCCTCAAATTACATAATACAGGTGTAAAGGGGGTGCAAAGGTTTTGAGCCTGTCTAATTTGTACACTTGTTCAGTTCAATTTTCAGTTGAAAACATATTAGACTGGGTTGAGAGCTGCCTAAAAAGTGATGTACAGAATGACAGAATAAGAGAAAAGTGCCTTAATGAAATTTGAATATAAGTGGTCAAATGAGATGAATTTGAATGCATGTTTAGGAAATGTGATGAATTTTTGCTGACCATTTCTTACTCTTCAGACATGCTAAAAACTGGGCCAACATTTCTGTCTAGCCAAATTCTGAAAGGGGTCAATAAAATATTGAACTACACGCATATAAATTTTTCATTTTTGGACAATGGATTGCAGGTCACACAACTACATCCAGAACAGCCTAAAATCTGACCTACAAAACCACTGAGAGCTCAAAAAGACAATTCACTGTGAGGAAAGATCACCATTAAGAAATCAGTCTATTCTACCACAAGATAATTTTTTATCAATTAATCTTGTGCATACAGTATAAACACATGTTCATATTTAACCAATATGACCATAAATCTTTAACAGATTTCCAAGTAAAATTTATGATCTTATAAGTTGTTGGTGATCCACACATTCCTCCATTTTCTTTTCAGCTTATTCATTCATTCATTTTCTTGTCGGCTTAGTCCCTTTATTAATCCGGGGACGCCACAGCGGAATCAACCGCCAACTTATCCAGCATATTTTTTACGCAGCGGATGCCCTTCCAGCCGCAACCCATCTCTGGGAAACATCCATACACACACATTCACACACATACACTACAGACAATTTAGCCTACCCAATTTGCCTATACCACATGTCTTTGGACTTGTGGGGGAAACCGGAGCACCCGGAGGAAACCCACGCAACCACGGGGAGTCTTTTCAGCTCTTTTCACAGCAGAATGAACCACCAATTTATCCAGCATATGTTTTACACTGCACATGCCCTTCCAGCTGCAGCCCGTCACAGGGAAACACTGATACATTTTCATTCGTACACATACACCACGGACAACTTAGCTTACCCAATTCACCTATAGCACATGTATTTGGACTAGTGGGGGAAACCGGAGCAAACACGGAGAGAATATGCAAACTCCACACAGAAATGCCAACTGATCCAGCCGAGGCAATTGTGCTACCCACTGTGTCACCGTGACGCCCCTTGTTTTATTGTGTTGTCTCACACAAGGAAAATCAGACCAACAGTAAACTTTGTTACTGGTTGCTGAGGCTGAACCCCAGATAGCAGAACTTCACTGAATTAACATCAAATCAGTCAAAAGGTTAAAACTTTTTGAAGTGATGTTGAATTTTCATCAGCTTTGCACCCTCAAAAAATGTTTAGTTTTTTTTGTTCAATGATAGAAACAGATTCAAAAGCATAGAGACTTTGATTAAGTTAATGAGGTAATCCTTGTGAATCAAATAGAATCACCGTGTGGACCTAGTGAGGGCTTCCTAGAGGTTAGGTGAGGGCTAGTCATGTGGGGCCAGCATTAAAGGGCCAACATTTTGCCAGTGAGCAAACTCTCAAAGTGCCTGCACTGGCAATGCTTATGCTTGCCCTAAGTGGGCCCATCAAGGATCAACGCAGGCTTGTTTGTCTATTTACCTACTGTATCTATAAAAGTTTTTGTTTTTACTTTCCAACTGCCCCAAGAGCCACTGCAGCTTCCTCTTTATAATGCAGTATAGTATGAGATGAGTATCATTCACTGTTGTATTTTCAGGTGCACTCCAGGAGAGGATTTTATTTTTGAAAGTCAGTAAAATCTATTTAGTTATAGTTATAATAATATTCCTGTCATTCAGTGTGTTTTTGGTCATGTTCAATGCATTGTCACTATAATTCTTTTGGCAAAAAATAGACCTGACACTGAAACGGAACTGCTGCTTCAGCTCTGCTCCTGCTCTGCATTTACTTCTGCATGCAGTATGAAAGCTGCCATTCTCACTGGCAGGTTGCGAGTGCAGTGAAGTGAACGTTTCAGTTGATTCATATGGAAGATTACTCTTAAAGCTCATGCAGTGCATTTTATGCTCAACTTTTATATGAATTAACTCAAACTGCTCACTCCATTGTCAAAATGCGTCAGTATAAATACATTGAAATCTGTTAACATGGGCATTGAAAAAAAAGTGATCCAGGTTTGAGGTTACATTTTTTAACTCAAGATGAAAGGCAATTATACAAGGTTACCCATGAATTTCAAGTTCATCATTTTCCCCAAATATCCACAAGTTGACTGGCAGAGTTCAATGATAACCATAGCAAAATGACTAATAAAGAGAAAAAAACAACAGCTAACAAATTTAAACAGAATTTGTTTGAAGTGAACATTATTAGCTATTTATTCTAGAAATAACAGCTGTGTTTGGGCTACTGCCCACGTAAAGAGATCAGTACAGGTATGAGAACACGTTTCCATACCAAGCGGATTAGAACTAAAGTAGCACCACCATAAGCCCATCAGAGCAGCCTCGGAGCAATCTATTTCCTGTACCACCATTTAAAACAGCAAAACAAACATTGGCTGATTAAAAGGTTGAGCATGATTAAAATAGTTTTTAAAATAAGTATCTTCACATCAGGACTGCATATATTTGATTTTAAAAAATCTTAAAATATTATAGCAATTTAAAATAAGTACTCTCGTTAATAAGTATTAAGATCTAAATTATTCTTGTTATGGCAAAGCAGAATTTTCACCACTATAACCTTTAGTTAAATATTCATTATACTTACTCTTAGGGCCATTTTATATCAAAGTTGATATTTAGCTCCACCATATTGCTGTTTTGTAACATCTAGTTTTTATGAGCTGAGTTGTTAGCCCAATGTTTAACCCCCAATCTGAAGGACCAGGACATACACACATATACTACAGGCAATTAAAGAGCCCATATTATGGATTTTTGAAAATGACCTTCCATGCAGTGTGTACCACAGCTCTAAGGGAAGTGAAATATCCAGCTAAGGCTTAAATCTGAAAGTGCAAAGTGTTTAACACTATTGATTCATCTTTAAAAGAGTCGACTCATCGTTTAAATGAATCGTTATTATAACGAGTCTTTAGCCGTTTCGTCTTGACGTCAACGCGAAACATAAGCCCCGCCCACTAGTTGCGCGCGCAGACCTCGGGAAAATTGAACTCCCCGGCCCCGTCCACAGACAGGAAGAAAAAGTGGAAGACGACAAGCACTGTATCGCATTCCGGTTAAATCATGTCCCGTAGAGGCTGTGCGCTGAAGTGCGAGGGAAAAGCTGTGTTCTTTTCCCTCCCTAAAGATGAAGCTGTGAAGCGTCAGTGGTTGTGGTTTATTTTTGGTAAAATACCTGAGAATTATAGTCCCAACATGGTGCTGTGTTTGCGTCATTTCTCTGAAGAGAGCTACACCAATCTACACGCTTACAACGCGGGATTTGTTGCACGGTTATGGATCAACACCCAATTTGGGCCTGCATGTTCTTCCACCAAATCACAACCTGTAAGTAGGATTAAAAGAAAATAATCATTTTGTTCACTGTAACAAGGTAAATATGGATGTAGTTGTCTGTATTGTGTTTGCTCCGTGCAGCATGTAGCGGTAGCCATTTAGCTTACTGCCGAATGTAACTATTTGTTGGCTTACAATAGTCCATGAAGTGTTAATTTTTACTGAATGTTTGTTGTTATGATGAAGAATATAGCAATACGCTGTTGTACAACTGCAGTGATTTTTTTAAAAATATGTTCTGGTATTGGGCTGCTGACACGTAAATGACGTGACGTGGTAGCGTGACGTGACGTGACGTGGTAGCGTCACGTAAAGGGGGTGCTTGGGAAAAAGACTCGCTAAGACGATTCATATGGGAGTCGGTGGGAAAATGAGGTAAAAATAAATAGATATTATAAGACATTGAAAGTGTTTTTTAACCTTGCATACATATCTTCCTGTTGTTTGGGACTTCAAAAAGTGAAATTTAACCATTCTCAACCCAACATATGGGCTCTTTAAGCTTACCCAATACAGTACATCTACTTTGGACTGTGGGGGAAACTGGAGCAGAGGGGGACAACATGCAAACTCCACAAAGAAATGCCAACTGACCCAGCATGGGCTTGAACCAGTGCCCTTTTTGCTGTGAGGCAACATCGCTACCCACTGCGCCACACCAATATTAAAATATGAATAAAAATTATCATTGTTGAAAGCACATGTGCTCTTAACATAGTATAATGAAATTCAGAAACTGTTTAGTTGCTTTTTAGCATTCTTTGATAATTATAAACTTCAAAAACAGCATTTGTTTAACATATAAAAAAATTTAACTGAAAAAAGTATATTTTGATAAATGTTATGTATCATCCACTCAATAAAGATATTTAAATGTTGCAGATTTTTGTGGTCAAAAACTGCATAAACTCAGTGTGTATGTGTGCATGACACAAGTTGTCCCAAGACAAACTTAACGATTTATCTTAATCTGTTAAAATCTCAATAACATCTGTCAGACAATCAATAAACACACTCCTAAAAAAATGCAGTGAGCTAAGTTTAGAGAATGTCCTGGTGTAACGTCAGAGCTGTTGACTGTCTGCCAGGCTGCAGAAAGAAGCCACTGAGAACAGCAGAATGTCTCATTATCCTTAAGCAGTAAGGAGTAAATCCTCTTGATGGCATTTGCATCTGCGCTCCAAGAGGACTGGAAGTGTCTGGGATTACAGTACTGCTCTCTGGCACGGTCAGCAGTAGCAGGAGGAGCACTAAAGCTTGTAACTGGTACAGTGAAGTGGCAAAACACAGCTGACATACATTTTAATAAATCATTGTTTTTCATTTTACAAAGACAGCTTGTTGTTTCCTCAAATTAAATAGGCAGGTTTTGTTTGTCATTGTGCGATGGGCAATAAATACTGGCTTAATTTTTTGTGGCATAGATTAACTATAGTGTTATTAACATTCTTCACCAATGATAGACTCAGTTTCCAGCACTTAACAAACAGAAAAGGCACCCAATTTGCTTTTCTGCGGCTGTAGCCTACCTGTTTCAAGGTTTGACTTACTGTTTGTTCATAGATGCTCCTCTGCATACTGTAACAAGTGTTTATTTGAGTTATTCAAGCTTTCTATCAGCTATTCTCCTGTGGCATCATCATTGTTTTTTTGCCCACAGAACTTGATATTTAAAAATTTTTAGACCACTATCATGGTTGCATGCGAAAACACCTGTACACCAGATCATGTTTTTGAACCCCTTAGGACAGTTCATCTGGAACCAACAGCCATACCATGTTCAAAGTCGATAAATAACATTATTAGTTGTTTAATTGATGCTTGGTTGACTGCAGCAAATTTTCTTGAATATGACTGCATCCTAATTTGCCTAGTTATGACCAGGGCCAGACGGAATCTGCTGATATTTTTTGCTATTTCTGCTGAGTATTTTGTTAAAAATCTGCGGATTTATGTGGAATGATTTTAGGAGTATTATAACTAAAAATTTTATATATGAAATAAAAAGTAATGCCATTTTAACCTTTATTTAATGCTTACAATGCAAATCCAATTAGATCCACTTTATTTGGTAAACAAAGCAAGTCTCTCGTATAAAATCTCTTCTAAAAGACAGAAAATATTACTTTACAAACTCCACTACTTTACAAACCAAATGAATATTTTCATATTAAACAATATTTTTACTAAAATTAATTTAAAAAACTGATTAAATATAATTGTACATACATTTACACCAGTAAATAAACAGAATCAATGATAGGCTAAAAGCGCAGATTCCGTGTGGCCCTACTTATGACTCATTCTAGAATTGCAGGTACATTGGAAGTACATTTTCATTTTTCTTAAAATATAATACTGACTAAAATGCTATTGATAAATTGATAACTGAATCCACTTTTAATGTAAATTAATGTAAAATGCTTAAATTTGACCTGATATTTGACTATGCTAACCACTGTTTTAATGAATGTTAAACTTTTATACCGCTAACTATGGAGTCAAATAAGTCTCATTAATAATTCACGCGTATGACGCGATGTACACATGCGTAGCCAAATTCACGTGCGTAAAACCAAATTCACGTGCGTAAAATATTTATATACATTCACAAAAACAATTCACGTGCACAAAATAAAAATACACATTCATAAAATATGTTTCACAAATGCAAAACAGCATCTGCAGATTTATAAGAGTGTACAAAAAGTTTTGAATGTTTAAAACTTGCGAGTTCATCCTGAATGAGAATGTGCGAATCCTCTTTCACGTACGACTCCCCCTGGATACGAGTGTGTGTATTTTTGAGACCTTTCTGGCGACGCAGGGACCTCGTGACCTTTCAGCCAATCAGATGAGAGCTGTACTCAAGATCGCCTGTCTGCGCGCCGTTTGCGCAGTCTGTTCCTCTCCAGCACGGTGAACGGAGAAGTGAAAGAGACGCGCGGGCTTAAACCATTACATTCCCTGACTTTCACTGACTAATAACTTAATTTGCATTATATCTAATGAACATAAACTGTCTGTTGTTTATGGCTGTTGTTGTGCTTTAGTTGCCCAATATGTCAAATATACCCTATTATTTAGCAATAGATTAATAAGCATTTTAAATGATTCTGATGAATGTAACGGGTTTCATTAGAAATACGGGATGACACATTCAGGATGAACTCGCAAGTTTTAAACATTCAAAACTTTTTGTACACTCTTATAAATCTGCAGATGCTGTTTTGCATTTGTGAAACGTATTTTATGAATGTGTATTTTTATTTTGTGCACGAGAATTGTTTTTGTGAATGTATATAAATATTTTACGCACGTGAATTTGATTTTACGCACGTGAATTTGGCTACGCATGTGTACATCGCGTCATACGCGTGAATTATTAATGAGACTTATTTGACTCCATACTAACAAAGTTGACAATAACAGAGTTGACATTTTTCACGATTTTGTGCTTTAGATCAAGATGCTAACCTCAAACTTGATACCACATGGCATGTCTAAAACCGAATTGTATGCATTTTCATTATATTACATACAGTATATCATTATTTATACCGTAACATAGTTGACAAAAATAAATTTACTATAGTTGTATTCTAAACATTTTGTAACAATGAATGAAAGAAGAATAACAATACGCCTCAACTCCTTTCAGAGTATCCAGCCAGAAAAAGTGACACCACTTAAAGCAAGTCACATGTTATTTTGTTTTTTTTAATGAGTACTTTACAGATTATGCCTTATAATAATTAATGTAAAGGAGCTGACCAGAACGTAGGACAGACAGAAATGTATTTTTATTACTGAAATTTGAGTGGTTTCATGTAAATATTCATTTAACTTAGCAAAATAGACAAACAAATTACACTTAATTATTTCAAGATAGTCGAAAATTAATATGATTCAGAAGGCAGAGACAAAAATGGGTATATTATTAGTCTTTATAGAGTCATTAAGTTACTAATTTCGAGACAAAATGTCCCTAAATGTACATACATTAATATTTGTTTATTTTTAATAATAGAAGGTTTATCTTGGAGATGTTTTTCAAAATCTTTACAAAATGTACCCGCATTTCTAGAATCACACTATTAAGCCGTAGAAGTATATACTTGTTTGTGAAGAAAAAAATCCACCATGTTGGCTTTTGTTTTAATATTTAAACACCATTTTATCCATGTTTTTACTTCTAATCTAATCTACTTCTAACATAATGTGATGTGGCCAGTATTAGCCATTAGCGGTTCTGCACTTTAAATTTATAACAGATATAGTACACCATACTATTACTATTCTGGACAGACAGTAAGTGAATTTTTACCATGTCATTGGCTGATTAGATATTCACACATTATTTAGGTTACCTGACACTTTAATCTAAATATCATCTTTAACAATCTCCATAATGTTCTTAATCTTAAAGTGTTAAAGTGGTTGGATTAAATAGAACTGACATACTGTAGCCTAAATAGTAAGGAAGGTGTGGACTCACAGAAGTACTTGAGTGTTTCGTCGCTCTGCTCGTATGTGAGTCCCAGAGTGGCCTCTGGTGGCAGCAGAGGTGTGTGCAGCCAGTCATCATGCTCGTACCCAAACACATGATCTGCCCGCAGAGTGTATTTGGGTAATTCTTCAGTCAGCAAACTGACGATCTCCACCTCTGGCAGATCCACGCTGGAGCACAGATCTGTGTGTGATCAACAAAAAGTAAAGAATTTACTTCCACTGCTCTAAATGTGCAATTAATAATTTAATCTAAAAATACTGAATTACTTATAATATTTAAATAAACCTGTGATTTAATTTAGAAGCAAAATGCAATGATATTAATTTAATAGTTCACCTAAAAATTCATCATCTGCTCACCATTTACTTGTGTTTTATTTTTTGTTTGTTTGTTTGTTTACTTTGTTTATGAGTTTCTTCTATTCAAACAAAAGAAGATATTCTGAAAAATGTTGGAAACCTATAAATATTGACTTTTGTATTGATAGTATATCTGTTCTGTTATCTGTTATATGTTCAAAATTGTTTTGAAATCCAAATATTCTAAAGGATTCTTAGTCTGCATTTTTTAGGGCAACCGGAGCCGGGAACACTTGGTTTGAGCGGCATCTGCACTTATGTTAGTCTATTTTTATTATTCCCGAGGTTTCCATAATCCTGGATCAGGCCGTATCCTGAGCAGTAGCTGTGGTGGTTATGGAGGAGTGGGGAGCATGAGGCTGATTCCTGTAAGACCCCAGTGACAGACGAGTCTTCGCATTGATCCTGAAGGGCCAGCCTGTACACCAGCCAGTGACCTCTCCCATTTGCAGCTTCTCTGCGATGGACGTATATCGCTCACCAGCCTCCAGCACCTAGACTGCAGCTCTGCACAAGAAGTTTGGCCAGAGGAGAAATGGTCGTGCCCAACTGAGCCTGGTTTCTCTCAAGGTTTTTTTCCTTCATTTTTGTCAATTGGTGTTGCTTGCCTCTGTCGCCACTGGCTTGCATGGTTCGGAACCTGGGAAGCTGCGCATTGATAGACGTGCTTTTCAGTGTTTGGATTTTCAGATGTGTAAATTCAAGCACACTAAACTCTGAAAACTAGACTGACACAGTTTCAATTAACTATAATCTTCTATGTTAAGCTGCTTTGACACAATCTACATTGTAAAAGCGCTATCGAGATAAAGATGAATTAAACTGAACTGAATCTGTTGTTGCAGCTATTGAAGTCAATGTTTACAGTTTTTTTCCTTTCTTCAAAATATCCTCTTTTGTGCATAAAAATAAAGAATAGTCAGAATAAAGAAACTCACAAAGGTTTTAAAAACCACTCGGGGGTGGGTAAATTTTGAATAAATTTTCATTTTTGAGTGAACTACCCCTTTAAGAAAAAATACACACACAATTATTCTGTGGAAATTCATATCACACAATTGTAAACAAGAAAACACAAAAGGCTGTACAAACAATTCATAATTATGTGTAAATTACTGGTAGCTGTTTAAATATGATGGCGTCATGGTGGCGCATAGAGTTGCCCAATCGCCTCACAGCACTAAGGTTGCAGGTTCAAGCCTCGGCTGGGTCAGTTGGCATTTCTGTGTGGAGTTTGCATGTTCTCCCTGTGTTTGCTTGGGTTTCCTCCGGGTGCTCCGGTTTCCCCCACAAGTCCAAAGACGTGGTATAGGTGAATTGGGTAAGCTAAATTGAGTTAGGGGGCGCCACGGTGGCTGAGTGGTTAGCACGTTCGCCTCACAGCAAGAAGGTCGCTGGTTCGATCCCCGGCTGGGCCAGTTGGCATTTCTGTGTGGAGTTTGCATGTTCTCCCTGTGGTTGCGTGGGTTTCCTCCGGGTGCTCCGGTTTCCCCCACAGTCCAAAGACATGCGGTACAGGTGAATTGGGTAAGCTAAATTGTCCATAGTGTATGTGTGTGAATGACAATGTGTGGATGTGTTTCCCAGAGATGGGTTGTGGCTGGAAGGGCATCCGCTGTGTGAAACAAATGCTGGATAAGTTGGCGGTTCATTCCGCTGTGGCGACCCCGGATTAATAAAGGGACTAAGCCGAAAAGAAAATGAATGAATGAATGAAATTGAGTTAGGGCGCCAGGGTGGCCTAGTGGTTAGCACGATCGCCTCACAGCAAGAAGGTCGCTGGTTCGAGCCTCGGCTGGGTCAGTTGGCATTTTCTGTGTGGAGTTTGCATGTTCTCCCCGTGGTTGCGTGGGTTTCCTCCGGGTGCTCCGGTTTCCCCCACAGTCCAAAGACATGCGGGATAGGTGAATTGGGTGAGCTAAATTGTCCATAGTGTGTGTTTGTGAGTGAGTGTGTATGGATGTTTCCCAGAGATGGGTTGCAGCTGGAAGGGCATCCGCTGCATAAAACAAACGCTGGATAAGTTGGCGGTTCATTCCGCCGTGGCGACCCCGGATTAATAAAGGGACTAAGCCGAAAAGAAAATGAATGAATGAAATTGGGTTAGCTAAAGCTTACACTAAAAACTGGACTGACACTGTTTCAATTAACTATAACCTTCAATGTGAAGTTGCTTTGGCACAATCTACATTGTAAAAGCGCTATACAAATAAAGGTGAATTGGATTGAAAATTGAAAATTATCCATATTGTCTGAGTGTGTGTGAAAAGCTGATGCTGGAATGGCATCCACTTCGTAAACAAATGCTGGAAAACTTGCCGGTTCATTCCGCTTTGGCGAGCCCAGATTAATAAAGAGACTAAGCCGAGAAAAAAAGAATGAATGAATGTTTAAATATGACTCAGATGTTTCAATCAAAAGGTTGATTTCAATCCTTTTCTTTTAAACATGTTGGAAACTGCCAAACAATAACACGCAAAGTAGGAAAATGCTATATGGAAGTCGTTGGTTTCCCACAATGTTTCAAATATTTTATATATTTAGAGATATTTCAATCAAAAGATTTAAAAATTCAAAAGATTCAAAAGATTCAAAACTCACATTTAAGTGTTGAGTGCTATTACTAAAGCTACAGCACGCATTAGGAGCTTTTAGAATGGACCATAATTAGAGAACAGCACACAAGCAGGTCCTTCCTTTGGTTTGTTCCACCTTTCCTGCCTTTGTCTGCTTTCTGCTCTGATATGAAGGTAACACGACAAACTCATATCAGTGAACTGCAGGTGGTGTGAACAATGTGGTACTAACCCCACTTAGCAAATTGAAGCTGCTTAAAATATAAAAATGTATTTCCTTTACAAACAATTGATGTTTAGGGAAGACTAGGCATCACAACTACATTCAAAACAGTCGGGATATGTTGAGAATAGCATTCAAGCATACGCTCTAAAAGTGCTGGGTTGTTGTTGTAACACAATATTGGATCAAATATGGAGAGACCCAGCTGTTGGGTTAAAATGTGTCATTTAAATTTAGTTTAAAAAAATAATGCAATTTTGGATTTGTCCATATTTAACCTAATATTGGGTTATGACAAGGGTGTACTACTCTAACAAGTATAGTATGTATACTCCTGTATAATGCACATGCATCTACTTTGTATGCTATTGACCTTATTCTTCAATGCGGAAGTGCGCTAGTTTTTGCGATTGCTTTTGAACTTCCGATTCAGTCGCCTATGGGAGAAATGAGTAGGAATAATAAACGGAATAATAAAGTCTACAAACAAAAGTTTGCATGACTATACAGACAAAGCTGAATAATATAATAGGAAAACATCAGTTTGCAACCTCAAGCAGCAGAACGAGCTGTTTTTAACATCTAAAATGAATGGAAGTGAATGAGACCGCAAGACTCAAGCCAAAAAGATTCAAATGGCTGTGCCCGCTCGCACACAGAGAATAAGGTCAATAGTATAAACACAATATGCAAATTTGTGATGTGCATAGACAGTCAATGCAAAAGAGCGCACACAGTACACAATACTGTATCCCACAACAATGTAATGAATACACTAGAAAGGTTTATTGCATATCGTTCTGCAAAGGTTATGGCACTTTTTACTTTTCTGACACAAAACATAATAAAATAGATGATAATAAAATGTCACATGCAATGTATCAAGGTCATGTGACAATAACGCAGCATACTATAAATAACTGTAACATTTAGAATTGCATAAAGCAAACTTTTTCATTTTATGACTATTCCTAAATTGGTAGTGTAAGAGTCCATGTGTTAGCCCAACGACGAAGCTAACAGTATGGGTGAAGTTAAATGCATGTAAGCCTTTTAGCACATGTGAAAAGAAATATTTTTACTTGTGAGAACGTATTTAATTTAGTTTCCAACTCCAAATTTAATCTGACTCCAATTTATTATAATTTGAATGCTAATACCTAAAGAGAGTTTGATTTAGCCACTAGATTATATCATATTAAGTCAGTGATTGTCAGGAAATATGAGAGTTTAAATATGAATTGTACATTTATTTGTCAGGCAAAGATTTTCCATTCCAATTCACATAATTACACAAGATAAGCCAATTTAGATTGTACAACAGAGTTAAAGATTAATACCTGGCCATGTAGAAAGACATTGCAACATACAAGCTCTGAGACAGAGCCCAGAAACTTGTACCTTGCAAAGGGGTCTTCTGGTTACAGAATCCCCCGATCTGTACAAAACCTTTACCTTAAATACCCAACAGGGCGTCACAGTTACCCTTGCCTAGTGTATTGATGTGTTAATCACCTCTGGAGGGGGAGCATCTGGCAGAGATTTCATCAAGGTTAAAACCAAATTCAACAAATACCAGTGAAATATTATAATGACCTTAAGACCACTTTACCAATCACACAGAGACATTTAAAATGATACCAAACATGAATATAAAACTAAAAGATGCACCAAGTTAAAACCTTGAACGGTTTATGTGAGATGTAAATGGTCTACTCTGATGGAGCAAAGACATACAGTCAGGAAGAGAGCTCAGGATGATTTGAATAGAACAGATGAACAGCTGGTCTTCTGATCTTCTTATATTAGCCTGTTCATTGTTTTAATGCTTGACCATTCTCGTGGTCTTGTCTCGTGGAATTCCATAACAATTTTCAGGGTTTATTATCATGGAGAGACATAGCCAATTCTTACAGTAGATTACTAAAATAGTTTATGATTTGCTATGCGATACTAGCGAAGGGGAGGAATATTCTGATTTTAGAATGAACAACTAAAAGAGAACAACAACAACAAAAATGAACTTAAATGAACTGTTGCTTTTGGGGTGGGTAATATTAAAAACAATACTGTAAACACAGTAATATTGTGCAATATAACAATTAAAGTTTTCTATTTTAATATATTTGTTCCTGTGATGGGCGCCACGATAGCGAAGTGAGTAGCACGTTCGCCTCACAGCAAGAAGGTCGCTGGTTCGATCCCCGGCTGGGCCAGTTGGCATTTCTGTGTGGAGTTTGCATGTTCTCCCCGTGGTTGCGTGGGTTTCCTCCGGGTGCTCCGGTTTCCCCCACAGTCCAAAGACATGCGGTACAGGTGAATTGAGTAAGCTAAATTGTCCATAGTGTATGTGTGTGAATGAGAATGTATGGATGTGTTTCCCAGAGATGGGTTGCGGCTGGAAGGGCATCCGCTGCGTAAAACAAATGCTGGATAAGTTGGCGGTTCATTCCGCTGTGGCGACCCCGGATTAATAAAGGGACTAAGCCGAAAATGAATGAATGAATGAATGTTCCTGTGATTATAAAGATAAATTTTTATCAGCCATTACTCCAGTCTTCAAAGTCACTTGATGCTTTAGAAATCATTCAAATTCTTTAATGAACACATTTTAAACAAACAGCAATTTTTATATAGAAGTGTTTTGTAACATAAAGTATGAATGTGCTCCACACATCTCGTTTATGTACACTATAAACAGCAGCTTCGCTAATTATTCTCTTAATTATTCTCTATTTCCACCTGGGGATACTCATCCCAAGGCCCCCAGAGATTATGCAGCACCACGGATGTGATCCAAGACCCACAACAAGATGATCCCAATGTTCCATAATCCTGGACCATGCTGTATCCTGAGCAGCTGTTTGGTGCATGGCGGAGTAGCAAGCATGAGACTGTGACCCTTCAAGGACAGACGAGCCTCGAGTTCTTTAGCCTCCGGCGCCTAGGCTGCAGCTCTGCACAAGACATCTGGCCATAGGAGAAATGGCTGTGCCCAACTGAGCCTGGTTTCTCTCCAGGTTTTTTTAATTCTTCACTTTCGCCGATTGGTGAAGTTTTTTCCTCGCCGCTGTCGCCACTGGCTTGCATGGTTCGGGACTTGTAGAGCTGCGCATCGATGGATTTGCTCTTGAGTGTTTGGACTCCAACACTAAACAATGGACTGACACTGTCTCAATTTACTATAACCTTCAATATGAAGCTGCTTTGGCACAATCTACATTGTAAAAGCACTATACAAATAAGGGTGAATTGAATTGAATTGATTTCCCAGAGATGGGTTGTGGCTGGAAGGGCATCCGCTGCGTAAAACAAATGCTGGATAAGTTGGCGGTTCATTCCGCTGTGGCGACCCCGGATTAATAAAGGGACTAAGCCGAAAAGAAAATGAATGAATGAATGAATTGAATTGAATTTAAAGGTATAGATCTCCTGAACACGAAAACTGAATCACCATTTACTCACCATCAAATGGTTCCAAACCTTTTCCGTTAAACACAAAAGAAGATGTTTTGAAAAATGTTGAAGACATTGGCAAACATTGACACCCAAAGTAGGTAAAAATATATATGGAGGTCTCTATTTTGTTTCCAATAGAAGAAAGAAATTCAGGCAGGTTTTGTACAAATGGAGGGTGAGTAAATTAATCTAACTATAGAATATTGTGAATCAACTTTGAATGAACTATCCCTTTAAAATCCATGTGACCTGGAAGTTGCTGAGACTTTTATTTACGTATGTTGATGTGCTTCCAACTCAACAGAATATTCAGTAGGGGGTGGGGCTTTCTTTTTGCGTATCATTCCCTCATTGTAAATGGTAAGAGGGGCGTGGTTAAGAATATTGTGGCTGAAGCCATCAAACTGACATCAGCACAGAAGGACGACACTCCAAACACAGAAGCAAATGGTCAGATTGTTACTGATTCAAGATTTTTTTTAGTGTATTAACTTGAACAGACTAATTATTCGCCTGAAGAATAACAATGTGCGCTAGAAAAACAAGCATTGTAAATTTTGATTTCACAGTGACTGTAATTTGACCTTAATTTATCCAAAAAATGGTGACCTCACAGGGCAGTGTGAGACCCAACAGCTTACAGTCACCAGTGTAAGTTTGCAACAAGTGAACAGCAACAAAAGCTCTTACTGTACCTGTGAGAGTTGAGACATCATGAAAACCCAGTGCTGGCAGGGGATCCTCCGTCACGTTCCCATTATTGAGGCAGATCTCCTGGACGAGGGTCTCGCATCCCTCTCCCTGCTCTCCATGGAGGCCGAGGGGCCCTGGGGACTCCAGGAGGGCTGAAAAGGGGACGAGGGAGGAGAAGAGGCAGAACTGGAGGAGTGAGACAGTGTGATAGATCTGCTGGAGTTCAGGATGATGACAGGTGATTGAGGCCTTCAAAAGATGTGCTGCCCCCTACTGGATCAGAGACCAGGTGACAAATATACAGACAACTCACAGCACATGTCTTTAGGTGACCTGGTGGAAACAGAAAGAAAGAGAAAGATGTATATTGACATTAACAAACTGAGGGGTTCTTATGTTATTAAAAATCAACATTTATTGTTAGCAGAGTGATGAAAAACATATATAAACATTTGTTTGGATAAAATCTGTTTATTAGACTGTTTAAAATCAGGGCTTAATTTGTGCCGGAACAAGTTGGATTTGGATCCAGATCCTCTGATATCTGATCCGGCACCTTATTTTACCAACCCCCCTTCTCACACACACCACCCCCTGCCCGCTCTTCACTTTCGTCCACGACCATTACCCCAATTTGTTCCGGGACCGCACAATTCACAAATTAAGCACTGTTTAAAATAAATACATAAGAAATGTTTGGCAAGTTTTAAATTAGATAAGAAATTAGAATTAAACTTTTGAGCACCCTAATATGTCAAACTATCCTTAAAGATACAACTCATAAAATCCATAATTAATAAAATATTTAAAAGATTCAATGGGATATGTTTTACATGGGTCCAGATGATAAAATGACATGAAATGAGTTTTTGCTATAATTTTCCACTTTTGACTGTTAATGGGATATGCAAAACAAATATTTTACGAATATTTTATTCACTACACTGAGTTATTGTAAAATTATTGTGCCAACTAGTTATGAGTAGGCCCACACGGAATCTGCGCGCGCAGAATTCCGCAGATTACAGCAGACTTTTAGCCCATCATTGATTCAGTTTATTCACTTGTGTAAATGTCTGTAAATGTATATTTATTCAGTTTTTAAATTAATTTCAGTGATATTATTGACTAATATGAAAATGTTTGTATGATTTATTTACAATACAGTGTGTAAAGTACTATTTTCTGTCTTTTAGTAGATATTTTCTATGAGAGACTTGCTTTGTTTAACAAATAAGTGGATCTAATTGGATTTGCATTGTAAACATTAAATAAAAGTTAAAAATGTATTACTTTTTATTTAATATATTAAGCTTTTAGCTTTGATACTCCCAAAATCATTCCGCATGAATCTGCAGATTTTTAACAAAATTTTGCGCAGATAGCAAATAATGTCCGCAGATTCCGTATGGCCCTAGTTATGAGTATGACAACTTAATATTTTGTGTTATGTTAACTTTTCTGTATTGAATGTGTTGACATAACTTCTAGCTATATCAAAGTTTTACTTGGCTGAATTTATAATACTTTAAAAAAGAGTACTTGGGTGTCACGGTGGCGCAGAGAGTAGCACGATCGCCTCACAGCAAGAAGGTCGCTGGTTCGAGCCTCGGCTGGGCTAGTTGGCATTTCTGTGTGGAGTTTGCATGTTCTCCCTGTGTTTGCGTGGGTTTCCTCCAAATGCTCCGATTTCCCCCACAGGTCCAAATACGTGGTATATATTTTGGGTGGGTTTGGGATCAGTTATGTGTTTTTAGTTTTTAGGTGGGGTTTTTTTGTGCTTTGGGAGGGTTTTGGACAGTTTAGACTGAAAACACTCAAGTTATCTGGCAACACGGACCCCCATTTTGTCATTGTAATGCTGTGGTGCGTGTTTGTCTGTGGATCTTCTCAGATACCTGTTTTTTTGGTGAAATGTATATTAGCAGACTTTAAAAACCTGTTTTTAGTATAAAATAAACCAGCTCAGTGGTTATCACTGTCGCTTCACAGCAAGACAGTTGCTGGTTTGATGTTGATTATTGTTCGCATGGGTTTGCTCTGGTTTACCCCAAAGACATGTGGTATAAGTGAATTGAATAAACAAAATTGGCTGTAATGTGTGTGAATGAGAATCAAATTCAACATTTAAGTTCACTAAACTTAAACCATGTGTTAAGAAGCGGACGGGAGACAGAGGTAAGTAAACGTTAGTAGATTTATTGTTTGACAACAAAGGAGCACATGAGGGATAGCCAGGAGGATCAGGAATGATGACGGGTCTTTTCCTCCGTGACTGGGTAGCAGGAATACAGGAGGATGGACAGCACACACCAGATACAGACGACAGAGGATGATACAGACGATGAGGAACTTGAAGACAGGACAACTCGGGAGGACCAGGAGGACTAGGAGGAAGACACAGAGAATAGGTAAGTACAAAGTTTGTTTTCGCTGAGTATGACTACGCTGAGTGGTCGCTCAGTGTCCGCTTTCGCATGAACGAGCCCGGACAATGAGCGACTAGAGTGCTGTGCTTTTATCTGGTGCTCGTGAATGTGTTGCAGCTGTGTGCTCGTTAGTATGCAGGTGATGGTGATCTTCGTGATTGGGGTTCGTGAGAGCCTGACCAATCCGTAACAGTACCCCCCTCCCCAGGGCCCGCTCCCGAGGGCCTAAACCGCCGACGCCGTGGTGGTCTTCCTCTGCCTCGAGGTGCTGGGAATTCAGGGTGGTTCTCATGGAATTCCGCCATGACACTAGGATCGAGAATATCAGCTCTGGGAACCCATGTTCTTTCTTCGGGACCGTAACCCTCCCAGTCCACCAGGTACTCTAACTGGCCATCACGACGTCGGGAACGTAAGATCTCCTGCACTGCGTAAACAGCTCCTTCTTCCAGGAGCAGTGGAGGAGGGGGTTCCTCTTCGTGGTCAGGCTCTGTGGAGGGAAGAACAGGGTCGTGATAAGGCTTCAATAGTGAGACGTGGAAGGTAGGGTGAATGCGGTATTGTGAGGGTAACTGTAATTTATAGGTGACGGGGTTGACCTGTTCCACGATGGTAAAGGGACCAACAAATCGGGGACTTAACTTGCGAGAGGGCAGTCGCATACGGATGTCCCGGGTAGATAGCCACACCTTTTGTCCGGGTGTGTATCTGGGTTCTTCAGACCTCCTCCTATCGGTGACTACTTTACTTCTGCGAACTGCCCTCTGCAGATGTTGGTGTGCCTCGTCCCAGACTCTCTCGCTCTCCCGGAACCAGTGATCCACTGCGGGGACATCAGATGGTTCGCCATCCCAGGGAAAGAGCGGTGGTTGAAAGCCCAGTACGCACTGGAATGGCGTGAGTCCGGTGGTGGGTTGCCGCAGTGAATTTTGGGCATACTCTGCCCAGCCCAAATACTGGCTCCAGGAGTTCTGGTGACCACTGCAGAAGGTCCTCAAGAACCGTCCCACCTTCTGAATCTTCCTCTCTGTTTGCCCTTTGGTCTGGGGGTGATATCCTGAAGAGAGGCTGACGGCCACACCTAGGAGCTTGAAGAAGGCTTTCCATAGTCGGGAGATAAACTGGGGACCTCTGTCCGACACGATATCCTCGGGGATACCAAAAGACCTGAAGACTTGATTGAAGATGTTATCTGCGGTTTCAAAGGCTGTGGGAAGACCTTTCAGAGGGATTAATCTTACAAACTTCGAGAATCTATCAACAATGACCAGAATGCAGGTGTTACCTTCTGACGAGGGAAGGTCAGTTATGAAGTCCACTCCTAGGTGTGACCAGGGACGGTTCGGAATCGGCAAGGGATGGAGCTTTCCAGCGGGTAGGTGACGTGGACTCTTGGACTGGGCACATTCCTTACAGCCCTGAACATATCGCTTCACATCCCTTGCCATACTTGGCCACCAGAATCGTTGGGACAATAGCGAGAGAGTATTGTTGATCCCTGGATGTCCAGTACCTAGCGAGGTATGTAAGGAATGGATAAGATCTACCCGTTGTTCAGGTGGTATGAACTGCCGATGAGGAGGGCATCCCGGCGGAGTAGGGACCTCCGGAGTGGCAACGACTGGGGGAGTGTTCCAGGTGATCGGGCAGACGGAGATGTGTTCAGGGAGGATCTTAGTGGGAAGTTCCTCGTAATCGTGATGCTCGTGTAAACGGGAAAGAGCGTCTGCTCTAAGGTTCTTGGGTCCTGGACGATATGATATGGAGAAATCAAAGCGTGAGAAGAAGAGAGACCATCTGGCTTGACGTGGACATAGCCTCTTGGCTTCCTTGAGATATTGGAGGTTTTTATGGTCGGTGATCACCTGGAACGGGTGTTGAGCTCCCTCCAACCAGTGTCGCCACTCCTCCAGTGCTAGCTTGATCGCTAGAAGTTCCCTGTCTCCTATGCTGTAATTCTGCTCCGCCGGGCTCAGCTTCCGAGAGAAATAGGCACAGGGATGCAGTCGGGGCGGTGTATCATGATGTTGGGATAGAACTGCCCCGACACCGGTGGTGGATGCGTCCACTTCCACCACGAAAGGAAGATTAGGGTCAGGATGAGTCAGGAGTGGGGCCCTTGTGAACTCCTTCTTGAGAAGACGGAAGGCTGCGGCTGCTTCATTGGACCATACCAGTCTCTTGGGTTTATCCTTAAGGAGATTGGTGAGAGGTGCTGTAATACTGCTGTAATCCTTGATAAACCTCCGATAAAAATTGGCAAACCCAAGAAACCTCTGGAGTTCTTTAATGGTCGTGGGTTCTGACCAGGACAGAACAGCCTCAATCTTCCTCTTATCCATCCTGATACCAGTTTGATCAATTAGATATCCCAAGAACTGAACTGACTCTTGATGGAAGGAGCATTTCTCCGCTTTGAGGTAGAGTTGGTTCTCTCTCAATGTTTGTAGGACCTCCGCAACGTGGTGGCGATGTTCGGCCTCACTCCGGGAGTAGATGAGGATGTCATCTATGTACACGATCACACATCGGTGGAGAAACTCCCGGAGGACTTCATGAATGAAGTTCTGGAATACGGAGGGGGCGTTGACCAAACCGTAGGGCATGACTTGGTATTCGTAGTGACCAGTAGGGGTCACGAAGGCCGTCTTCCACTGGTCCCCCTCACGTATTCTTATCAAGTTATACGCGCTGCGGAGGTCCAATTTTGTGAAGATCTTGGCTTCTCTGAGCTGCTCCAAAGCGGCTGGTACCAGAGGAAGGGGATACCGGTATTTTACTGTGCTGTTGTTC
The DNA here is from genome assembly GCA_903798035.1 of Danio albolineatus. Lineage (NCBI taxonomy): Eukaryota > Metazoa > Chordata > Actinopteri > Cypriniformes > Danionidae > Danio > Danio albolineatus. The sequence goes on from CAIGQQ010034671.1 coordinate 1,817,424, forward strand.
AGGACGCGGTAGTCTATACACGGTCGCAGCCCTCCGTCCTTCTTGGCCACAAAGAAGAAGCTGGAAGCCACTGGAGATTTGGAATGACGTATATACCCCTGACTCAGAGCCTCCCTTATGTAATCTTCCATGGCCTGATTCTCTGGAAGCGAGAGCGGGTAGATCCTACCTCTAGGCAACTGGGCATCTGGAACTAGGTCGATTGCACAGTCCCATGGCCGATGCGGAGGTAGCTGGGAAGCTCTCTTGGGGCAGAAGACATCTTGAAAGGATCTGTACTCCTTAGGGATGTTGATGGACTGCTTCTCAGGAGGACTCTCGACGGACGTCATATACAAGGAAATGGGGTTCCGACCTTGAAGAGGGAGATTAGGAAAACAGGCTGATGAACATCCACTTCACCATTTCTTGATCTCTCCTGTGCCCCAAGAGATGATGGGATCGTGCTTCACCAGCCACGGGTGTCCTAATATGATGTCCATGTTTGCACCCTCCAGAACCAGAAACTGAATCCTTTCTTGATGTAACAACCCCACTTGAAGAAGGATGTCTTCACATTGGCGATGAATACGGGTTGAAGATCGAGCACACTGTGTTATCGGTTGAATCTGATAGATGTGTGAGGACGCTTCAGTACGGAGGTGGAGTTGACGACAGAGGGATTGGGAGATGAAATTCCCTGCTGACCCGGAGTCGATAAGGGCTGTCACATGGAGAGAAACAGAGGCAGTAGTTATTTGTACAGTGGTAGTAAGAGGATTACATTGTTCGACACTTGTACTAAATACACTCACTGAAGTCCGAATGGGACGAAGGGGACACTCCATACGGGTGTGTCCGCTGATGCCGCAGTATAGACACAGACCCCGGGTCAGCCTCCTCTGTCGTTCCGCTGCTGTCAATCTTCCAGACTCTATTATCATGGGCTCTGGTTCTGGAGGGGGTTTTGACTCAGGCGATCGGAGGAGTGCAGACGAGGGGGAGACTGTGTCCTGTTGATAAGTTCGAAGACGATCGGAACATCGTAGAGAGTGTTGGATGAACCTCTCCAGACCCATATTATCATCTAGAGCGGCCAACTGGATGCGTAGCGTGGGTTCCAAGCCGAGCCGGTACGTGGTCAGTAACGATCTCTCATTCCATCCACTCGCAGCCGCTAGAGTTCGAAACCGGAGTGCATAATCCTGTGTAGACATTGTACCTTGCTTTAGATGATACAGTTGTTCTCCGGCGGCCACCTCTCCATCAGAACGTCCAAACACCTCTTTGAAATACTCCGTGAAGGAAGTGATGGAATTCATGACCGGCCCGGCTTGGTTCCAGATGGTTTCGGCCCATTTTAGTGCAGGTCCAGAGAGTAGTGATACGATATAGGCGATCTTCGATTTATCTGTGGGATACAGAGAAGGTTGCATTTCAAATATGAGTGAGCATTGTAAGAGAAAACCATTGCACTCCTCCGCCCCGCCTGAGTAGGGCACTGGTCGGGCCATGGGACTGGAAGGAAGGGCCGAAGAAGAAGTTGTGGATGCGGAAGTGCTCGGTGCTGGTGGTGCGTTGGGAAGTGGAGCTGGTGGTTGTAGAATCCGCTTCAACTGGTCCACCAGCTCTTGAAAGTGATCGGGGGTGCTCATGTTGTCGCTGTTTAGGTCCGGGCTTCTGTTAAGAAGCGGACGGGAGACAGAGGTAAGTAAACGTTAGTAGATTTATTGTTTGACAACAAAGGAGCACATGAGGCATAGCCAGGAGGATCAGGAATGATGACGGGTCTTTTCCTCCGTGACTGGGTAGCAGGAATACAGGAGGATGGACAGCACACACCAGATACAGACGACAGAGGATGATACAGACGATGAGGAACTTGAAGACAGGACAACTCGGGAGGACCAGGAGGACTAGGAGGAAGACACAGAGAATAGGTAAGTACAAAGTTTGTTTTCGCTGAGTATGACTACGCTGAGTGGTCGCTCAGTGTCCGCTTTCGCATGAACGAGCCCGGACAATGAGCGACTAGAGTGCTGTGCTTTTATCTGGTGCTCGTGAATGTGTTGCAGCTGTGTGCTCGTTAGTATGCAGGTGATGGTGATCTTCGTGATTGGGGTTCGTGAGAGCCTGACCAATCCGTAACACCATGTCCATCACACTTGAATTATAAAGTCCTATCAACATAATTTTTAATTACAACAATTTATGTATTTAAGCTAACTAAACTTAGACCACATCCATTACACTTGTATTGTCAAATACTATCAACTTTAACTGGTTTAACACACTTGAACTGATTTAAAATAGCTTCTCTATTTAAGTGAAGTAAACTTAAAAATTAAAAGCTGCACAAACACTTTATTTAAGTTGAAACAAACAAAAAAGTTATAGTGTTAACTTTTACAAATTTTATGAGTTTCTAGTAAAGACACTGTTTTGAAAAAAAACCTGTAACCTTTGACTTCCATATAATACAAAGGAATAAATACAACAGAAGTCAATGGTTACAGGTTTTCAGTATTTTTCATAATATTTTCTTTTCTGTTTGACAGATGAGAGAAACAGGTTTGTGACAAGTGAATGACGATTAAATGATGAGAGAATTTTCAGTTTTGGGCGAACTATCCCTTTAAAAAGGCTACCTTAACTATGTAGTTTAACTGATAGTTCACCCAAAACTAAAAAATATCTGTCATCGTTTACTCATCCAAACATGTTTGACTTTCTTTCCTCTGTTGAACACAAAAGAAGATTGTTTAAAAAGACCTGAAAACTGTAACCAATGACTTCCTTCCCAGTGGACACCTTGATGTCAAATGTGAATCAATTTAATGTCAATTGACTACCTTGAGAAATGAGACATCAAACTGACGGACAGTCCTGTAAATGATCTTAGGCTTGTTTTTTGATGCCAATGTTAGATGTCAATGTAATTCTGTTTTGACTTCATGGTAGTTTGCATCCATTGTATAGGGATACAAAAATCAAAACAGTAATTATTGCTTTACAATAATTGTATTGTTGTAATAATATTAATTATTTTGTTAACTTCAAGCAGCAGAAGTATCCCTTCTAGACTTCACCATTTTGTTCTGTTTTTAAGCTGTCTTCCAAATATCTTCTTTATAGTGTTTATAGTGTTCAACAGAACAAGGAAACTTATGAAGCAATGAAACTACTTGAGGGTGAGTAAATAGTAAACAAATTTACATTTTTGAGTGAACTATGCCTTTAAATTAAGAGGGGAAAAAAAACAAAAACAAGAATCTTGGGGACACAGATCATGTTCACTGAAAGCAGGCCGCTGACTGTATTGGGCCACTGATGTGAAACTGGATATGTCATCATGTAACTACAGCAGTGTTACTCTCAGCTTGATGTCTTCCAGTAAAAATGTCTATCAGATGTAATATCAAATTGCATGAAACACTGTTCAATAATTTAGACGGTGGTCCATAAAATCATTCAAGACTTCTGAAGCATGATCTGCTCCAAAGTAAAGACCCCATAATGAGAATTTACCATGTTTAATCAGATAGTTTGGTAAATACATGTTTTGACAATATAAGGTAATCCTAAAATATGACTAAACCAATAACAATGACCGAGCAGAGTCAACAAATGGCACACTGACATTAATGTTTGTTCTACAATATTAAATGAATAATAAAATTTTAATAAAATTAGTAGAACCTATTTGTCAATATATTAAATACTTATTATCTATCTATCTTTTTATCTATTTATTTATTAAAATTTTTGGTTTTAATGGATATATATAAATTCCTGAATTAAATATAAAAGTTACAGGCTCAGAATATTTTCATATTTGAATCTACAACTTTAAATAAATTAGTAACAATTTTTGTGAATTTAATTGATCTATATTTTTAATTAATTGTACGATAAATTAATAACATTTGTATCTGCCACTTTTTTGGAAAAACTGTGAATAAAACTGTGATAAAAAAAATTAAATTAAAATGAATCAGAACCGTACAAACATTTCTTAGTGTCAAATGTTTGTTCTCCATTTATTTATTTATTTATTTATTTATTTATTTATTTATTTATTTATTTATTTATTTATTTATTTATTTATTTATTCATTCATTCATTCATTCATTCATTCATTCATTCATTCATTCATTCATTCATTCATGTTTGAATGCCTGAAACAAGGTTTGAAATTTGGTCTGAATTTTAAAACGAAAATCTTGAAAGAAAATGACTAAATGTCAAGTGGCTAAATGGGACAACAGAGCTTTTCCAAGACTTTAAACCTCATCATGCCAATCAGGTCAAGTCTTGCCACCTTTATTTATTTTAAGCATTATACCTTAGAGACGGTTTCAAAGCAACTTGGAATAATTAACTCAACGCATAGTTTACTTTTTGAATCGTAATCATGCTGTAGCAAATTATTTTTAAAATATAGTTAGAGTCAGAATCATTAGCCCTCCTGTTAATTTTATTATGTATTTGTAATAGAATGTGTTAAAAAAATCTTCTTTCCGTTAACCAGAAATTGAGGGGGGAAATATGCAGGGGGCTAATAATTTAGGAGGGTTACTAATTCTGATTTCAACTATATTATTATCTAACATTACTATGATTTACAGAGTTATCAGAAGCTTAGTCATGGTGATGCCATTAGTTTATTGTTTTAGTGATGTAATTGAACAATAGCCTACATTTTAATAGCTTTTTAATTATGCCGATTCTGTTGAGTAGTTGTGAAGATATCATTAGGAACAAAACATAAAACTGATTTAAATTTTTGCCCACAGAGCCAACTTACTTCTGGAAAAAACCCAATGTCAATGGGTTTTTGCTTTGCTACTTCCATGGTTGTCCTAAATCAATGACGTCATCATCACAGCACCACACTTTTCAAACTTTGCATTGCAAAATCAAATTGGCCACTATATTTGTGATTGATTTTGAATATTGACCGAGTTCTAAAGTCACTGTCACATTTAGCCAGAGATTGTAGACTCAAGGTGACCGTACACGACACTAAACTCACTGCCAGCCAAACTCCTGCTGGAGGTGCCTACGTGTGTCCTTTCACACACCCTCTAGAGTGCTCTTCTCGAATCACAGAACAACAGAGGCCAATAGAGAGAGAGAGAGTAATAAAACAAGAGAAAGTGGGAGAGAGAGACGGGAGGACAAAGAAAGTCTTTTTTTCAGCCTATCAGGATGGACATACTTGAATTACGGCTTAACTTTGGGGGAGGGGCAAGTTCAATGTTCAGAAAGCATGTGTGAGCCGGCCGTTTCCTAGGAGAACTGAGGACTGTGAACGTGCGGCTTGGTCACATGATGCATCTGTCAGTGGGATTTTATGGGCTCATGCAAACACGTACACATGGATATCTGTATGCATGGATACAGTGATCCTACTTTGAAGAACGCTACTTGTTTTTAAAAGTTTCGAACATTGCCAGAGTTTGTTTGCATGCGCCTGCAGTGGTTAAATCCAGTCCTTATAAATCACACTGTAACAACAGCACAAAGAGCACATTATCATGAATTCCCTGTGGTGCAATGAGTTAGTCCTGAGGTAAATAATAAAGTAAAATCTGTTTACTTTTCTTGGCTTTTACTTCTCACTCTGCAGACCACACGTTAAGTATAAGCCACAAACATTTATTTATATCAAATATATATATTGATGTTAATCATGTGTATTCCACAAAAGGCATTTACAGTTTGTCCTAATAAACCTTTTCAAGGTTACTGAAGTTACTCTTACTGTACTCTTACTTCTTAAAGTTGTTGTACTTCTTTCTGACCTTCAGGAAATGTATGAATATACTTATATGAGTTTTTATTAACAGCCGATACTGATGTCAATATCTTGAGGTAACTCACTACATGCATTCAAGTACTGTATTGACATGTATTCAAGTACTTTATATATTTATGAGCAATTCCATACAAATCTCAACCTTGCCAAGTTTTCACCAAAATGGACACTGTTTCTACACTTTGTGTAAGCAAGTATTTTACAGTACTTTAATAGACAAAGTGTAGTAGTCAGTAAATAGTCAGTGTTTTCAAGCTATTACATTTGATTTACCAAAGTCACACAAGTGCCAATTTCATATTTGTCACATCCATAATGGAAAAGTTTCATATCCATAACAAAGCTTTTTTTCCTCATAAATGCAAAAATGTCAAATAAAATAAAATCAATCATTTTTGTTTTATAGTGAGCCGACTCTTATCCTTTAGATTAGCATTATTTCTTTGGGTCGTGCAGTTTAATTCACAGAATTTCTACCAATGTTGTATGTTGTATACTTTTAATTTTTTTGTCACATCCATAACACATGTTTATTTTCTTCATTTAAAGTACAAAGCATGTTTACAGATTGATATTTTTCTTGTCCGGTAAACTCTGTGGTCAGGAAAATATAAACAGATGTTTCAATAATGTTAACATATACTTTCTATGTGAATTTATGTTTTGGGTTTTTACTGCAAATGTCACATCCAAAATGCTGGAATTGCTCATTATTATATATTATTTTAGACTATCATTCATTCATTCATTTTCTTTTCGGCTTAGTCCCTTTATTAATCCGGGGTCGCCACAGCGGAATGAACCGCCAACTTATCCGGCATTTGTTTTACGCAGCGGATGCCCTTCCAGCCACAACCCATCTCTGGGAAACACATCCATACATTCTCATTCACACACATACACTACGGACAATTTAGCTTACCCAATTCACCTGTACCGCATGTCTTTGGACTGTGGGGGAAACCGGAGCACCCGGAGGAAACCCGCGCAACCACGGGGAGAACATGCAAACTCCACACATAAATGCCAACTGGCCCAGCCGGGGATCGAACCAGCGACGTTCTTGCTGTGAGGCAAACGTGCTAACCACTAGGCCACCGTGGCGCCCTATTTTAGACTATTTTGTTATAAAAATTTAAAAATGAAAAGTCATAAAAAAGTTACAACCTTAATCCTATATTAATATTAAGAGAAAAACAAACACAAAACTAACATACTTTCACACTTCATTCTTTTACATAACTTTTAGTTACTAAACTTTTAGTTACTTCTAATGTTTTTTACCCAACTCTCTCTCTCTCTCTCTGTATGTGCTTGTGTGTGTGCGAGTAATGCAATCTAATGACAGCAAATGAGGCACAGAAAATATTTGAAACAAATAAATACATACAATAGTAAAATAACGAATGATGATTATAGAACGAATGATATTAAAGTGAATTGGAGAGTTTACCCAAAAGTTAAATTGCCTCATAATTTATTCTCCTCATGCGATTTTAACTCTTTCTTTTCCGATGAAAACAAAAGAAGATATTTTGAAGAATGCTGGTTACTGACACTTGTTGACTTCTGTAGTAAGAAAATATACTATACAAAAGTCAATGAGTGCCAGCTACCAGCATTCTTTAAAATATCTTCTTTTGTGTTTAACAAGTGAAAGAATCTCAAATAAACAAGTGATGCCAATGTTGACGGAAATTTAACTTTTGTGATTACTCACCCTTTAACAATATAACTGTACTAACCCTTTAACAATTTAAACATATTTTTTTCTAGGTTCCCAGCAAACAATATCTTTACATATTTTATTATGCATTATAAAACCCAATAAGTTAAGGTAATAAGTATTCTGGTAGTACCCAGAATAGCAAAGTCAAGTAAAGGAGGTCGAGCCTTCTCATTTATGGCTCCTAAACTCTGGAATAGCCTTCCTGATAATGTCCGAGGCTCAGACACACTCTCACAGTTCAAAACTAGATTAAAGACCTATCTTTTTAGTAAAGCATACACTCAATGCATCACATAGCGCGATATGATGCATGAATGTGCTCCACGCATCTTGTTTATATACACTATGAACAGCAGCTACGCTAATTATTCTCTTTGTTCTCTATTTCCACCTGGGGATACCCATCCCGAGGCCCCCAGAGACTATGCAGCGCCACGGATGAGATCCAAGACCCGCGACGAGACGATTCCAAGGCTCCATAATCCTGGACCACGCTGTATCCTGAGAAACTGCTTGGTGCTTGGTGGAGTAGCAAGCAAGAGACGGATTCCTGTGACCCTCCAAGGACAGTCGAGCCTCAAGTTCTCCAGCGTCCGGTGACTAGACTGCAGCTATAGCTGCGCACCGATGGATTACTCTTCAGTGTTTGGACTAGTGAATATTAAACAACACTGAACTGAACTGAACTCCAACATTAATAACTGGACTGACACTTTCAATTTACTATAACCTTCTATGTGAAGCTGCTTTGACACAATCTACATTGTAAAAGTGCTACAAATAAAGGTGAATTGAATTGAATTGAATTGAATTAACTCAAACATTTGAGGAAACCGATTGCAATAAACCATTCAAAATAAGTTCAAAAACTAATCCTGATGAGTACTGTAAACTTAATCCATTTGGTAAACGAAGCAATCTGAGCACATTAAAACCGAATAAATGAAAAGAACTCAAACCAACTGCGTACAATAAAACCATTACAACCATATGATGATTTCCACATTCAAAAATCACTTAAGGCAACTCAAACCATTTGAGGAAACTGATTGCTACAAACCATTTGAGTTAAAAAAAACCTACATGAGTACTGTGAACTTACTGCATTTAAGTAATGAGGTATTTAATTAACTCATTACCTTCACTGCTGAGTTTATACTTCTTTTCAAATGACTAGAATTAACTTTCTAAAAAATTTTGAGTTAACTACACTTATTTATTTGATAAAGTTAACGGTTGGTTTTTACAGTGTGGATTAAACCATCCAAATGTGCAAAAGACTAAATATAGAAAAGAGAAAACATGTGAAAGATGTGAAAAATGCATGTAAATTATGCATCAACAAGGTTATTAATATAGATTTTGAATTTGACATGGTGGAAAACTACCTAACAGGGTCGCATGAGAATCTCAAAATAGTCAATATCAAAAAATTAACCAGCTGATATGTCAGTCTATCAATATCTAAGATCAAGTCAAAATGAAAAGATTTAACTGTTTTGAAACTCACACTCAACTGAGTCTTCAATAAGAGGAAGGAAAAAGCTCAACAAGGAACCAACTCAATTTCTGTACAATGCTTTCAGATACAAGAGTCATTTACTGTAATTTGCCTCAGTCAGAAAGGTTGATTGCAGGCAATAAACTATGACAGTTCAGACCAACAAAGGTGTGTCTGGAGACAGATATAAAAGAGCACAAAAAGTCAAGTGCAATCAAAATCAGATTAAATAACAATTTTGGAGCAAACATCCTTCAAGAGAGACACTTTAGCCTTCCTCCAACATGCAGACAAGCAGAAAATGGAAAGTGCATAAGGAATTGTTCATTACCTCCTGCTTAATGATCCAAAACCTTTAAAGGAGAACCTCTCATTTTATTTTCCAAAACTGTCTTATGATATGTCTTATGATGTTGGCTCGCAGCAGCAAGATCTAAAAGAGATCTGAAAAGAACTCTGTCTCTGGCCAACAGGTGATAGATAAGTTTCTCCTATCACAGCTGTATCTGATCATGTGTGCCGACTATTCAAACAGTCCCCATTGCCTACGAGCAGTCCTGCACACGCTCTCTTTCGCATTAAAGGTCAGTCAAATCATAAATGTACAATTAAACCTGTGCTGATCTGAATTAGTAGGATTATGAGCTCAGTAGACAGTATAAATACAACGTTTTGTCATAGAACACTCAGTTGAAATTAGCTATCTGAAAATGTGTGTTGCAATATGTTAGTATGATTATTAATATTTATAACTTCATTCATTTTCCTTTGGCTTAGTCCCTTTATTCATCAGGGGTCGCCACAGCAGAATGAACCGCCAACTTATCCAACATATGTTTTACACAGCGGATGCCTTTCCAGCTATTAGAATATTAGTTTATTCAATACACCTTTACCGCATGTCTTTGGTCTGTGGGGGAAACTGGAGCACCCGAAGAGACGGGTGAACACGCAAACTCCTCAAAGAAACCCAGCCGAGATTCAAACCAGCGAACTTCTTCCTCAGAGGCGTCAGTGCTAAACACTGAGCCACCTCGTCACCCATTATTTATAACCTAGTGGTGGCAAAATAACACAATTTAGCTTTAAAAAAAAATTATTTAAAAAAAGATAACTAGGCTATTCTGTTTTATTCTGTGGTTTCAAACTTAAAGGCACAGCATTTCATTTTCGCCTTGAGAGGGTGTATGTTCACAACAAACAAAAGTTGCGTCCCAAATCGCATACTTGTGCACTATTCTATGCCATTTTGTAGTACAAATAGTGTAAGTAGTGCGTTCCAACGCTTTCTCACGGCAATTCGTAACTTTTCAATTAGTGGCTATTTCGTATGAATTCATACGATCTAATTCGTACAATTTACAAAGATTTGCTCATCACCCAATGACGGTTGGGTTTAGGGGTGGGGTTGGGTGCCACGCCTCCTTTTTTAAATGGTACATTTTCGTACGACCGGCAAAAAGTAAAATGCTTACATTTTCTCGTGAGATCAGGCTGTGCGATCACACTGAAAACTCATAAATCATAAACGCACTTTAATTACCTGGATGATGCACTTTATTCGACCGGTAAAACAAAGTGTGGAATGATGGACACTTCACACACTCAACGACCACAGCTTTGCGCACGTAACGGAAGGGCCAGAGCTGTCGTGCGCACATATTGGATAACTTTATTTATTTTGGACTGTGAAAACAAAATTCTCCTACGAGAGTGATTATAGCGCCTCCCGATGGTGAATGCGGTTATACTCATGGCAGCTATTGTGTGGTATTTTGGTTATTTATTTCACTAATTTGGCAACCGCCAAAGTCATCGGGAAAATGGTTTGAACGTCTGCTTAGTAAAAAAGCCATTAGTGTTCCATTTGGGACAGCACTACATACATATACTATGCTGTTGAGTGTGTAAATGCATAGATACATAGTGCATAGTCTATGGTGTGTCGTTTGGGACGTAGTTAGGAATAGTTTGATGATAGTTTGACTGAGTGTGTAATCATGGGAGTTGTCATCTTCATTACATCCTAAGGGACTCCTGCGGGAATCATGTTGTCATGTCATCAATGTAGCCCTATACACATTTCTGGAGAACGCATATGATGTATCCAAAGGTACATATGGCAGCATTTCCTTTTTAAATGAGCGCTACGGGGCAGTATGACGCCATTCCTTTTTGCGATTACCAGCTGACCGATTACCTCAGCATAAACAGTTTTCCCACTGTAGCCAGTTTTCCCGTTAGCTCACCATGTTTGTTGACAAGCAGAGAGGAGTTGACCACGATGACGACCGTGAAGAACGGTTCCAGAAAGCAGGTAAGACAAAAACAGCATCCAAAAAAATAAAATAAACTAGTAAATAACAAGGTGAGAATGTGGTCAAAATCAAACAAGGGCTTTTATTTTTCTTGATTGCTTTTGAAAATTGTTGGTTGGGTTTAGGGAAGTGGGTGGCCGAATCAGTCAATAAAATTGGTTGGGTTTAGGAAAGGAAGAGGTTAGTCGATTGGTCGGTCAGTCAGTCATTCAGTCAGTCAAACAGTCAGTAGACAACGGCCTCTGGTGGATTTATGCAAGAACAGCAGAGAAATTTGAAATCTCAAAAAGCATTCACAGCGGCCTCTTGTGGATTCGCAAAAACAAAAACTGCAAAAAAACGTACCTCCAAGGACGTATTTCGTGGTCTCCAGAAATGTATATAGAGGTATATTTTCAGAATGAGCCTGGGTTGTAATCTGAAGAATTAAGTAAGTAACATCTAAGTAAAATAAGACTGTTGAAGCAATTGTCGCACAAAAGCAGCAGAACTTTTATAATGCCAGAGTCAACCACTTCCTGTTCTTCAGTTTGTTGGAGAAGCAGCACTATTAAATACATTTAAGAATTCTGTTTTAATGCTGCTCACTTTAACATATTAAAGTGTCTTTGATGTTTCCCAGTTGTCTATAAATCCAAACTGGAAATTGAGAGTGTTTGATGTCATTAGCATGGGGACACAGGACACAGCCTTTGTCTCTAATTAAAATAGCATTTTTAATTAAAAACATAATTCCCTGATGCTAAAAAATTGTTTATATAAAACCAGATTAAAAAATGGGGCATTTATGTCCATAAGCATCAGCGCGGGGGATTTACCCTCTATCAGTGGTTCTCAAACTGTGGTACACGTACCACTAGTGGTACACAAGCTTACTTCTAGTGGTCTCTAATAATCTCTGAATAATTAAAGTTAAAAAATGAACACACTTTTAACCCTTTGACATGTACGATAACACCGATGTGATCAGTAAATTTATTTAAATAGGCTAAACCTTTTATTTAAGTGGCTGACAATAATAAATATTCTTAATTAGAAGAATTTATCAGCCTTGTTTTTGAACTGTGCAGTGCTGTAGCTGCTTATTTAGGCCTACTAAACTACTGTATTTCAATAACAGTTATTATGGTGGTACTTGGAGAGACAATGTTTTTCTGAGGTGGTACTTGGTGAAAAAAGCTTGACAACCACTGCTCTAGATAATGGCTTTATTTTTGTAAAGTCAACTTGTTGCTTTTAAAGCAATTGGTTTACTCGATTTAAGTAACTAATCACTTTTTACAGTGTACATTAACAGCTGGTGATGATGTCTGCTAAACTGTCAAATGCCTTTTGTTGCAAGATTATAGTAAAGAAGATGCAGTTAAGATTTTTGATAAACTGATCCTTTTAAAGCTTTGCACAGTTAAACTGACTTAAATGCAAAAAAAAAAAGTAATACATTTCCAAAGAGACTTCAGCACTACAACAAGTGTACTAATTAAATGTAAATCCAAAACTGAAAGCTGAGAGTCACTGTCAGTTTTATTGGCTAAAACCTGAAGAGTGACTCTCCACACAGTAAAAGACTAAATGGCTAGCGTAATGAATATGACATCAGCTCAATCTGTCAAGCCTCTCCCTTTCTCTCCCACAGGTGGTTTTTTCAGGTTTTTACCACAGCGTAAATCATACTTCACAAAGGGTGGACTGGGTAAGTTACACATTAACACAATAGCATGAATAATAAAAAAACTTCCTAACTGCTGAAAGCATGCACTTTGTTTGCACACGAAATCTTGCAAATTAAGGCATATCAGTTCTTATTTTTCATGAAAAATAAGGAAGTGAAATGAGACACTGCAATGAAAAGATGACAACATCATACAGTAGCTAGAAAAAGAATGCATAATCTAATCTGGGAGGGACCTGTGTTTTAGAGGTCAAGGTTATCATGCTCGTGTATCAAATCGTGACATCACTGCTTATAAAGATCATTTACTACAATGTTCCTATTATTTTACAGCAGCCTGCATGAATACAATGTAAATGAAATACAAAAGTAAATGAAAAAAGTTGAAGTTGAAGCCTACAGCTTTGTAGTCCCATGTTTTAAAAAAAGAAACAGAATAACCCATATAACTAACTCTCCTTCATCAAATAATAAATAAAATCATCAAAGGGCGGCATGATGGCGTAGTGAGTAGCACGTTCGCCTCACAACAAGAAGGTCGCTGGTTCGAGCCCCGGCTGGATCTGTTGGCATTTCTGTGTGGAGTTTGCATGTTCTCCCTGTGGTCGGGTGGGTTTCCTCCGGGTGCTCCAGTTTTCCCCACAACTCCAAAGACATGTGATACAGGTGAATTGGGTAAGCTAAATTGTCTGTAGTGTATGAGTGTGAATGAGCGTGTATGGATGTTTCCCAGAGATGGGTTGCGGCTGGAAGGGCATCCGCTGTGTAAAAGAACTGCTGGATAAGTTGGCGGTTCATTCCGCTGTGGCGACCCCAGATTAATAAAGGGACTAAGCCGAAAAGAAAATGAATGAATGATAAAATCATTAAAATGTATATCAGATCATATACTACCATCAAAAGCTTAGGTCAGTAAAATGTTTTATACTCACAATGGCTGTATTTATGTGATTAAAATACATTATTTTCAAATATTTTAAAACGTTTTTATATGTTGTTTCTCCAGTTTTCAGCATCAAGTGAAATTTCACTATTATTGAAAAACTTTTACTACTATTAACCTTATTCTTCACGTATAAACGGGCGTAGCCATTTGAATCTTTTGCCATTTGACTTCCGGTCTCATTCAGTTCCATTCTTTTTTAGACATTAAAAACAGCTCATTATACTGCTTTATGTTGCAAACTGATGTTTTCTTATTTTATTACTCTGCTTTGTCTGTATAGTCATGAATACAGAGAGCAAGGAATTTGACTGTTTTCCGCCGTTTATTATTTCTAGTCATTTCGCCCATTGGCACCTGATTCGGATGTTCTAAAACTATTGCAAAAACGAGCGCACTTCCGTATTATAAAATAAGGTCAATAAATTAGAAATCTTTCTAATATACCGTATAAATTCTCAAGAAACATTTATGTATCATTCATTCATTGCCCTTTCGCTTAGTCTCTTATTTATCAGGGGTCGCCACAGGGGAATGAACCGCCAACTATTCCGGCATATGTTTTACATAGCGGATGCCCTTCCAGCCACAACCCAGTACTGGGAAACACCTATACACTCTCTCATTCACACACACTCATACACTAAGGCCAATTTAGTTCATTCAATTCACCTATAGTGCATGTCATTGGACAGGAGCACCCGGAGGAAACCCACGCCAACACAGGAAGAACATGCTCAAAACAGCGAACTTCTTGCAGTGAGGCGACAGTGCTAACCACTGAGCCACCATGCCGCCCACATTTATGTATGTTTTTAAGTATGTTTATATAGTTTAAGGAAATTATATTTATAGTTTATATTTATATATAATTATATATAGATAACAGTAGCATATTTTCCAGAGATGGGTTGCGGCTGGAAGGGCATCCACTGCGTAAAACAAATGCTGGATAAGTTGGGGGTGCATTCCGCCGTGGCGACCCCGGATTAATAAAGGGACTAAGCCGACAAGAAAATGAATGAATGAATGAATAACGGTAGCATATTCTACAGGATTCCTCAGTGAAAGGAAATTTCAAAAGAACATAACTGATTTGAAACTTTCGTAACAAACAATGGCAACTTTTCACACCCAATGCTTCAGTTAATTTCAAACGTGTTTCAAACGTTGACCCCCAAACGTGTATATATTTTCAATAATTACAAGAAAAAACAGCTTGTCACACTGCACAAAGGTCTCATTCAACTACCAGAGCTATGAAACATTATATATGACACAAACAAAGTGACCTACTGTATATTAATAGGAATTTACACATACATTTGACACAGCAGATAACCATTTGACTCCAAATGAGTCCAAATATTTATTTTCTTTACCAAACCTCAGAGCTCAGAAACTGTCAATGCCTCCTTCCTTTTTGTCATGTTTTTTGGTGGTGGAAAAAGGACAAGATTATTCACAGGCACAAATTCACAATACTTAATCTGATTTCAAAGAAAAAGAAAATTCTGTCGTTAATTACTCATGTTAAACCAAAACTATATGACAATTTATCTTCTATGCCATACAATTAAAATTAAATGGACAGTTTACCCAAAATTTAAAAAGTGTCAACACTTACCCTTTACTTGTTTCAAGTCTTTATGAGTCTCTTTCTTCTGCTGAATACTAAAGAAGATATTTTGAAAAATGTTCGAATTTCATTGTTTCATTGTTTTTCCCATGGTTACACATTTTCAGCTTTCTTCAGAATATCTTGTTTTGTGTTCAACAGAAGAAATAAACTCAGAAAGTTTAGCAACCACTTGAGGCAGAGTAAATAATTACTAAATTTGCAATTTGGGTGAACCATTCCTTTAAATTTAATTGGCACTAATACTGTTTGGCTTCTTCTGAATATTTAATTTTTTATATATATATATATATATATATATATATATATATATATATATATA
>CAIGQQ010034671.1:1833747-1846706 GCA_903798035.1 Danio albolineatus
TATATATATATATATATATATATATATATATATATATATATATATAAGAACTTCTCTACACAAAAGCCCCATTCTAATAGTTCTTTCAGTAAAATTACATCAGATTTTTTGTTGTCTGATGTTGTTTTAACCACCTTCAGTACACATTGAGCAATACTGTATCATAATTCCTAATATAACAAGGAACAAATCCCTAAAGAAATACTGCTATATTACAATATATGGTATCCTCAGAAGTCCTTAAGGGATAGTTCACCAAAACTGAAAAATCTGTCCATCATTTTCTCACCTTTTACTTGTTTCAAATCAGTCTGAGTTGAACACAAAATAAGATATTTTGAAGAAAGATGGAAACTACCATTGACTTCCATAGCATTTGTTTTTCCTACAATGGAAGTAAATGGTTACAGGTCTCAGCTTTCTTCAAAATGTTTCCAACAAAAGAAACGAATCAACCCAGGCTTATTGTGAAAAAGTACCACTATATACACTTTACGCACCAAATCCGTCCCAGGAGCTTTGTTTTTTGCAGTTTTTGTTTTCGCGAATCCACCAGAGGCTGCTGTGTAGGCTTTTTCAGATCTCAAATTTCTCTCACAAGTGCCAATCGCCCCTACTGTTCTCACGTAAATCCACCAGAGGCCGCTGTTGACTGACTTACTGAACGACTGACTGAGTGATCGACTGACCCTCCCTCCTCCTCCCCTAAACTCAACCAATAGTGTTTTCAAAAGCACATGATTGATCCGCCCACTCACTTCACTAAACCTAACCGACAGTTTTCAAAAGTAATCCAGAAAATGAAAGGCCAGGTTTTCAGTTTTTACCACATTCTTTTGACTTACCCGCTTTTTGAAACCTTCTTTGCCAGACTCAACTGGTAACAATGGGAAAGCCGACCATGTGGAGGTAAGCGGTGAGCTGGTAAGTGGGAAAAGGAACGATGTCATTCCGCCTCTTAGCTTTCGTTTTAAAAACTAAATGCAGCCATACGTACCTCTGGCTACATACTTTGCGATCACCAGAAATTTATATAGGGCTACGTATTCAGAATGAGCCTATGTTGAAACTAATTTAAGTTAGCAACGCTTGAGTAAATCATAAGTGTGAGTTCATTTTTAGGTGAACTGTCCCTTTAAATGCTGCACTGTCTAACACTATGAATTGTAAGGAAGTATGATCTTGTTTAATTAAAACACAAAAACTCAACAGTGCCTAAACAGCCTGTACACAAACCGATGACCTATCAGATTACACTTCAAGACTGATGTCAGTTAAACAGCAGATGACAACACACTCACTTCCTCACTCTTTATCCATTAAAGGGACAGTTCACCCCCAAACAATAAAAACGTACTCGCTATTTGCTCACCTTAAACCTTAAGGAGTTTCATTCTTCTGTTGAACACAAAAGAAGATATTTTGAAGAATGCTGAAACCCTGTAACCATTGCCTTCCATAAAAACAAACAATATGGAAGTCAGTGGTTACAAGTTCCCAACTTTCTTCAAAATGTCTTCTTTTATGTATACCAGCAAAAAAGAAACTCATAAACAAATACAAAAATGAGTAAATGATGACAGTAAATGTTGACCGAGTTGTCATTTTTGGGTGAACTATCCCTTTAAAGCCTTACAATACAATACAATAGCTGGACATCAAACACACTGCCCCGAATACACCATCGCCATCTATCAGACTCCATAAAGATTTGATAAAACACAGCAGCTAGAAACACAACTAAGGGTCCTGTAATAGGACATAAAACAGCTGAGAACTACAACTGAGAGACAGACACATAAAAGAGCTCTAGATCTACTCACAGCAACTGATAGATGATCTCCGCATTGACTGAAAACAGAGTGGCCAGACGAGAGGTTACATAGAGGAGTCTCTGTCCTTCTTCAAACTGTCCTTTACACCTGCTCAAGGAGGCCCTGTCTTGTGTCTGTTTTTCACTATGGATCGTCCGGTGCACTGAGAAGACTTTCTGAAAGGAGAGATAGGGAGGGTGGAGTAACAACAGTGGGTGGGAGCAAAAGGAAGAGAGAGAGAGAGAGAGAGAGAGAGAGAGAGAGAGAGAGAGAGAGAGAGAGAGAGAGTCTGGCACTCTGCAGCTCATACAGCTAAAAGCAGTTTCACCACTGTCAGCATCCATTTAATCAAATGGCTTTGATCAGTTTATGGAACCAGTGGGATTTACTGATTAATGGAACCTAACCATTCGTTTCACATTTATGAATGGGCTTGTACTTGAACTTTGGGATGCATATTAAGGTTATTCAATAAATTGCTAATAATTTGATAGTATTCCTAAATTATTACTCGATTACTGAATTCAAATGTATTAGTCACACTTTATATAAAAGTAGAAATCCCGCTAATTGTTTCTACAATATATAATACACTACGCCTATTGAGAGTCCCTGTAAACCACTAATATAAAGGTGTGTATTATTGTGTGTGTGTGTGTGTGTGTGTGTGTGTGTGTGTGTGTGTGTGTGTGTGTGTGTGTGTGCGTACGTGCGTGTGTGTGCAAAATGCAGTTCTGACCTTGCAGTTCCATATTGATAAACTTTAATTCAATACATATTTGTTGCACTTTGTATTCAATATCATTAAGTACATTTTGAATAGACTGTTACTGGCTAAAACAGGTAGAGCATTTGTGTGTGTGTGTGTCTGTGTGTGTGTTTGTATTTTTGTGTTTGCTTTTATTTGTATATTTAATAAATGCAGCAATTATATGGTTGTTTAGAATTTAGAAAAATAGAGTATGTTTGTGAAAGCTGTATTTCAATTTGTAAAAACTGAAAGAAAAACTTTATTCATTCATTTTGTTAGTCTCTATTTTAAAGGTCAACACAGTGGAATGAACCGCCAATTATTCTGGCACGTGTTTTAGCCGCAACCCAGCTGCAAACCAGCACTGAGAAACATGCATACACTCATACACACACAGAGTCTTTGGACTGTGGGGGAAACAGGAACATCTGTAGAAAACCCACGAGAACACGGGGAGTACAGTACATGCAAACTCCACACAGAAATGCCGAGGCTTGAACCACCGACCTTCTTGCTGTGAGGCAACATTGCTAACCATTGAGCCACCATGCCACACCTCAAAACTGCCACACCAAAAACTGTTGTAAAAATGTTTACATTTTGATTTGTATATAATACAGCTTATATTACAGCTACATTTCAAGTGAAACGTTTACATATAACTTACAGAATCTGGACAATGTTGATTATTTTACCAAAATAAGAAGAACCATACAAAATGCATGTTATTTTTATTTACTACTGATCTGATCTGAAGATATTTCACATAATTTCAAAGATGTTTCACAATTTTATTCATGCTTTACTAAGTTATGTAAACATTGTTGGCTAAGTAATTTTCACTTGTTATGAAAAAACTCAGTTTGACAAACATTTCACTCACAATTTTTTCTGTTTCTGTAAAATTTGCACAGACTTTAGTCATACATTTAAAGTATACACTTTACTTACAAACAATTCTGGAAGAAATTCACACAGAAGAATCCTTACAATCTATATGATAACATACTTACACAACAGAGATAGTAAAGTTCCTAACTGAACACAGGGACCAGGGTCACAATCAATGTTGTTGTTGTTTTTAAGCATGAACGTGCCACAAGTGAACGAACCCCTGGATGTCATAAAACAGCACGTTACTACTAGGCATGGGCCGGTATAAGATTCTGACGGTATGATAAGCTTGGAAAAAAATATCACGGTTTCACAGTATGACGGTATTTTGTTTACTGCTCTAAAATATATTATTTTTAAATGTCTGGGTAAAAAACAAAACCCTTTTCCCCTTTGAACACAATATATTTTATTCTGAGAAACATTTAAAGTATTTTGGAACAGTAAACATGTCAGGCTAAATAATTCAAGTGAATCATTGACTTCTGCAGCCTTCATTTGTTTCAAAAACACTGATGTCTGTACAATTTATACCTAAAAAACTAAAAAATTGAAATGAAAAAAAAAGAAATTATAATTACATATACATACTTTGTAGAAATTCTGTAAATTAAACTGCACAACCTAAAAAAATCATACTAATCTAAAGGATTAAAGATGTCTCTCTATAGAACAATAATGACTGACTACATTTTTATTTGCCATTTTTGCATTTATGTGGAAAAAGCGTTGACGTGACACCTGAATTTACCACTTAGGTGACTTTGAAAACAATGACAGAGACATTTTTTGTATTTCTAAAGTACTGTTATAATAGGCTAATAAGCTAAATAATTATATTTATAATAAGCTAAATAGGAAATATGTTGTTTTAAAAGTTTTTAAAGTTTTTTTTTCTAACTCCACTGTTACAGAATCTTGTAATGTTACTTTAAATACTTGCTTACACAAAAAACTTTGGTTTAAAATAAGTATTAAAACGAATTTTCTTAGAAAACTTATTTCTGAAGGTGCTGTTGACTAGAAATTTTATTAGTTAAGAAATTAAGTTATGTGAAATAAATAAAGATATTTTCTCAAAATAATGACCAAACAACTCATAATAATGAGAAACATTCTCATAATAATGACTTATTCTCAAAATAAGGACTTACTTTCTTATAATAAAGACACTTTCTTATAATAATGATTGACTTTTTCATAATAATGAGATTTTATTGTTTACAATATGCTGATGAAATGATCGTTTTCATAATAAATGTATTGCCATTTTTATGTTATTGCACACAGTATCCAATGTGCCCTAAAATGGAATAATGTAATGTATTGCTATAACACTGTGGTAGACTTGTTGCCAAATCATATTTTAAGGTGATGGTTACGCCAACAGGTGGTGACAAACGACCATTTTAATGTTTATCACTGTATTTTTTAAAAATGACTCATCAAATGAAACAGCTTTTATAAGCGAGTTATTGAATCTAGGGTATTGAACACATGAAGAAAGGGAAATTTAAAAAGGCATGGAAAGCCCAGACAGCAGTTCTACTGTAGCTTGTTACTGTAAATGAATAAAAGTTGCTTCAGTCCAACATCTACAGTACATTAGCAGAAGGGTGAAGATGAAATCAGGGTGGACATTTTAGTAAGATCCCAAACACAGCCAAGGAAACACTCAAGTGGTTTCAGAAATGAAAATAAAGCTGCTAGAATGGCTCAGCCAATCACCTGGCCTGAATTCTATAGAAAATAAGAAGAAAAGACCAGATTGATAGACAAGACTCACAGAACTGTCAAGACATAAAGACAAGAATTCACCTAAGCAATGCACTGCATTGTCTAAGCTATTTTACTTCTTGTCAGTTCAGTACCTAATTCATACAAATTCATAAGTCCAGACTTATGAAAAAAGGAGGCGTGGCACTAAATCCCATCCCTAAACTCGTCTCTCATTGGGAGATGAGCAGAATCATACTAAAATGTACGAATGAGATCATACAAATTCATGCAAACTAGCAACTTAATCAAAAAGTTATGAATTGGTGTGAGATATAGATCTTTTAGTACTTTCTCCTTTTGTCATTTCTTTGTTATTACACATAACGAATCTTTCATAAATATTTTTGCCTTGATTTATTTGTATGTTTGAACTGTTTGGGTTTTTACCAAAATCTGGGTCAATTTCAAGTCAAGGGCTCCTTTGGAAATATATTTACCAAGAGAAATCATGGCTTATTTTACCCGTAACACACACACACATCAATATACTATTTATTATAATAATATCCTGCTTTAAAATAACTACTACTATTCAAACAGGAAGACACTGTGTATTTTCCTCAGTGCAATGTTTTCCTCATGAGTCCAGGATCAGACTCTACCCTCTGACTAGCAAACCTATTTTAACAACATCCTGGAAACACTGCCTTTGTCCCTGTTTCTTCTCTTATACAATGATAGAAACATGCACAAACCACATGAGTTCTCTGTTTTGCATTTTAAGGAAAGGTTTGTATCGAGGAGAGCCCACTCACAGCAAATCACAGAAGTGCAAACAGCTGAATTTCTATGCTGTGTTGCTGTATTTAATGCTGTATTTGAATGAATCCATTGAAAATCCACTGCGTCGACAATGAACAGGCATGTTTTTAAACTGAAGTCCTCACTCTTGTTCAGCATTTAAATAATTAGTTTGTTCTGATATTGGTGCTGCATGTTTAATAAAACTGTAGAATTGGTTTAAGGCAATAAGGTGCCTTACATGAATGAAACATAATGTAACCGAATTCTGATTAATATCAGTGTGTTTTTGAAAATCCAATCAGTGAATGTGTTTGGGTGTGTCTACACCTATTGGTTTCTGTGTGTCACTTCAGTGGGAACATTTACAGTGCCCGTCCTCACTCTGGGTAAAGTCCATTGCAAACAAAGCACACTTTGTAAATGGATTAAAAAATCGTTAGCCTACAAATAAATGTCAGGTGAACAACTACACCCTCATTCATGCTAATCATTTCCACTTATTATTTTATTCCTGTTGATGAGTAAGTCTTCCCAGCTAACAGTGAATAATCTCATAACTTAGATTAACTTTCAAGGTCATTAAAAACTTTGCACTATTATTTTTAATAGAATGTTCTTTTATGGCAGAGATGCCAAAACTAGGGCTCGTGGGCCAAAGTTGGCCCATGGTAACCTTTGATTTGGTCCGTCATCCCATCTGAAAAAAGAGGGTAAAAGATGGGGATGGTTTAGAGACTGTAATTTCTAATTTATTTGTTTGTTTGTTTTATTGCTAAGCTACAAAAAGCTTACTGAAATTAAACGTGTCAATTAAATGTTGCAAATGAATAATTCATTCATTCATTAATTCTTTTTTCGGCTTAGTCCCTTTATTAATCTGGGGTCGCCACAGCGGAATGAACCACCAACTTATCCAGCATATGTTTTACACAGCAGATGTCCTTCCAGCTGCAACCCATCAAATGGAAATGGGAAACATTCATACATACTCATTCACACACATACACTACGGTCAATTTAGCTTACCCAATTTACCTATACCACATGTCTTTGACCCAGAGCACCTGGAGGAAACCTGGAGGAGAACATGCAAACTACACACTGAAATGCCAACTGACCCAGTCGAGGCTCAAACCAGTGACCGTCTTGTTGTAAGGCGATCATGCTACTCACTGCGCCATCGTGATGCGTAAATGAATCAGATTTTTTAAAAATGTACTGTTACCCTACGAATAGAGGACAATGCAAAGACATGATGAAGGCAAAAGCAGGCAAAAGCAGGTTGTGCTTGACTTGTGTATTCAGCACTGAACTCTACTGTGTAATAAATTGTCTATGTTTTTATTGTGTATAATTTTATATAAAATAAAATAAAATAGAATAAATTTCATTAGTTAATACGATTTAAAGTAATGTTTTCTGTTTATTTTTTAATATTAGGAAATGAATTAGGAAATTATCTATGAAAACTTTCGGCCCATGGCTCTTAATGATAACTGGTTTTTGGCCCTTCATACGTAAAAGTTTGGGCACCCCTGTTTTATAGTTTTCAGGGGCAAAATACAACATAACGCTTACCTTCTTGCTGTAAGGTGACAGTGCTAACCACTGAGTCATCATGCTGCCCCTACCTTTAATTCATTTACTTTTAATTCATATTTTGTATTTTATTTTGTAGTACTCTGGTTGAGGACATTTTTGTCATTTGCAGTAGGGGTTCAATCTTCAACTGGCTGGCAGGAGCCGCCAGTGGTTATATTTGGTATAGGCTACACATTGTATGTTTGCATAATCACAAAATCTTCTAGTTTCATACATTTTAACCTACATGTAACTTTCTTTTCCTAACAAAAAATATTTTATTGGGCTTATGTTTTTTGGGGTGCACTGATTACCATTTGGGGTGTCACAGTGGCTCAGTGGGTAGCACGATCGCCTCACAGCCAGAAAGGTCCCTGTTTCAAGCCTCGGCTGGGTCAGTAGGCATTTCTATGTGGAGTTTGCATGTTTTCCCTGTGTTTGCGTGGGTTTCCTTCGGGTGCTCCAGTGTCCCCCACAAGTCCAAAGACATGTGGTATAGTTGAATTGGGTAAGCTAAATTGTCCGTAGTGTATGTGTGAATGAGTGTGTATGGATGTTTCCCAGTGATGAGTTGCAGCTGGAAGGGCATCCGCTGAGTAAAACATATGCTGGATAAGTTTGCGGTTTATTCTGCAGTGGTGACCCCAGATTAATAAAGGGACTAAGCGGCAAAGAAAACAAATCACTTGCATACACCCTATTTATTACAAAATCCATATATAAACTATTGCCACTGTAGCAAAAATGTGTAAGATTTGTGGTTATCACAGTTTAACTATACAAATGATCCTTTGTTGTTGTTGTTGTTGTTGTTTTTTGTCTGTGTGTGTGTGTTTTGTAGTTGTAGTAAAATCAATATTGATAGAAGACAAGATAATGGGAAATTAACTCATGACATTCTAGCAAAATGTTCTCAGATTGTATTTTTGTTAGCTAAATATTATTTTAAAATACAGTCTCTCTACAACTGCTGTTATGAGTGCAGTACTGTTGCCAGAAAGAACATTTACAAAGAAGACACTATATGACAAAGAGGGTCACATAACAAATAAATCAAAACAAATAATACAAGTTTAAAGAAAAGAGTTTTACATGCAATTTAGTCTTTTAAAGAGTTTACATATATATTAAAATATTTCCTGACAATAAAAAAGCAAGGGGTTTCTTTTACATTACATTTATGGATTTACAAATTTGACAAAAAAGCAATAAATGAATGGTAAATATGCAATGAGAGGTGTAGGTTCAAAGAGTCACCAAAAATAATAATAATCTTGGTTATAAACAAAAGTTTAGAAAAATTATGTTTTTATACAACTGGTATATAAAAGTCAACCCAAATAGTTTACAGTAAGTACACCCCCAAAATATAAGATTTGATGTTTCTTCAGATTGATTACAAAACGGGCGTCTATAGCTATGTTGGCTTGATACTGGGTATGAGTGCATTACTGTATTGTTTCAGTTCCATTTTCATAGTGACGTCACTTTCTATGAAAGTAACATTTCTACCCCGGTTAAACTGTACAGTCGGTGTTTGTAAAGTTTTTGTAATAACAAAGCACCTGACTGTAGTGGAACGTGGACACCGCCACATGCACTTCAATATGACAATGCGGATGGCACAGGACGACATACCCTGTGCGTGCTTTTTGTACAAGTTTACTCAATTAAAAACACCACGACGGGAACAGAAAATATTTTCTATGCCGAAACTGTCAATGAGTTATCTAAACCTTATTTTGTAGTAAGACCAACAGACAGCAGGAAGGAACCAAAGGCATTAACAAGTCACATAATGGTATGAATGAAACAGGAATCTAAACGTTGTAAACAATCAAGTGAACTGTGCAGAAATTTGTAATCAAATGCATGAGTAGAGATGAAAAGTCCCACCCTGACAAACAACAAGAACAGTCGCCTCTCTGTCTAATCCAGTTGCTTCACAAATCAGCAGCTAAGCAGTTAATTCTCTTGACAGTTTATTTATAAATTCGTAAAACCTACTTTTATGCTGTTGTGTCTTCTTTGTCCATGTTTTGCTCACTCTTTGTCCCGGGGCGAAGTTTGACGGTCGGCGGCGCCTCGGGCTGTCAGAGCTGCTGTGACCGAAGAGCTGGAGCTCCATCAGAGGTCGCTGCATCACTAAATAAAATGCTCAGCTGTTCAGCTAAATACAGCATCTCAGATGTGCTGACACAGTAGAAGAAAGTGAACACTTCACCATAAATTCCCCGTTAAAAAGTGAAAGACAAACACATCTGTTATTTTAGACTCTTTATTTACCAACATTTTTCTTATATGTGACACTTTGGACCACAAATTTGTCATAAGGGTTTTAATTGAGAATTATTCATCGTAAATTGAATAAATAAACAATTAATAATTGTTCAACTGTAGATAAAACTATTCGAAAATCTGAAATCTAAGTGTTCAAAAAAATCTGAATCTAAAAGTCATTTTTAATATTGAACAAGTTAAGTTCTTATATACATACTAATCAAATGAGTTTTCATAGGCCTACCTAAGACCCACAATGTATTGCTGGCTTTTGCCAAACGTTAGACTACATAAGGTTTTGTGGTGCAGGGTCAGTTTGCTATACCAATTACAAGTTTAGTACCAGTCTAGAATGTTTGCTTTACTTTTTTAAGAGAAAATTAAGACTATTATTAAAGGTATTAAATGTGTATTCATATGATAAAGTGACAGTAAATGCACTATTTAAAAAAGTCTACATTTATACTGATAATAATAATACAGTTGAACACCAAGAAAATGAATAATTTTACTTTGCAGATGGATCATCTGACACTGAAGACTGCTGTAAAATGCAGGTTAATCATCCCAAGAATTACTATTTTAAATATTTTAAATACAAAGCATTTATTTAAAATTTAGAAATATGACTGTGTGTTTTATCCAAATAAATAGCCTTGGTGAGCATAGACTTCTTTCAAATGCATTCAAATTTCTTATTGACTACGAATGTTTCAATAGTATTAAAAAGTTACATATGAACTTTGTAACATTTCCTTGAACATATAAACCAATAATATCAACAAATAAATTATCATTTAAATGTAAATAACGCATGCTTTACAAAAATATATAGTCATAAACGTATATACATCAACTGTACATTTATGCAAGTTACGGAAATGTATTCTGAACCAAATAAACTTTTTAAATGTGCATTATTCATTTTCAGGGATCAGGAAATGACTCATTAAACTGATTGACAGTCTTGAAGGACAAAACTTTTTTATTTAAAAGGCTCAGCGTCGGCGCTAATAGCTAAGTGTGCTGACATTTTGCGCTGAGGTGCTCAGTGTGACCTGAACTTAAGTCCCAGCTTGAGATCATTTTCCAATTCTTCTACACTCTCTTGTTTATTCTCTCCACTGTCCTGTCTAATAAAAGGTGAAAAGGGCTCAGATTAGGGCTGCACAATATATTGCTTTAGGATTGATACTGCAATGTGACTGCATTTCTGTGGTTGTTGAAGACATAATTATACTCATCTTAACATTGTAGTTCACATTTGAATCAAAGTGACAAGGATATCTAAATATTGTTTCATGCATACGAGGCCACCATTGTAAATGACTTGTTTTCTGCATTTACCATTGTATTTTTATCAGTCTCCTCCAAAGATAAACCTTTGCTGTTTTATTTAGCAAAAACCTTTCAATTGTATTCAAAAACTGCCTGCTTTTACTCAAAAGTTCCTCAAAGCTGCCTTTTCATATGTCTTTTTTTTTCTAAAACAATGAGTCTGTTCATTACACCATGACTCTCTCACTGAGGCATGTCTGATGAGTGAAGCTGAACTCAGTGGATGCAGAAACACATGTCAGTGTCTGCTGCACACGTTGAGCTATTTTGGCTTCCTGAGCTAAGCATGAAAGGCAGCTTGGGAATGTTGACCTTTGACCTCCAGTCAAACTACAGGCCTTTCTGAAATATTGAACATAAACCAGAGATTTTGTATTGTACTAGACTGTAACAAATTATTTAACCAATGAGTCATGACAACATATGTTTTTAATGTTAGTATTGTTAGTAAACTTAGTTACTAGCTTTTAAAAAGGTTAAAGTTACACAAGATTAGCTTGATGTTTTTTTGTAAATTAAATATAAGGTAAGCTGAAATTACATGTAAAGCTACTTTGAAACATTCTAAAAAAATTAAGACAGCTAACTATTTTTACAAAATGTTAGTATTTTATGTTATGTTATGTTATGTTATGTTATGTTATGTTTTGTTTTGTTTTGTTTTGTTTTGTTTTGTTTTATTTTTAAATGTTTTGTAGCTCAAAGTCAAAGTAGTGGTTCTTCCTATTTATTTATTTATTTATTTATTTATTTATTTAGGTTTCATGCCACAACTTTGGCTTGTTCAGTGAAAAGACACTTCATATTTAATATGCATTTACGTATTTGATTCCATTAACACTAGATGAGAACATAAACTACTAGATGAGAACATAAAATTGAACTGAATTGAGATAGACAGATAAACTCCTTCATTGCTGAACTGACAATAGTATCTGGATGCAGACTTTATGATGTAAGCTGAGACTCACTCAGTGATGCAATGTCAGACAAAAAGCTCAATGGAGTGACGTCACTATGAGGGGTATTTCAAAGAAACACCCTTACTTTTTTTTTTTCAGAAAGGACTTTGATTTATATGTGAACTCTCTAAAAGACTCAAACAACTATATTGCATGTAAAACTCTTTCTTGCTGTAAATCATTTAAACTTGTTTAATTTTCTGGATTTTTATGTAACCCTTTTTGTCCCTTTGTTCATATTGTCTCTTTGTAATGTTCTTTCTTGCATAATAATAAAAGAAAAAAAAGGGGGGTTAGGTGAGCCCATTAAAAAGCATTGGATGCAGTTCAGATTGCACTGCACCAGGTCTGCATCCAGACCCCTCTCGACTTTGTATCATGATTGATGAATTTTGCACCATTGAGTCAATATTTAAATTGAGTTGTGCTGAATATCATGACTTATGAATTTTGCACCATTGAGTCAATATTAAAATTGAGTTGTGCTGAATAACACTGTTGCCTTTTGTTGCGTTTACTTCACTTGTATTAAACTTGGCAAGTTTGATGAGGTATGCATAACTTTCTGTGGGGTAAGGTAGGGTAACATGCCCCATGCCCCCTTATTTTTTTCAGATAGATGGCACAAAATATCTTCTCAGCAGTTCTGGTAAAGTCTATGCTTGTTACGGATTGGTCAGGCTCTCACGTCCCGCAATCACAACGATCACCATCACCTGCCTTCTGATGAGCACCCAGCTGTTGCACATTCCACGAGCACTATATAATCACAACCCTCCGGTCGCTCAGTGTCCAGGCTCGTCTTGACGAAAGCGG
>CAIGQQ010034671.1:1846716-1870749 GCA_903798035.1 Danio albolineatus
ATCCACCTAACGTGCACTTACCTCTGTCTCCTGTCCGCTTCATAACAATGCTATTTTTATTTTGTCCTTCCACATATTAATATTTGTCTGTCTGTCATGTTGCACATTGTTTCTTGAGTCTATTGGTCACTGATGGATTTGTGGACACAATCAATTATAGATTTGTAAGGTAAAGATCATTCATTTCTTTTCTTTTCGGCTTAGTCCTTTTATTATGGGGTCACCACAGCGAAATGAACTGCCAACTTTTGGCTTTTAAACTTTTCAAGCGTATGCCCCTCCAGCTGCAACCCATCTCTGGGAAATACCATACACTCTCATTCACATGCATACACTACGGACAATTTTAGCTTACAAAATTCACCTGTACAGCATGTCTATGGACTTTTGGGGGAAAGCAGAGCACCCGGAGGAAACCCATGCGAACACGAGGAGAATGCAAACTCCACACAGAAATGCCAACTGACCTAGATTAGGCTTGAACAGCGACCTTCTTGCTGTTAGGCGATTGTACTACCCACTGCACCACCGTGACGCCCAGGTAAAGATCACAGCTTTATTTTTGAGCAGAAAGATCAAACTTGACTCTTTGGGTCACAGTGTCCGAGAGTATTGTCAAAGAAGGAACCAAGCAGCATTTTGTTACTATTGTTAATATTTTTCATGTTGATACTTTTATATGTAAAACTCAAGCAAGAGGAAGCTGTCTGAAAGGGATGTCTGGGTGCTAACCCTAATTGTATTTAAAAAACATTAAATCACAGCTGCTGAACTCACTGCCCCCAAAACATTGGGAGCTCCACAGGGTCAATATACATGACTGGGCTGCTATAGCCAAACCTTTGGTCACTTGTGTCAATTCCAAAGTCAGTTTAAATGGTGCCAGCAGCAACAATATTGGCCTGTGGACAGTGTGAACCATGTATTATTCTCTGATGAGTCCACACATCCAGGAGAGTTACGGTGTGGAGAAGTCCCAAAGAATCTTACGACCCAGACTGTTGCATGTCCAGAGTGAAGCATGAGGGTGAATCAGTGATGGTTTAGGCTGCAATATCATTGCATTCCCTAGGCTCAATACTTATGCTAGATGAGCACGTCACTGCCAATGACAACCAAACCATTCTGGAGGACCATGTGCATCCAATGGTTCAAACATTATATCCTGAAAGTGGTGCCGTGTATTTCTCTGAATTTCTCTGGCCCACACAATCAGCTCTTGCTTGGCCCACATGCCGCAGTGAATTATGATACATGACTGGACCAAGTCTGAATTCCAGACAAGGGCCAAACATGGACCATATCTGACCGAGTCTCAGCCAAGTTAATAACCCATAACTGGGTCTGAACTGGGCCAGATATGTTGGTGCATCACGATTGAAATAAACATGATAAACCAATGAAGCACTGCACTTTAGGTGTGTTATAGGTGTGCTTTTTCTCGAAGCGGCCTGATTGGTAGAATTGTTTTTCTTTATTCGGAAATAATTAGAATGTATTTTAAATGTGGGTCAAGATGGGCCAAACTTACATGGCTCACATATCAATTTTTAACATCTGGGCCAAATACCATATTTTACATTTGGCCAAAGTATTGTGTGCTGCCTTAAATATGATGCCACCTCTGCCAAATCTGGGCCATGTTTGGCCCACATTCTGTATGCCAATGCCGAATGAATACCTGCTGAGCCAGCTTTATGCCAAATTTGGGCCAGAATTCTTTGCTACCCGGGTAAGGCACCAAAACACACAACAATACAGAGTGGTTTGATGAACATGAAAGTGAAGCTGAATATCACCCATGGCCTGCACAGTCACCAAAAATAAATATTATTGAGCCACTTGTGGGGTGTGAGTCAGGAAACTACCAATTTTTAGGTGAACTAACCCTTAAGGTGAGAAAAAGGTACTCAAGTACATTGTTGTACTTGAGTACATATTTAATCATCTTTATTTTTTTATCTTAGTATACTTTTTATTTATTTTAATGCATTCCAAAATAAAATGCTGTTCACTCCACGGCTCTTCATAAATGTTCAGGAGTCATTTAAAAGTTATTATAAACCACTCACAGATGATACAGTATAGTTTTGTTCATAAAGAAGTTTGTCTGTTAAATCAGTACATGAATCACACTGAATAATTAAATCACTGATTTAATGATACAACCGGACACTGTCAGAGCAAGTCTCAATGAAACTAAACTGAACTAATTCAGAATTAGTCAAAACTTCCTTTTAGGATATGACTCAGTTTTCTGCTGTAAAAGTTAAAACTGTTTTAGTTCTGTTTAAACACTTCAGTCTGTTTTTATTAATTGAACATTATGTTAAAATAACACAAACTGATAACCCTGCATTTTACAGGGCGTTCTTGTTAAAATGTAAACACATATTGCTGTTGTCTTTTTTCTGTTGCCATTGGGATATTTCAACCCACTATGGGGTGCTGTTGAGTCTTAATATGGCCACAACCTTCTCTGTTACAGCAAATGGAAGGATCTTTTTGGTGACATATCTTATTTAGACACATATTTTGGGAAAATGCTTTTCAAAAACTCAACAATAGACTGTGTGCAAATGTACTACCTTTTTGTTATGTTCTTACCATATTTTTTATTCTATTGTACCTTTTTTCATAGGAACACCACCAACAATCAAGAATGCACAATTGTGTGCTCATTTTGCAATCAAAAAGTTTTGTTGAAGAAGAAAAAGTCTGATGCTCCACAAAAACTAACAACACATCAAAGCCAAAATGTCGTTACTAATCTTCTACATGTCCAGGACTTTAATAAAAAGCTAAAAAAATTAATCCAGTTCCCTGAACACAACAAAAGGGTAGTAAACTTGAAAAATAGACAAGGGTTGAGGACTTTTTTTTACTTTTACTGGAGTATTTTTTTAGGGTATCTTAACTTTTACTCATGTACTTGATATGAGTACTTCCACCACCTCTGTAAATGTTAAGGAATGTTTTTAACACTTCAAGAGCCAGGTTTGCTCCTTGTGATCTGTGAAAGTTACGTTTTTTTTAGCCATGTCCATCACCTTTTAGGGCCCCCTTGAAACATTTTTGTTGTGTTCCATTCTATTTGAAAGAGTTGTGAGAAAATGCAGCACGTTTTATTCATTTGTTTACATTGTGAAAAAATGGAG
The DNA here is from genome assembly GCA_903798035.1 of Danio albolineatus. NCBI lineage: Eukaryota > Metazoa > Chordata > Actinopteri > Cypriniformes > Danionidae > Danio > Danio albolineatus. Next base: position 1,849,875 of record CAIGQQ010034671.1, read on the forward strand.
CACGTTTTTTAAAAATGTGTTTGCGTTGTGAGGATTTGCAGCATGTGTGCTGTCAAACGGACAAAGATCTTTTCTCAATTTGCTGGCATTTTTTTGTAACCCTTTGGTTGCCAGTAATACTGTAGATTTTACAACAATATTTTAGTACTTACCCCTCTTTTATTTCACTCTTTTTGTGCAATAACTACATTAAGAAACATTTATATTCTTTTCACATTCTTTATAACATTGCTATTTTTCTCTGTTGTAAAATGCTATTTCAATAAAAAAATGACACTTATTTAAACATTCTAAGTAAAAATTTACTTCAGTTCTTTTTATAAACCATACAAACCAAATATCTAATTGATTTTTTTAAGCATCCATTTTGGCACCATTGAGCTTAGAAACATCACAAATGGATGTCAAGCATTAATATTGATTGGAGTGACAGAGCTCTTTGTTAGCAGGTCTTTGTTCCTGGTTAAGTGTCACAAAGCAGAAGCACTTTTCCAATCCGAAGTGACTGACATTAATTTAACATGAATGTTTATTCTTCTCATTTCTTGACTTCCTGAATTTGAGTCAATTGATTTTGACCTCTTCTGTTATTGTTACGGCTGTCAGCTCAAAGGAGTTGCTCAACCACACCCCTCTCCCTCCTCCACCTCTTTCTCGCTTTTCACTCTTACTCGTTTTCCTCTGAACTATGTTGTGCGCATCAGTAACCCGTAATCTGAATCACTCACTTCATAGCAATTAGGTCATTGAAAAATGCATCATGCTTCAAAGCCAAAACCAGCATTCTTTGAGAACCTTCTTAAAACAGGACAGTTTTTTTAAACAAGCGAATCAGTGAGTTTGAATCTTATGGAAAAATATAAATGCTACTGGTGCACTGTAAAAAAAGTTAACTCAACTTTTGCTGTGGGCGGCACGGTGGCTCAGTGGTTAGCAATGTCGCCTCACAGCAAGAAGGTCACTGGTTCGAGTCCCGGTTGGGCCAGTTGTCACTTCTATGTGGAGTTTGCATGTTCTCCCCATGTTCTTGTGGGTTTTCTCCGGGTGCTCCGGTTTTCCCCACAGTCCAGCTGGATTAACTAAACTGCCTATAGTGTATGAGTGTGTGTGTGAATTTGAGCGTGCAATGGGTGTTTCCCACTACTGTACATGAATAAATGCTCCACAGCTTTTTTAGTTGACTTTGATTGTACTTTCCAAGTCGTACTTAGGTTAAAAGTTAAGTCAACTCAAAAAAAAAGCTGTGCAAGATTTGCCTCACAATTGTAAGTTGAATATTTAGTGTAAATCAGAATCGTTTAGACTTATGAAGTTAAAATGTTAGCATATATTTAGGAAACATGCCAAGTGAAACTCCTGTTCATCTGAAAAAAAATTGCTGAAGTCAGATATTCTGCACTGAAAATGTGTTTTCCGTGTCGGAACACTCTTTTTTATGTTCTTTTAACCTGCCCATTGCCAGTTTAGCCAATTATATTTCAGCACTCTGGGTTGTCTTGGTGGAAAACGTATTTCATTCATTAATTCGTAAAGGCTCTAAAAGCATGCGTCTGTAAGCGAAATGTGACCTCCAGTGGACAGTATCATATGAACTCCAAAATAAGCAAGATTCAGTTCCACATGAGGTTGTTAATCAGCAAATAATATAAATATTACGAATATAAACATTAGGAGAGCAGGTTACACTGTAACTGTGTGTCCTAACACCCCGCTTCATGACGAGATACACACTGTTGAACAATTTGGCTGTTTGCACCAGACAAAAAATGACGGAAATTTAAATACAGCCATTCAGAAGCAAAGAATATGCACTCACTCATAAAATGGTAAGATTTCTAATCTATTTAATACATATTAACCCTCTTTAACGTTATTAAATGTAGATGCTGATTCACAAGTTTAGTTCTTAAGTTAAATTTCAAGGTCTGAGGTGAATCTGCTTTAAGTATATGGCAATAAATGTGATGTAAAATGGCATTCAAACTCACATTGTTAGCATTTAACACTGAATAAAGCACATAAGGTTTACCTGTGGTGATCATTGTCATAGTTTTCTGTTGTTCAGCTGTGAGAAATAGAAGCCGTTTCTAATATATCAATTTTTGTTCAATTTTTTAGAACAAAAAATCCTTTTAATATGGAGTATGTTCCGTATATCGGGTGCCGCTGCTTTTATTTAGAACAAGGTTTAAATCACTCGCTCCTGTCCTCAATCTGGCAACCTGCACTTGTGTTTGTTTTGATCCAGGAGTGCAATACCTAGTTCAACCGCTGTGTGTCAAACTGACATACTGCACCTTTGACTGATCATTTATTCTCCCTTTATTGGTTTCAAGCTTTTTATGAGGTTTTGTACAAAAAATGTTGAACAAAAAATAAGATATTTTGGAAATTGCTAGCCGTTGGTATTTACAGGGGGGAAAATCTAATTTATATTAAGAATCAGTTTTCATCATTATTACAAATTTCTTATGTTCAAAGAAAGAAAGAAGCCCAAACAGGTTTGGAGCAAATGGAGGGTGAGTAAAGAACAGAACTTTCATGTTTGGAGTGAACTATCCCATTGTTGGTTGATGCTGCACACTGGGGGTGGTGTGGAGAGACCCCCCTCATACGATTGAAAAGCAGTTTGGAGGAATTTATGTTATTCACTGTTAGGGAAACATATTGTTAAACAGGTTATAGATTTTTACTGTAGCATTTTACGTTTTTACCACTGAAATCACTGACATTTTACAGTGTACACAATAAATGTGATATATAAACGTACATTATCTACTTACTATTTATTATGCATTCTAATGTATCTTTGTATTTACCTTTTATTTATTATGTATTCATCTTTATTATCGTTGGTTAATGAAAACACAGTCATTTGTTGTTAGTTATTGGTAACTCACAGTGCATTTACTGTTAACGAGCACAAATTTGAACTTTAATAATGCATTAATAAATGTTAATAATTCATAAATGCATATTAATACACGTTGTACTAGTTTGTACTTCATCCTTAGTTCATGTTAGTAGTACTGTAGCTACTTACGACTAGTTACTTGAATTACTGTTCCACTGAAGTAGTGAAGTAGGGGATTAATTTCATTTTTAGGTAATCTAATTACAATTCCTTACAATGCACTTGCCTTAAAAAACTAAATCAATTCAACAATTCAGTTCATCAAACAAATCAATTCAAAGAAGACGATTAATCAGGTTTTGTTATGCAAATATATTTCGCAGAATCGTTCTGCCCTTCATCTAAAGAAGGTTACATTTGTCAAGTTGAAACTGAATTAAATAAGAAGTTGATGACAATATATGGTATGTATGAAATATGGTGTCACTATGTTGAAACATTTTATGTATTGATACAATGTTTAATTTTTTAATGAAGCAAAAGGCCTGGTTTTGGCTCAGATTTAAAGAATTAAGAGCTTAGGTTCTTTTGTTTATGCACTGAGATTCAAAGGGATTTGAAGGAGTATCGAGTCAAGAAATAAAATTACTTTTCAGACAAAGTAATTAAAAAAGTTAATTAAATACACTTTTAATGATGTAATTAAATAAGTAATTACTTTTTTGAAGTAACCTACCTAACATTGCTAGGCTAGCCACAAACGGCCTAAGCACAGATATTGGCCAAGTGGTGTTAAAAGTCATTAAATTGCCATCAAAACTGATGTTAAAGAACTGATTTAAATATGCAAATCAAACTGAAATCAAACTCTTGATAAGGTGCTGATTCAATGTAAATTGCATGCCAAAGATTAACTTTCTATTTTCACCTATTACTAATGACATTGATATCCAAACTTAATTTAAAATGATGTTACAGTTAATTAATTCCTGACAGTTTGTGTCCTGCTGAGAAACAACCTTGTCTAGTAGACCCAAGTTATTACTTTCCATGGAAACTAAATTTTATACATTAATTCATTAACTTTGGCTTGGTCCCTTTATTTATCAGGGTTCACCACGGTGGAATGAACCGCCACTCATTCCCACACATATGCTAATTTAGTTTATTCGATTCACCTATACTGGGGTGTCACAATAGCGCAGTGAGTAGCACGATCGCCACACAGCAAGAAGGTCGCTGGTTATAGCCTCGGCTGGGTCAGTTGGCATTTCTGTGTGGAGTTTGCATGTTCTCCCTGTGTTCGTGTGGGTTTTCTCTGGGTACTCCGGTTTCCCCCAGAGGCACTTTACAATAAACATATTACAGACTCTTTATTTTCAGGGCCTTTTTCATGTGTTTTTGATATAAGACTTTGAAAAATAAAGTTAAGAAAGAGAGAGGGCAGTGGGTTTGATGAAAGACCAGAAACGTACCAATGAACTCAAACTCGGGTCATTGTAAATGCAATAAATAAAGTTATGTCAGCAGGGACGCTGATGATTAAGATGATTTTAAGGGCCCATGCATTTTGGGGACCCCCAGGGAGCTTCTTTGATTAATATTAACAGTACAGGGGCTTTATAGGGCCCAAATAAAAAATATCTAATTTCATAACAAATCTGTTTTTGCTTGCTATTTGAAATTCTTTTATAATTTGTATCATATACATCATATTTTATACCTAAATATAAATACAACCGTTTTCGAATATATTCATCAATGTGTGTATTTCAATATACATTAGAAATACATACAAACACACACATTATGTCAAAACAAACTTTTTTGTTATATGTGATTAATCTCAATTACTCTTTCCCAGCATAAATACAATAGAATTCTGACACCTAATGGACATTTTACATAAAGTGTGGCCGATTTCACTTGTTTGTAGTAGCCCATGACATTTGTTGAACCCTGAGAAGGGCAGCTTTAGAATAATGCTTTCCAAATGGATTGGATGAGTGTAGAGTTTGAGTTTGAGTTGATAAGAGAGACAGATCATCATAGTGATAGTCTGAGAACTGCATGAGTCATGACGCAGAACCTTATGGCGTAATGCAAAGGTGTGTCCGCTGGTGTAGGAATATGCCCCACAGCTAGATGATCTCCAATGCTTACAAAACCACATATTTATGCCAATTCTAGAGAAGAGTATAAATCTTTACATAAGAAATGACAATGAAATTCTTATCAGTGCAAGAAAGAAAGAAAGAAAGAAAGAAAGAAAGAAAGAAAGAAAGAAAGAAAGAAAGAAAGAAAGAAAGAAAGAAAGAAAGAAAGAAAGAAAGAAAGAAAGAAAATTTGAAAATAAACAACTGTTTTAAACACTTTTCTATACAATATTTAATAGGTCATTAATAAAAGTTCTACACAGTTATATCATATATTATGTGATTATACTTTTTCTGTATATATTGCAGTCATAGCTCGTGTTGATGTTTTGACTAGTTATTGTATGCAAAAATATCAAAGTATAATAAAACAAGCTTTTATTCAAAATTTTGCGCGTTTATATTAGCCTACTTTTTAAATTACGCACAACCAAAGTGAACGATGAGATTTTCAGCGTAATCCCGAGTGTTTATCCGGGAGTGTGGGTGAGAGAGTGGGGAGGTGTGGGTTTTGGGTGTGGTGCGGGATTCGTATAGTATCGGGGGGCGGGGCTTTGGAGAAGACTGCCCTTTCGTCCCAACACACATTGTTCAGCCTCATCTGAATGCAGGAGAAAGTGTCGCACTCCCTGGAACTCTGCTGTGGGGAAAACTAAAAGAGTCTTGGATCGCTGTCAGCAGCAGTGTTTGGAGACGAGTGTTTAAAGGTAAACTAAAATATAACCGTATGTGTCGAGCTACTGATTAACGAATACGCTTGCTTTATTTTGTTTTCGTGTTCGGACGATGTTGAAGTTAACTTTATAATACTTATCTAGTTTATAACATTGATTAAAAAGGCAGCCATTAATTCGCACTGAGATCTCTTGGGAAAGTGGTGTATTGTGGAGATCTGGGTTAGTGGTGTTGGTTTACCTACCTGTACGACATTCGTCCAACTTCCGTGTGTCGGGTTACAGCTGATCAAAACTTAAAAGCTTTTATTTAGTTTTAAAAACACTTTAAAGCAAGTACTCGCTGTGTTTTCATACACAGCACTGTGTATAAACATTTCGCTGGATGTTAGGGTAACTAGTGCATACCCAACAAAGAAACATAAACCCCCACGCACTTGCAAATGTCAACAGTTGACATTAAACATGTTTAATGATATCCCAATGACAGGCCAACGTACATTTTAAAAACTAATACACATTTAAAGATTGAAGTAGGCTTCATAGACAGACTTCATTCTGAGGTAAAAACGCTGTCATTATTTACTCACCCTCATTTCATTATCGAAACCTGTGTAGGACGTTCTTCCGTGGAATACAATGGGAGATGACAGTCTCTGTTACTTTTTTTTTACTTTCATTGAGTGAAGATACCTTTAAAAACACTTAAAGTTTCAGTCATTTTGTAGTCAAACTTTTTAAAATAATTTATACTAGTTTTCAGTTCTGTTTCGCAACACAATTAGCCTATTATATTGCTGCATCTATTGCAATCCTAAACAGATTTTCAACAAAATACTAACGATTTTTAGATAACTTGGTAAACAATGACGTCTTGCGTTTTTGCTGTGTTTAAAGCAACGAATAGATGTTATGGTTTCTTCCGTAAGGAAGTTCTGAGACTTACAATTTAGCTTGTGATTGTTACTGTGCAGTATGTGTGCGACGTTTACACATTTTCTTCATCCTTTCTAAGCATAGAATATGTCAAATCTTAGGAAAACTGTTCCTTTAATTGATAAATAATGACTTCTTTCTAATTGGATTTTGTATGTAATTGTATTATTATTGTGTAATGTTATACTGGGGAATAGTAAGCTACTATAGTAAGCAACTGTTGACATAACCATTGGTTCTGCCTCACCTGTAACCCCTTGTATAATCTTCTGTGACTTATAATTTTAAACAAATGTTGTATATATCCTGCTGAGATGTTCAGAAAAGTATAAACTAAGTTTACATTTATAATTTATAATTTCTTTTTTTTTTTTTATGTAGCTCCTCTGGGTGTTATGTTAGTGCATGCGTTAGGGTGGGGCTGTACCATGTTTTATTTACTTCCCAACATTAAGGCCAGCCAAAAAGCTGACTTATCTTTAATGCTTTCAATCTGAAGAGTTAAAGACATGATCGTTTTTCCTTGTGGTTTCTAATTAAGTAGTTTTGAGAGTTTAGTGTCAAAGAAATAATGAGCTTATTGAGGAAATAACGTTCCCCAAGATACACCCTTTCCTGTTTGTCCGGTTGTCCGGAAGTCATGTCTCCCTCGAGTGGCTTATCTCTTAAAGAAGCAGCTAAATTCAGCTAAATTAAATGACATGGATTTAACCAGCATTACAAAGTCCAGTTTGGGGCCAATTGAATTTGAGTTGGATTTTGGAAGACATCGACATACCCGACTGGCACACAGAAAGAGGATGATTGTGATGCAAGGAAACATATCTTTAATCTCACGTACAAAATGTGAAGTAAATCTGGCCAGATGAAGGAGCATATGATGATCTATTTATATATATTTTATGGGTCAGTTGTGGTTGATAGTAACACAGACAGGATGTGGCATTTGCTCTTGGGAGTTCCTGAGTTGTGCACATTAGTAGTGCAGTCAGGGGCCAGCTGGTTGCTTTACCGACTGACTGGCGTTGGTTTTAGGATGAGATTTACAGCATTTGGGCTCACACATAGCCGTTAATCCCCCTACAGGCACAAATCCCTGATATTGTCCTACATTAGGACAGCAAGGGGCAGCGTGATCCCCTCTTCATAAATACACTTTCAGAGGGCACAGAGAAGATTACCCATAAGCACCATTCACTGGATGTCCGTTTGCTTTAATTTGACAGATTTGTTAGATCAGTTAGCGTCTTTATCTTTGTCCATTTCTGTCTCTTTACCTTTTTCCATAATTTATGACTGTTGCAATTGAAAGCTGTGATCCCAGCATATGCGTCACAGGCTGTTCCTTCACTCACTCATATCTGTAGTCCCTAATGTGTCATGTATCTTTAATGAATGTGGAGCGAGAGCCGAAGCTGTATGAAATCTGTGGTGAATGACCAGCTGGCTGAGATGGATAAGATGGTCTGATGGCTTCACAATCTCCACAGGGCCAAGCCATTTGCTCTTTAAGTCTTTTGGACGTTAATTGTTTTATAAACCTGAAACTAGATGTAAAGTCCATTTCACGCCATAGGATGATAACTATGAAGTTATCTATAAGTTACTATAATAAACTTTCGAATTCTACGAGAATGTCCACAATACAGTAAGAATGCTAATCAGACATTATATCACCGTTGGAATCAGTTTCGGAATATTATTTTGGCTAGTGAACGATAAAATCATTGACAGTTAGTCAGAAATCACTTAATTTGAACCAGTTTAGAGAAACCTGTGCCTTTTACTGTTACTATATATTTTAGCATGCTTATAGATATGTGTATTTGGTGTGAGCATGTAAGATACGCTGCTGCTGTATAAAGCAGATAGACAGGTGGTGCTGGTGGTGCTGGGGGAGGTGGAGGGTTTCAGAGTTGACTTATTAGTGGTTTTACAGAAAATTACTGGTAAATTGCTATATAGAGGCCATACGTGAACAAGCCCTTTTTAAAAAAGCAGAAGTTGTTAAGAAGTTACCAGTAACGTTACCAGTAAATGGTCAGAAGTCTGCTGTGTGTGAATGCAGAAGCAAAATTGCCAGTATGTGCGTAAAAGATCAGAATGTGCTGATATGAGATGCCTGCTCGTTCTGTTGCAGATGATGCATTCGCTCAGTGCTGTTTATGAAAATAAAAGACATTGAATACTTTGTCCAGAGACATCTAGCTGCTGCTTCTTAGTCAGACGATGCTTATTGTTCCTTAGTGAAAAAAAATGCTTATGATATACCTCTTTGGATGTTAGCAACATTTGACCACTATAGTATTTAGTGTTGTCTCAGGCCCCGTTTACACTAGTACGTTTTAGTTTTAAAACGGCGTTTTAGCATGAAAACGATCCACGTCCACACTAGCATTTCAGCCTGCGTCTCTCAACAGATGTCCCTCCCCACCACTCCAGCGAAATGTATATCATGTGACCATTCGCGCACTCTGGGCATGCGCATTCAAGTATAAACAGGAAGCATGCGTCTCGTTGGTTCTTCCCGGTGTAACACAAAACCGGCGTTCTAAATGGGGCTTAAGCGGCTGGAAACGCGAGCGATTAGCGATCGCTGGAACAGTAGCTTGCCTCTTGCGAATATATGCAGCTGTTGTAGTAAAAAAGGCAGAGTTTAACTGCACAATAGCACCTAAAACAGACAATAGTGCAGACGACGCTCCCATTTCTGTGTCCAGCAGCCATGCCTTCGTTTTCCGATGTGTCCGTTTCCCCCCATCCACACTGGGACGGAGCAGCAGCGTTTTAGAATAAAAACGGCCTCTCCAGCGTTTCCAAAACGCTCCATTTTCGCGGCTCAAAAACTCCGGCGTAGTGTGGACGGATGGCGTAACCGTAGCAAAACTTATGCTTTTTAAAACGAAAACGCACTAGTGTAAACTGGGCCTCAGGTACAAAAGCTTAAGGTTTGACATTTCAAATTAATTATAGTTTCAAATTAAACATCAACAAAAAAACACCCCCCTCTGTGTCTACAAATGCAAGCGCAGCTGTTCAGAGATCATTTTCGGTTAATTCTGTCAATTTACCAATATTTTGGAATGGATGTCTGAATTGTGCTTTTCTGGAAAAATTACAGAACAGTCTTGCCTGTGTGAACATTTTTTTGATTATTTATTTACCAGTAAGGTAGTTCTGGTAATTTTATGGACATTTACTGGTATTACAGTGTTAACGAGGCTAATGACTGCAGTATCAGCTTGTCTTGAATAGTAAAGGATGTGATTCCAAGCTGTTAATGATCTATCACCATTACTTTAGATGCTCAATTCAATCTGCATCAATGATGTCAGGTCCTTGTACTACTAACCAGTATTGCACAAAGCACAATACGAGAAGAGGTGTAAGTCTTTCTACTTTCTTAGCAATAAGAAAAATTATCGTTCCATTACTTTTTTCAGATATGAAGGAAAACTGACAGGCCATTCTTGCGTTCTTCTGCAAATAAGCCTGAATTTTCTCTCTCAGTGGTGATGCGATCATGACAAGTGTCAGCATGATTGTTTACACCCTGCCAATAGGCGTGTATTTCCTTCAGTACCTAACATCATTTCTTTTGTTGTACTTCGACTGAAAATTGAAACCAAAAGCTGCACAATCTGGCATTGTATCACCATTTTAATCAAGAGTTGTGTATTCTGGCTTGTGTTGCGATTAAGAATGTCAAAAGACAACAACAGAAGCTCATCACTACAGTCTTCACTACAAAATGCCCTGCTCATCTGTGAAATAGTGTGAATATTTTAATTAACGTAAATCTTTTGTGGATTTTCTTCTACATATTTCAGAAGGAGACATCATTTGCATTATATGATGCCCTTATAAGTGCTTTTAAGTATGATTCACGCTTAATTACCTCTCTCTGGGATCTTTTTGCACAGTTATCTGAACTCCATGTGGTCAGTTCAGCTCTCATAAAATATTAACAAAGGCCTCCTCAGATGACAGTAAACACTGAGACACCATCGCAGACCTACTGAATTAACACTGAGCAGTCACAAAGAAGCATAGTAGGCCCTCTGTCTCCTCCTCCTCCTTTTTTATATTGAATGGAATCTGGGGAGTCAAATTCCACTCAATATAAAACTAACCTCAGACCCTCATATTCTGTCAGACAGAGTGAGAAAAGTGAGTTTGACACTGAATTACATGAATAATTGAAAGATTTCTGTGCTGGTAGGGAAGTTGTAAACCTCAATGTTCCGAACGTGTAAATTAAGTGTGATTTCATCCGTGTAACTACAGCATCTGGGTGTGAAATAATAAAATTAATGATATGTGTTGTACGTTTCTGCATCAAGTGAGCAGCTTTTGCTCAGCATGAGTCAAAAATTGTGGGAGGTTCTGGGCATGTATCATCAAGACAGAACATCTCCACTCCTTAATTCAGAGCTAGGGAGGTGTAGAGTAACCAGGGAGAGGTGGAGAAAGGGGCTGTTCAGGGAATTTTCGCACACCAGAGACACAATCTCAGGGTAATAAATAATCATTCTGAAGAGGCCTCCATTCAGTTCTGCTTGGCCGCGAAGCACAACCCTGAAGTTCTTTGTAGTAGTTTATTTGTTCTTAGTTGACCCCTATGAGCTACATCAGCATTTTCAACAGCACTTTCAAGGCCAAAACCACTTGTTTGTTTTCTCTGGAACTTACAGTGCTTGCAAGTCACAACAAGAACATGATGATATCAACATTTATATGTGTTTTCAAAATTCATGTTCTTAATCTTTTCATGATCAATTAAAAAATGAATGTGTTTTATTTTTCAAATCATACTAGCATTTCGATCTGGCTTCATTCAGTCAGCAAACTATTAAATTAACTAAATAGATATAGTTCTGCCAAAAAAAAAAATCATCATTTACTTCATTCATTTGTTCAAAACATGTTTCTTTCTTCTGTTAAACACTAAAAAGACTTATTTAGAATAATGTTGGAAAGCATATTATGGATGTCAATATATGGCGGCCAGGCCTGTAGCCAGCCTGGTGAAAGGGGTGGTTCTATTTTTCTCAAAAAGTGGACTTTTTTTTGCAGGTATTCACCTTTTTTTTATTTTGTAGCTGAATTAGCTTGTCAGATGGTCATCATAGCCACACATTTTGATCTACCAAAAAATATTTCCTTAAGATTTAGAATTAAGAAATATGAAAAAAAATAATAATAAATACATTTTTATTACATAATATATCGTTAGACACTGTAGCCTATTGTCATTTATTTGGCAAATAACAAACTGGCTAGCACATTCAACTTTCCTCAGTGAGAATTTGGCCATTTGAATAATAAAAATTTCAAATGTAATTATAATAATTTCGATTTTGCTAAATTTTCTAGGCTGTCTTGTAAAAAAAAGTACATTTAATAATTCATGGATAACGTCAGATTGTATGTTTTCTTGCACAGCTGGATGTTGGACTCATGAAAAATATTTGTTAGCATTGGCCAAAACTGATTAGCTGAAGTCCCACTGAAGTGACAGAGGATTCGGCTTGGTCTTAAAGCCTTTTTCGATGAGTTATTTTCGCCTATTATGATGGCAAAGCAGTCAAAATAGGACCCCCTTGGGCTTGGTCTTAAAGCCTTTTTCGATGAGTTATTTTCACCTATTATGATAGCAAAGCTGCCAAAATAGCCCAATATGGGATAGTTTGCCCAAAAATGAAAGTTATTTTCGATGAAGGAACCTTTGGGAGTTTCTGTCTTCCTTTTTAACACAAAAGATGATATTTTTAAAAATGCTGGTTGCAGGGACCAATTGACTTCCATAGTATTTTTTTTTCATGGAAGTCCATGGGGACTACCGACCAGGATGCCTAAAAATATCTTCTTTTCCGTTCAAAAAAATAAAGAAACCACATTACAGAGAATAAATGAGTTAATTGTTATTTTGGGTGAATTATCAATTTAAACCACAGTCAACCATATTTATATGTAAATTTAATCATCAACACATTACATATATAGACCATCCAACATATTTCAATAATAATAATAATATTGTACATCTCTGCATACCCAGTTCCTCTTTTTTACTGCTGTAAATCCAGCTATTCTTAACTTTCCATAAAGCAGTAGCCTAATTCCATCTGGTCTCTCATCAAACATTAACCAGGTCCTGACGTAAACTTGCTCAAGAATGGTGTAGTATTCTTCCAAATCTTTTCAGGTTTATCCAGTTCCAGCAAGGTTTCCCTCAGGACATCTCAGACCAATGAAATATTTAAGAACTGTCACTTTGGCTCAGTTGTGCACTAGAAATCCATGCAACTACCTATGATGAAGCACCTTCCTTTCTTTCTGAGGAAGTAATGGCACAGTGGACTAAAGTCATTACATCTATTAAAACCGCAGATGCTGTAATGAACTTGATTCATTCTATTTGCAGTAACTCGTTTTTAAAAACCATGATGAAACTCACTCTTCAGAATGCTGGTAAAGTGTTGTAAACTCTGACTGTGTCTCAGATAACGCCCCACTTACAGTTAAGTGCCTTTGCTAATGACGAGAAACTTCTTACAATAACATGGATTGTTACTGATAGTCCATCAAGCCACAGGCAGTCATACAGCTGCCCACATTCAGTCAAGTGCTCTATTCAGAAGGAATGACCCCTTTCATCTCGACTGGCCTAAAACAGAAGAGGGATTATATTATCTTGGACGTTTGAATATTTACATGATACTGGAAACTGGACTTTCCCACTGTTCAGAGTCTCTCTTATATCGCATATCTCTCAATCTATCGCATCGACCTGAAAGGAGACACAAGGATGCTGCGAGCAGACAGACAGTGTTCACTAATGCCTTGTCTCTTCCTGTTTGTGTTAATCTAAGCACTTATTGCATATGACACCCTTGACTAAATACCCATCATTTGGCTTTTAAAGCATGTAAGTGGAATAGTCTGGATTATATGCAGCACTTTGTCGGTTACACAGATTTGTAGTTTGTCTACTCTAAAACAGAGTTGTTTAAATGCTTAAACCATGCATGAGTTGGTTTTAACCAAGCAAGTATGGTTTACCTTTAGTGTCCCAGGTATACTTCAAATAAAATTGAAGAACAAATAGAAATTATGTCATTTTGAACAAAAAATCTGGCCAAAACGAAGTTTATTTTGGCAGTTTGAAACAGTTAACCTAAGATTATGTGAGATTTCGTTTTGCTTTTAAGCTACAATTGGTCTGTGGTGATTATACATTTGGTAGGTGTGTACAAGGACACTGACTTTTTTGACTTGCGATTGATTCTTATCTTATATCATACAGATGTCAGACAGCATCCAACACAACAACACCAAATTAGCAACATGAACACACTGGACAGGCGATGAGTAGAACCGGTACAGATATATCCGCACCTAGATGACTGATAACGGAGAGATTTTAGAGGCTGAGGGGGTTACATACTAGACGATCCTGTCTTACAAATTTCTAAGCACTGTTCCATTGGTTTATGTCTACAGCAAATAGAAAACAATGTGGCTTCTATCGGCAATGTGGTAAAGATGTGGCTTGCCACATTGACGCTTATCCGATATGCAACAAGCTGGAGATATTTATTTTAGTTGACAGATATTTATTAACTGTTCATCTCTCACAGCCACCATAGTTGTGGTGCTTGAGGAGACACTTGAGCAGCGTGACACATTTACAACCCCACCTACTTCAGGAGTGTCAGAAAGTTTGAGAGCAGTATATCGCTACTCACTCTTTTCTAACAACTTTTTGCCCTCAAACAAAGAAGGAAAGCAAACTTTGACCATGTCTTTTTTTATTTTCATATTTCTAAAAGATCTAAACGTGTAGTTGACTGCTTCAGGCCAGCGAATGTAACTTTTACATAAAAAAATAGATTTAGATTTTTATTTCGTTTTCTAAATGGTTTATTTCAGTTTACATACTTGCACATATAGATGTAAGGGTTGGAAATTTGTTGATAGTCACAATTGTGATTGGTAGTATAACACATTTTTCAGTTTTTTTAACAATTGCAATTATGAAATTCTGACTCTGCTGTATCCACACTATAATTATGACCAGGTATAAAGCATAAATTGAGCAAACATAAAATCTAAGTTGACGTGATGTTTGTCTGTTGGAGAGGTCTAAAAAGATCGAATTGAAAAAAAGATCAAATTTGATTCTGGTTTATGCAATAAAAACAATAAATAAGAATTTGTAAATACTCTAAAGAGTTTGAGCATAAGACACTGCAGAACGCTCATATGATAAAAAGGATGTAAAGGTCTGCTATTACAGTGTCTGTTTTTGATATGAGCTGCCTTTTATAACGTCAATTTTGATTGTGTTAATCCTTATGTAAAGCCCTTTAAAAATCAGTTTTGTTCTCACGACTAGGCAACATCACGGTTTACCGTATTGTGATTATTGCTCTAAAATATATTCTTTTTAAATGTCTGGGGAAAAGTTTTTTTTTTTTTTTTTTTTTTGAACACAATGGCTGCGTCCAAAATCACATACTTCCATACTATAAAGTACGCTAAAAACAGTATGCGAGCTGAGTTGTATGTCTGAATTCATAGTATTCGAAAATCAGTATGCGAGAAGTATCCGAATGACCTACTACTTCCTGTGAGATACTGAAGTGCGCATCTGATGAACGCTACACTATCCCATGATGCACCGTGAGAGAATTCATAAACGTGAGTGAAGTGGGTATGTCACGTGATGATGACAAAATGGCATCCGTAGTACTTTCGAGCTCCGTTCATACTACTTACATTCATACTGAATGGAACGTGCTTTTCTATTGGTCAAGTAGTAAATTCAAATTCAAATGCAGTACCTACTCAGTTGTTGGCGATTTCGGACACAGCCAGTGTATTTTATTTTGAGAAACATTTTAAATATTTTGGAACAGTAAACATGTCAGGCTAAGTAATTAAAATGAATCATTGACTTCTGCTTTCTTCATTAGTTTCAAAAACAGATTTCTTTACAATTTAAAATGGCATCTTTGGATATCTTTTCTGCTGGAGATACTGTTGTCCCGAAAAACTAAAAATCTTACAAATACCATAGGAACGGTATAACAGAAAATTTGAAACCTTGACTTTTTTCCAAACCGCGGTATACCCTGAAAACGGTTATCATTCCATGCCTACTCACAACCGATTATTTAAGTAGCTTTTTGCTTATCTTTATTTTGTAAAGTGTATATGTTGTGTTCATTAATGGCCGTTCATTGTCTTTTCCTGAAGTGCTTGTCATATAATGGTGCTAATGGATTTGGCTTGAGGCTGAAATAATACAGCCTGTTCATACATGCCTTAAAACCCAAGTGTGGTGTTACACATCATCTGTTGTGCAGAGGTGTTTACTTACTGCTGCTAACTAATCACAATCGGACACTTATCTCATAATTACATTTCAAAATGGGTGTTCTGCTGTAGAAGAATTTAGTAGTTACCGTATATGTGTGCAGTATGCAGAAAATGCAGTTTTGTGTTGATTGGCCTCAGGAAAAAAAAGTGATCGGACTGTAACGTAGTACACTGTAACGTTTTAGATCAAATTAGCAATTTTAGTCTATGTTGGTTTATTTGAAGATACAGTCATGTTATCCAAACTTTATTGGCAAGGAAAGGTCCATATAATTGGGAGCGGCCACAATTAAGGTGTTTCTGGGAGGTTGTAATACATGATTTTACAGAGGAACTGTTGATTCAGAAATTTTGGATGAATGGATTGAGATTTTCTCAGTTGTACAATGCAAGGACTCTTATAGTGCCTGTTGCATCATGCCTAAGTGAGTTTTCTACAAATAAACACATAGGCATGGTTTCCGCTACATTCATTCTTCCATGTTGGGGCACCACACCAAAATTCATTCCCACCATGGCTACATTACAGCTTCTCAATTAAAAACATATTTTTTTTAAATAGCAGGATATAATTGCACCAAAACATATTAAAATGTAAGTGAATAATAACAGAGCGAACTTTACTGTAATCGTAGTAGTGCTGTGTGTTATTTGTTTAACACTTTAAAGTGACATACTAACTGACTGACTGACTGACGGACATATGCTTGATGTGTGAGGCCAGCAAACACGACGTAGCTTTCAGTTTTGATGAACACAGTTTCCATAATTATACTTTATAGATAAAGGTCTGTGGTTCTGCATAAAATGATATTATCTGGCTGGAGTTTGTAGCCGTTTAACTTTTACTTCAGAACGCATCAATGCCGTTCTGTAGGTCTGTTGGAGACATTCATAAATATTCGTAGGAAATCTAATAAATGTTGGAGACACACTCATTACATAAACACACTAAATCGCACTTCAGCAGCTTTTATTTGAGAGCGCACAAGAAAATCTGAGCTTGAACAGTGTATATTTAAGGAGGTGCAAGACGTTTTGTGCATGAACAGAGGAAATCGTCGTGCAAGCAAAGAGATTCGCATGCTTGTATTACATGAATGCGATCTCAACTTTTGTCATTGAAATAATGCCATAGTTAGTTGGAAGATCTGTGTAAAATGCCTAGCACCACAGCTGGAAAATATCCTAGAGCAGTGGTCCTCAAACTTTTTTCACCAAGTACCACCTCAGAAAAAAATTGTTTCTCCAAGTACCACCATGATGACCAGTATTGAAATACAGTAGCATAGTATGTGTAATTAAGCAGCTACAGTACTGCACAGTTCAAAAACGTTGGGGATTCTTATTATTATGAATATATATATTATTATTTATTCACCACTTTAAACATTCTAAATTGTTTGAACAGAGAAATTAGAAATCAGATTAAACTATACTGGTCAACATTAGGATTTAAAAATACGGAATACGCCCCCAACAACCGTTACAAATACAGGGAGGAAAAAAGCTTCAAATTAAAGAATATAACAAACATTAGAAAATTGAAAATAAAATAAAAGGTTTAGCCTAATAAAATCACTGATCACATCTGTGTTATCGTACACATCATAGGGGTTAAAAGTAAAAAAATATTTTACTTTAATTATTCAGCGATTCCTCTGCGTACCACTACTGGTACACGTACCAAGGTTTGAGAACCACTGTCCTAGAGAGAACACTGATAGGCATATCTTTAAAGAATGATCATTTGACTTGCATATATGTCAGTTGGCCTGAACATGCACAAAACGTGTTATATGTGAGTTTTTGCAAAATCTGCATTTCCTTTAGCTGTATTTTCAGTTTGAAATTTAAGTTTGTGCAGTTTGAGTAATGGATATTGGAAATTTAGCTATTGAAAGCAAATTGTATATTGTATGTGAAACTTGATGGCACTACACTTGCTAAGCTAACAAGTTTACACTGTGTTTCAGATATAGTCTGAGGTGAAATGTTACAGTTGCACATCACCGTTTCATTTTGACCAGATGAGATGTGAATTTTGTATTTATGTTATTCTGCCAATTAGGGCTAAAACAAAGAAAACAGAAAATCAGGGTTTCTGCAGGTTTCGACGAGTCAAATGTAGGACTTTCTAAGATCGTTATGAAATTTCAGACGTATACAGGGCTAAAATCTAATGGCTAGGTTGTTTGATTTATACTTTCATCATTAAAAAAGTAGTTATTAGCCACATATTTTTAAATGGTGTGTCAAAACATGCAAACTACAGTTGTATGCATACAGTTTTTTTTCCAATATAATGTTTCTTTAAAAAAATTATGACATGATTTAAATACTATAATGTGCTAAAAGTATGCGAAACAGTCTGTCGAGATCAGCGTCCTTGCCAGGTAGCTATAAATACATGGAGAACATTTAAACAAATGTTGTTGTAATAAAGAAATGTTGCTAAATACAGTTAATAAATACACTTCTATTAAAAGGATTGTTGGTGCAAGTGGATGTTGCTCTGATTTACCAGGACGTAGGACAGATAAGACCTGTGTAAAATTATTTAAGACCTACAGCACAATATTTCAGTAAATTTAAGACATTTAAAGGCCTCAAATTTAGTTTTTGTAATTTCAGACATTTTAAGTCTTTGTAAAACCCCGTGGACCCCCAAAAATGTTAGCAATCCTTTAAATACAGCTGGTGAAAAAACAAAAAAACATTATATTTTGCAATATACAGATAATATCTTCTCAGATATAGCCTTAATTAGTAAGGTTTCCACTCATTGTGTGCTGTAAACATACTTGAATGTTTATTTATGTTTCACACAACAAGATAGCTTCGTGCTAATCTCGCTAAAGCAGAAATAGCTGCCATCTGTGAAGCGACGTCAAATGACTTGTCTTGCTGAGGTCAGGGTTCTTCAATCTGCCTTGAGTTCATAAGTCAAATGTCCAACTTCTAGCAACATTCTAGATGCTATTTCTAAGTAGGAAAACTCCTTATTCCAAGTTGTCTGGATGGCAGGATAAGGCCCTGTTTTATTAAGTTGGAAGGTATTAAGACAAGCTGCATGTTTGTCAGTCAGGTCTTTTCTCCACTCTTCTGATTTATTTCAAAGGAAATTAATGTCTCTGTGTAGGTGTTAACATGCTTTCTCTGACCTCTCAATCTAATATTGTGAAACAAGCTTGCGCAATATGAGTGTAAAAGGAGATGATAGATTAAATGCATAGAAAGAGCTTTTATTTCTAGCTGAAAAACTGTGTGTGTGTCAGGGGTGATAGGAAAATATTGTACTTTACATTTTCACCTTTAAACAACCAGTTACAATTTGGGAGCTCAAAGTTTAAAACATCTCTGGCTAGCGTGTTTCAGCTACACGAGTCATAATATATGAGTCATAATATATGTCATAATGTTTAAAGATTAGGTCAGTAGATGTGGAGTAGGTGGTCAATCTGAGCGAATGTGTTTTTGACCTCACTCAAAATAATGCTGGGTTATCATAACTGAACTTTGGGTGAAATATGGACAAACCCAACTGTTAGTCATTAACATTTAATTAAAAAAATGATCCCTGTGTTGGATTGCTCCATATTTGACTCAACGTTAAGTTATGACAACCCAGCATATTTGAGTAAACAGCAAAAAACTGATGATTTTTGAAACAGCCTTTAGCCAATGTTAAGGTCACATTTTCACAGATTTTTACTTCTGTTTGTTATAGGGTAAAAAAAAAATGAAAACGTTTACTCGTAAACTACAAAAGTATTTATGTTCTATATTTATGTTCAGTTATTTCACGTTAAAGACCATAAAAGTAAACTATTCCATAAAACATTTCACTGTGAAATAACATAGTATTTAACCTAAAAAAAAACTGTAGTAAAATTGTCTGTGATAAATTGTCTAAAGATTAACTGACCTCAGTTCCAGTTATAACAACAGATTAAAACTAACGTAAATGAAAAGCACCTATTTTGGTTCTCCTGCTCAACTTCGTTGAACTTCGTTGAGCTCTGATTGGTTAAGATCTTTCTCCTGCTCAGCTTAGCTGTAATTGCCCGGCGTGCTGTGTCAGTTCTGATTGGTTAACATTAAAATCATGCGCACAAGAACGTGAACAAAAATTACAATAAATCAATGGATAAAATTGCAGCCTTACACAATTTAGAAATTGCATGTGCTTAAATCGCGATTTTTTTTTTTGTGATTGCGATTAATTGCACAGCCCTACTTCCAACTGGTTTGCTGCATTTATAAAGTGCCCATGTCTTCAGGTTGTTCGCTATGATGCGATTTACTATTCTATGTGCAATTTCATTTTGTACTTGATTTTGCAATTGTACTCAGCCAATCCCCATAGACAAGAAAAAATAGTGACTGCAGGTTGACTGCAGTGACTGCTGAAGTACTGATACTTCACTAAAAATGTACTCAAGGGAAAGTAAAAGTCCACATTTTAAAAAAACACCAAGCAAATTACGATTCCTGAAAAAAAACTACTCAATTACAGTTGTTTGAGTATTTGTATTTTTTTTAACTTTACACCACTGGTTTTGGGGTAGAGTTACAGTATATAAGCTGTATTTAGAGCATAAAACACATTACATCTATGGAGAGTCCTCAAAAACCACATATACAAGTGTGTGTCAGTCAATATTTGGGAAAATAATAAACACCTTCTGAATCTGTTAGATGAAGTCAAACCAATTGACAGAAAGCACAATTTGCAGGCAAAAATTCAACTGTAATCTGTTAAAGTTGGTGGTTCATTCCGCCGTGGTGACCCCAGATTAATAAAGGCACTAAAGAGAATTTTTTGTTTAGTTTATTTGTTTACAGGGTCAATGCACATTAATAAA
>CAIGQQ010034671.1:1870759-1921966 GCA_903798035.1 Danio albolineatus
TTAGGTTAGGTTAGGTTAGGTTAGGTTAGGTTAGGTTAGGTTAGGTTGCTCTAGCACAGGGATCACCAAACTTGTTCCTGGAGGTCCAGTATCCTGCAGATTTTAGCTCCAGCCCTAATCAAAAACACCTGAACAAGCTAATCAAACTCTTACTAGGTATACTTGAAACATTCAGGCAGGTGTTTTGAGACAAGTTGGAGCTAAACCCTGCAGGGACACCGGACCTCCAGGACCGAGATTGGTGATCCCTGCTCTAGCAGAACTAAATTTGTCTTTATTTGTTGTGCTGTAAAGTTCTGTTGTAGGAAAAACGCTATTAATTATATTAGAGGAATATTTAAGTTTCAGTTTTTGCCAGGATATGGTTTACATTTGTCCTATCTATTCCATTAGCAACATTTTTTGTTTGTTAATACTATCCATTTTGATGCTTTATATCCTTTATTCTCTCCAGCAGTCAGATATCAACATGATAACTCTCCATGTTCACTTCTATTATAAGTGTGTAATTGGATGTGCTGGTTGAAGGATCTGCATGTTGAGAGGCCTGTATGTGGATTTTGTTTGTGGTTAAAGAAAGCCGGGGGTCAGTTCGGCCCACCTGCTCACCCACTTGCTCTCTCCAGCAGAAACGAGTGGAGCGTCTGGGGAAAATCTGAAACACAGCAGGCTTTTAACAGTATGGGGCTCAGCTGGTATCGGTCAGGTCACAAAGTCATTACCAGTGTGTGTGTGTGTGGATCTGTATGTGTGTGTTATTGTGTGGGTGGCTTTGGATTTCATACTTCCGAATCAAAGCTATGAGGCGCAGCAGCTGTATAGTCTCTGGAGACTCTGAAACCAAAATGGCTGCTTTTTGGCAGTAATTCAGATGTAAATGTGGTAATGGCTCATTATGGTCACTGTAAAAATAAAGACTAGCCACAGTCTGAGTGTACTGTGATATTATGAATGTTGTGCTCATTAAAGATGGGTTTCTTTATAGCAAAGCAGATTATTAAATATTAAAAATGCTTTTTTAAAAAGTACCTTAAAATATATTATTGATTATTAAATCTTGTTTTAGGTATTCCTAATTGTCACACTTTACAATAAGGTTCATTGGTTAATGTTAATTAATGCTTAACATGAACAAACAATGAACAATAAAATTACTACAGTATTTGTTCACGTTAGTTAACGTTAGTTAATGAAAATACAGTTGTTCATTGTTAGTTCATGTTAACTCACAGTGCATTAACTAAAAGCATGCATTTGGATGTTAATAATATATTAGTAAATGTTCAATTATGATTAATAAATGCTGTACAAGTGTTGTTCATGATTAGTTCATGTTCGTAAATGCATTAACTGATGACCGTTATTGTAAAGTATTACCAATAATAATAATAATTATAACAATAATAATAATAATAATAATAATAACAATAATAATAATAATAATAATAATAATAATAACAACAATAATAATAACAGCAATAATAATAGTAATAATAATAATTATTATTATTATTATTATTATTATTATTATTATTATTATTATTAAATTATGGTATTGGTAGTAGTAACTTGTGTAAATAGGTTTATAATATTTATTTATTATTACTATTATTATTATTACTATTATTATTATTATTATAATAATAATTATTATTATTATTTACTATTATTTATTATTAACTTTTATTTTATTTTATTATTATGTTTTGCTAATTTAACTACATAGAGCAGGGGTGTCCAAACTCTGTCCTGGAGGGCCGGTGTCCTGCATTGTTTAGTTCCAAACCCAATCAGACACACCTGGGCTAGCTAATCAAGCTCTCAGCTTTCTAGAAACATCCTTGCAGGTGTGTTGAGTCAAGTTGGAGCTAAAATCTGCAGGACACCGACCCTCCAGGACAGAGTTTGGACATGCAGTTTCTTTTCAATAATGAATTTCTTTGTAACAACATTTTATTCATTCATGGTAATAATGGGATTTTTTAAAAATCTCTCTGACATTTTGTACATGTAAAAAAAAATTGCAGTTAGGCTTCACGTTGCCTTTAAGAAAATGCAGCTCATGGTACTTTACAATTAAAAAAAAATACAATAAGACCCATTTACTTTAGGTCAAAACAAACAAGTGTACTATAAGTAATTTTAAAAAACAAAATAAAAATTAAGACTTTTAATAGACAATGATGTTAGTGTCATCTTTGTACTGTGGCACTATACTTCAAGTATCATAAAAGCTGTTAAAAGAGGTTGTTTGAGAGCAAAAGAGCACCTAAACCTGAGTCATATCAGCGACACTCCCTGTCCCGAGGGCAGGGCCGTGACTGAGAGATTACGCCGACTGCACTGTCAGTATCAGTATTGTCCTGGTAATGAGCACCATCAGCATTTCTGATCTGACATTCTTTAGCCGTCGGGTCATGTGAGACAAACAAAAAGTGGGCATAACCTAAAAAGGGTACTGTAGGGTTCTGTAAACAAAAAGCAGAGGTGATTATAGAGCGTTTCAAAATTCTAAATATGGCAGGTTGCTATTTCTGCTTTTAATTTCAAATGAAGCGAAAGCATGTTACTAAAGGAATACGACGATTGGAAGTGCTTACTGGCCAATTGAAATAAAAGAGGAGAACTAACTGCAGTGTAATCAGATTTTATGCTTAAATGATTCAATAATCTTGAGTAAAAGGGTTTTAATAATGCAATTTTGGTTTCAGTTTGTTTTAGTGTTATTAAGAAACTGACTTTTTTAATTTATATATATTTTTATTTTTTTGTAATATAAAATATTACTAAGTACTTTTATATAATAAAATATATAATAAGTACTTTTAAACATCGTTAAACTACATTAATTTATTTTATATTTTTTATTGTCCTTATGATTTTTACATTTTATTTCAGTTATCTTTATTTAAAATAACAATATTGATTTTACTTTTATGACTTCTAATATGGTTATAATATCAGTTATCAGTACTGATAGCCATGGCCTTTTGTGCCTATTTCCCTACATTTTTACACTGAGAATACTTTTTAATCTAAATACTAATACTAATACTTTGAAATTTAAAACACTGTAAATGTAATCATGAGCAGATTTTAAAATTGATATGCATTTTTCACACTTTGTATTACAGTTTTAGCATGTCAATTTATTTATACATCTTCCAATCATTTGTTCAAGTTTTTAAAATAATATTTATTATTTTATTATTTAGTTTGACTTTCAAAAAGTATACAATTTTAAAATCAATAAACCAATTAACATGAAAGCCATTGTTCCTAATTTTATTAATTGGTATACACTACTGGTCAAAGGTTTGGGGTCAGTAGTTTTTTAAAATGTTTTAAAATAAGCTTCCCCTGCTTACAGTACAAATACAGTACAGTACAACTTGTAAAATTGTGAAATGCTATTTCACTATAAAATGACTGTTCAAAAGTAGTTTATAGTATATAGTAGTTTAGTAGTTTTAATTTGTTGTAGTGATTTTAAAAATGAATTTTCAGCTTCATTACTCCAGTCTTCAGAGTCACATGATCTTTCTGAAATTACTCTTATAATTATAACAACAACAATAATAATAATGATAATAATAATAATAATAATCATAATAATAATCATAATCATAATAATAGTTGTTGTTGTTGCTGTTGTTGTTGTTAATGGTGAAATTAATTAAAGCAGTAATGACTGGAGTAATAATTTCATTCAAAACTGCATACAATAAGTAATAAATAAATATTTAGTAAATAAGTATTTGACCATTTTATTTTATTATTTAATTAAATAAGTATTTAATTAATTTTATTTTACATTTAATAAATGCTGTCTTGATGAACAGAATAGTTTTCTTTAAAAACAAAAAAAAACTGACCCCAAACTTTTGATCGATAGTTAAGGACAATCGAATATAATTTAATTTTTGTAGAGCTGCGCATGGTGGATTACTCTTCAGTGTTTGGACTCTCAGTAGTGAATATTAAACCACACTGCACTAAACTGAACTCCAACGCTAAAAACTGGACTGACACTGTTTCAATTTACTATAACCTTCTATGTGAAGCTGCTTTGGCACAATCTACATGTTAAAAGCACTATACAAATAAAGGTGAATTGAAAGGTGAATAGAATTTTTGTTTACTTTTTTTAATCGGAGATAACTAATGTAACTGATAAATAGAACCAAGTAAGCATGTGTGTCACTGTATGTGAGAGTACGGTTGTGTAAATATATTCCAGTACATGACAGAAAGTCATTGACGGGGTGTGTATAAGAGAAAGTGGGCGGGAGAGGTAGAACTCCATGGCCTGGTGTGAAATATCACACTGAGATAGGAGTTTTGGGAATGAGCTCTGCGTCACATTCACAGCTCATTCTGACTCAAACATCTCAAAATGAGCTCTGGATCACAGCCTCATTTTAGAGACAAATAAGCTGTCAGAACAGAGGCCATAGGTCCGTTAGACTGGCATTCTGAAGGGTGTGTGACATTCGCCGCTTGCTTTTCACATTATGAAATCAAATGTACAGTAAAAAAAACGTTTAATCATTAACTAATCATCGTCATGACTGTGTGTGAAGTCCAAAGTAGAGACAACAGACCACACCTCAAACTCTCACAGGAAAAGGTACAAAACATGTCACTCTCACAAGCTGTTCCCTTTCATTGTGAACGGTAGTAATATAAATGTATTAGGACAGTTACGCAGGTGTACATATTAAGGAATTTTGCATCAGAGAAGTATTTTTATTATTATTTTTTTTTACAGTTTCCAGAACCATTGGCAAAAGTATCTGCTTTTTGGTGTGTTGGTTTTCAGAAATTGGACGTTTTTTTGTCCTAGGAAGGCCATTTGTTAGAGGTGTGAATATACACTGCTCTCACGGTTCAGTTCCGTTTCGATCATCATGCGATCGATTTGGTTCAGTTGGATATCTCGGTGCATCATGGTGCATTAATGATGCTTTCCATACACAGCTAGATTTTTCTTCACAGCACAACAATTCTTTTATTAAAATATATAAATATATTTATTAGGGCTGTCAAAATTAGCGCGTTAACGCACGCCGATTACTTTGAAATATTAATCGCGTTAAAAAAATTAACGCGTTTAACGCAGCGGCAGTTTTTTTCTTATTTCCTGTTCTGGCCGACGTATGTTCAGGGCCGGTGCGTCCACAGAGGCGGCCGAGAAGGGCGGCAGAATAGTGAGCGAACCCCCCGCGACACCTACCCCCTCCCTCGGCAAGTATAAAAGCCTCGAGGTGCGCGTGCATTCAGCGGAGGCGCGCGATGCGGCGCCAGGTGAAAGTATAAATCCAGCTTAATCCGCGACACCTACGCCCTCCCTCCCGGTCTGCACGTTTATCCGCGAACCGGTCACTTTCTTTTTCACTTTCGGGTTGAGGGCGGCGTGAGCAAATTTGAAGGAAGAGCAAATTTGATGAACGCGACCGTGCGCGTTGATGACTCTGAAGGGAGTCGCTTATACCGTGTGAGCTCGCTGTACTGCCCGCGTTGTCTGTTTGTGTGTGTGTGTGTGTGTGTGTGTGTAAGAGAGAGAGTGTTTGTGTATGTGTGGATTTCCTAACAACAAGATGAAACGCCTAACATCGCAGACAGTCGCTCAAAGCAGTTTAGAATTTAATGTTTAGAGATGGCGTGACCAAAGTCCATGTAAGAAGTCTAGCCTATAGTCTTTAGTGCGTGACTTTGATGTACCCCTTGGTTCTTCTTGCGTCCTTGTCACAGCACCAGTTGCACACAGAATTTAAGCACTGAAATTCATATGCAGATTCTGTGATTCTGCTTGTGAGAGACTTTTCTCACTCTTAGGTCACATGTCAACAGACTGCACTGTCTAGCAACTACCAAAATATTAAGGAGGACTAAGCAAAATTGTTTCTACTTTATAATTAATGTTCTCAACTTGCAAAACAACTTTACAATGAAAACAATTGTTTGTATTCAATACTTTGTTATCATAATTTTCCAATTTCCATATTTGCAATGCCTGTATTTTGGATTTTTTTGTAGTTCACTTAGAATCCAACATGGAAATAATTTTTGTTTGTTATTGGCATTGATTGTTTTAAAATTTAAATGGCACTTACATGCCTGTGTTTTTATTTCTGTAATAAATACGGTTTTTCGTGATTAATCATGATTAATCACAGACAAAAGTGTGATTAATTAGTTAATTTTTTTAATCATTTGACAGCCCTAATATATATATATATTATTTGTACAATATTGTCCTTTAAAACAGCCAGATATATGAACTGTACCTTTAAAAACTCAAGTACATGCACAGAACGACATAAGCATTTATAGCAGTAAATAAACAAGTGTAAATATCCTGCTCGCTTTCTGAGCGTTGTCTAGCGAGTTCTTACACCCCTATGATTGGTCACGCGCTCAACAAAAGGGCTGCGATTGGCTCTAACGCTCTGGCGCTGTTCACCGATGAGTGACACTGACAAATGGCAGCAGCAATCACAGTTGATCCATGACAGACGCGGTGGAGAAAACTCTCTCTGCAGACACGTGCTCGTGTCTGTATCCAGAAGTATTGTGGTAACAGGCGAGAGGAGAGGCAAAGTTACCTCACGTCATATGTCGTATGTCGCATATCATATGTCATATGTCCACAGCAGTGAAATAGGGGCTTTTGCTGTAACTTAGTCCAGCAAATACACACGAAGTGAATTGTGCAGAGTTTCTGCGTTAAGTAGTTGGAATGTTTTGATTACTCGCGTTCGCCTCCCTTGCCATAGTAATCTACCTCGACATAGCGCATATGAGATACATGAGGTCAGTAAGTAAAAACCGGAAACGATGCAGAATTGTCTGAATCGCAGTGCCCCGAAGTAACAATTAATTTTTTACATCGCTACCATTTGGATTGTTTAAATTAGTCCCTTTTACTTTGCACAATATATCGCAAAATTGTCGTTATCGCAATAATGGTATATACAATATGCATATCGCAAACATTTAAATTACATTTATTGTATGCATTGGTTGTTTATCTAAATTTGACCAATCAGATGGAGCCTGTCTTTAGCCACTCCTCCAGTAGATTATGTTCTACTATTGGCTGGAGTGGCACAAAGGTGAACACAGAGGTGAAAATAAATACTGACGGAAGTCGAGGCGAAAATGACAAAAGCCCATCATAGTCAGAATATCTGCTGAGGTTTTTACTTGTGGTGTTTTAAAGACTAAAATATTTGACACATTTTTTTTTTTGTCTGAATTAGAATTATTTAAATCAGAAAAATATCTTTTACCTGTTTCATTACATAGGTAAATTATATTTAAAAAAAGGCTAATAAAAATGGCAGTTTTCTAGGCAAATGTTATTTATAGTGTGTCGCTACTAGTGATAATGAGGCATTAGTTGGTTAGATTTTAACACATGCATTTCAGGTTGCTATGGTGTTCCAGCTTGTTGCTATTTGTTACTAAGATAAGTTAATTTCAACATATTGCCATGGTGAGGTATGGGAGGTTGCTAGGTGCGTACTTGGCGTTTACCATTTTGAGGAGATTTTATCTTTGCTATCTAGTTGTTAGTGTGTTCTGTGCGATGTAGCTGATTAAGGATTATGAACTTTTAGCATTAATATTTGATTGGTGGAGTGTTCTCTGTGTTAGATTCTGTTGCTATCTATTCAGACACTGTGCCTACACCAGATTTTTGTTGACTATTGCAAATTCATACAATATTATTAAACTTTTCCCCCCTGGTTGCTTTAGGTCTTTTCCCAGTACTGGAGCATCCACTGCGTAAAACATATGCCAGAGTAATTGGTGGTTCACTCCACTGTGGTAACCCCTGATAAATCAGGGACTAAGCTGAAGGAAAGCAAATGAATGTATCTGGCCTGTCTTGGTTTAATAAATATGAATGGATAAAATAAATCTACAAGAAGGTGGCAGCAGGTTCTGTGTTAATGGGTGGTTCATTGAATCATTTATTCAAATGAATGATTCATTTACATTCGAGGAAACGGCACTTTTGCTTTTGTGATATTAATGAACTATGTCATAATTTATAAGAATAAAAAAGGATTGCTTTCTTACCTTGAATCATAGAGGTGCATTCTAATACACTTTGTACATGAATGCTTTTGCACTCTCAAGACTTGTTTTGTTAGCTTAAAAAAAGTGACATGTTCACATACTAGCTTTCGTGTCATTAAAATAACTATTTAACCCCCGGTTTCACAAACAAGGTTTAAAGCTAGTCATGGATTAAATTGAATGTTTGAGCTGTCTCAGCTGAAAATAACTTGCAGTAAGATGTCTTAAAATATGTCAGTGTCAGTTTTTGTCTCTAGGTGCACACCAGTAATGTATTTTTCCAAGGTCGTTTTTGTAAATGTGGCTTAAATAGCCTAATTTAACCGAGGTCCAGTCCTGGCTTAAGCTAAGTCCTGTTTGTAAAACTGGGCCTAAGTGTCTCAAAACTAAGTGACCTCTTCGCCTCTGGTCTTCAGATATGCCTCAGGTTCTGTAGTGTAAATCTGTAGAATTTTTCAATTAAGTCTGGGTTTCACACTGTAGTTGCGTGATTGACCTCACCCCTTATACAGTAACAGATCTTGTGTCTGCATGCACGTATGCACTAGTAAGAATTAGTAATTGTAATTTGTTTGGTCCAGTACCAAAACCAGAGAAGAGTAAAGCCGATCTTGAATTGTATTTCAGCTAATCTGTCATAATCAGCTATGTTTTATTGCAAATTTGCAGTACAGAGTATGGACATACCAATGGGCGTGCAATTACCACACCATAGCAATGGGTGTGTAAATGCGAATGTTCAGCTCACTAGACTGGAGCTTGAGAAAACACCCACACCCAGTGTTCACACAGGCACTTGCTATCTTTTACCTGCAGGGCTGGCAGGAGTTGCTGCGTGTTGCGTTTTACGTGTTTTGACAGGTTTTAGACTTTGCTACACCCAGCTAGGTGTGTCATGACGACATAGTTATATGGAAAGCTTTTTTTTTAATTGTGACATTTATAATTGACTAGTGCTGTACTTTAGATTGATCTTTATGTGGAACCATATATTTCTGTAATTATTATATAAATATGTTTGTTGTGTAGAGATGTCAGGGTTCTTTTGTCTGTTGCTAGTTTTTAGAGTGACTTTTTAAACTTGTCAAGGGTATAAAAATTTGCTTTTTGGATAATTCTGAAACATTTGTTTGAACTATAAATTCTTATTTTGCATTGATAATAGTAGCCAAAAATGCATTGAATGGGTCAAAATGTGTGTTTACGTTTTAGAAAAAAACCATTAGAATATTAATCAAAACATCAAGTTCCATTTTCCAAGATATTTTGTAAATATCCTGTCATAAATATATCATAAATATTATAAAGCATAATTTTTTCTAACCTCTTTTGTAAAGAGAATTGTCTTAATATTCAAATTATTATTTATTTATTTATTTTAGCCCCCTAAGATTTCAGATTTTCAATAAATTATTTTACTTCCAAAGAATTGCTTTTCATAACAATTCATACATCAATGGAAAGTTTATGTATTAAGTATATTGACAGTCATGTTTATTAACGTACATTGCCCCTGTAAACAAATCATGATGTAAATTTCAATAAAAACCATTTTCAGTATTAAATAGCAAGTCACGATATAATAATGAAATGGAGCTTCCTAGTTTTAGTCACACTTTATTTTGATGGTCCGTTTGTTGAATTTAAGTTACATTGCAACTAAGTCTCAGTAGATTATAAGTAGACTGTTAGGTTGGGGTTAGGGTTAGTGTAAGTTGACATGTACTTGCAAAGTTTCTTATAATCAGTTAAACGTGTTGAATGTCTGTATCAACAGATATTATGTAGACAGTCTACTTATACTCAAATGGACCATCGAAACAAAGTGTTACCCTAGTTTTTAGCTATTAGCAGAAAATGTTTATTTGTGTCAGCATAAGGCATGTTTTGACATAGATAAACACCTACAAGCTTTGCAAACCATCAAACATCTGTTTTTTTTGTGCAGTTTAGAGAAAATTTTAGAACAAAACTGTTCTTAGCACTGCAGCCACGCACGCTACATGTTAGCGTGTGTTCTCTGTCTCTTCGAGTGTCGACATGTAAGGCATCCAAAATATGTGTTCGTTCTGTGCTCAGAAAAATCTGTACAGTGTGACACATGTACACGAACAATTGATATTTTTACAGTCTGTCTAAAATCTCTCTTTTGTTTCAATATGTTGTTTGTAGGGCTGTGGTCAGGCATTCCTGTAAGTCAGGAAATGTCAAGCCTTTCATTTGTGTGCATTTTGAGAAGTAAATTGCATTGAAGCCATCCAAACCACTTCCCTGTGCATTTAGGTGCTTGGAGAATACATAATAATAATGATTTATACTGAATATATATGTTGTAATTGTTTGCAAATGTGTTACTACTCATAGTCTGCTCCAATGAAACAATCAGGTTTGTATTCCCAGTGAATTACCACTGATCACTCCCACCTCTTTTAGAAATTTAAGCAGAATAGAACAGCTGCGTTTTTGTGTAGTGCTCTATTGTTAGTTATATTAGATATATTGTTTATTTAACTGTACCTGAGCCATTGAATTTGATAAAGCGAGATAGAGCTTTGGAAAAATGCTCTATAATTAGTATTTCATGGCCCATTCAAGATCATGTGACTGAAGCCCCTGTGAAGCCCATAATTTCCACCTTTTAAGATTTTTTTTCAGAATTCTTCACAAATTTAACTGTTTTGGAACCATTATGAAATTAAGTTCTATTGTCCAGTGGTGTGACACCCCTATTAATTGTGAAAATGCCCAACAAGTCATAGAGATAAACAAATATTATTCAGAACTTCATTCAAAAATAAATAGCACTATATGAAGTGTGCAAAAATGAGGATTTATGCGATCTCATGCTGTTTGTACATTATTAGGGATCCCTTTTTTAATGTTTGCTGTTACACCTCAGGACATTAAGGTACTGTATAGTAAAAATTTATAAAAACAGAAGAATTGACAAAGTTCTTTCTAAAGATCTTAAGATATTTTCACAAACATCAGACCTCAGACTACACAAATGGATCTATTTTTTTTTCTTCAAAAATGATAGCAAAAAAATTTTTTACTGCCTATTTCTCAACTACCCCCATATGTGTGTGAGTGTGTGCATGTGTTTATGAATGTGTGTGTGTGTATGTATGTATGTATATGTCAAATGTGTAAATAATAACATTATATTTAATGCTTGCTTATTTATTCATTATTTTAGAATAGAAACACGGGCTGTACGATATTAGAAGAATCTAACATTGCAATATTTATATTCTATAAATATATTGCGATATGAATGCAATTTCACAAGATGACTTGAATATCTCTATTTGGAAAGAATTTATAATGTTAGATTGGGATGATTCTGAAAGAGAGTGCATCTGGAAAAAATTTAATCGACAGTCTGCAGTTATAGATAAATCCAATAAAGAAAAAGATACAAAATAAAAATAAAGCTGTAAGCAGCAATTATCGGGGGCCTAGCAGCCCAGCGACCACATCATAAACAAGCACGGCAACAAGCTACGAAGCAACTGGAAAATTCTGTAACTTTTTGGCAGCATGGTCTGAGCCAAACTTGGTGGAAGTTGAACTAACGATCTATGAAGAGTTCAACAGATTTTCAAACTAACTCAAGATGGTGAACAGAAAGTCATATCAATTAGGGAATAAATTATATAAATGTTCTCCGTATGAAGGATCCAAGGAATCGGCAAGACCAGTCTCATGACAATAGACAAAACTTTTCAAAAGTCATTCGATAAAATTGTCCTCTCTCAGTGTGCTTTTTTTGTGCAAATGTCACAAGCTGTTCATAAGGCTTCCATAGACTCTGAGTTGAAGAAGAAGAAGAAGAAGCCGGAAGAATACCCAGAGTAACCCGAACCGGAACGGATACAATAGGTGCATACGTACATTCGGAGCTTGGCCCCTAACAAACAGTGTTTTATTGTTTTCATTGGAGTCTTAGCACTATTCAGGTATACAGTAATTGAATAATCAAATGTAAAATAATACTGCGTTGTCGTCTCAGTATAAACAGTTCTATAAAATTAATTATTATTAAAGTTACAAACGATTCAGTTTCTTAGGCCTGAATGCTTTTTAAAATCCTCACACAGTCACAGGCCTCAAAACACACGCAAAATGATCAATTGTGTGTGCTTATTATGAATACTGACATTGCGATATTGATGCTGAAGCGATATATACTGTGCAGCCATAATCAAAACAACTAATTTATTGATCAATTATATGGAATTGGTTTGTGGTTAAAATAAGCAGTTGATAATTATATTTTGTGTGGGGGTAATATTTTTCATAGGGGGTAATTTTATTTGTAAATTGCTGTGCAGTCATGAAAACACAAACCCTTAAATGCGAGAAAGTGAAGATGTACTGTATGTGATCCTATCAGTCACAATAGTCGAAGGTGTATACAAGACACAACTTGACCAAACGTAATATGTTTTTTTCATACCTTTCATACCTTCCCCCCAAACAGAGATTTGCATACAGCACAGAAATGAGTTGACTTATGTCTGTTTTATTGAGACGCGTTTATGTAGTCCAGTATAAATGGAATTTTTAAGACCCGACTGGATAAGCTAATCTATAAAAATGCAAGTCTACACAGGCCGTGCAATAAAAGCTCTTCTTTTCTGTTGAGGTTCAAAGGTTTAGGTTGAACACAATCAGAAGGAGCTGTAAAAGAGAAATGAAGGATTAACTCAAGGAGATCACTTTTGAATAAAGGCAGAGGGTGACTGTACTAAAGGACGGTGAAAATAAAAATAAATTCTAGTAGAGAAATCCTGTATTTTGAATAGACTTTTTAGTTGTGTGTTAATGTGAGAAAGTTGGAGAAATGGGAGGAGTTTGTTGTGTAAATGTGGAAACACGCAGAGCCGGTTTTGTGAGGGTTTTTGTGCTCTGAGTTGAGCATTAACTCACACGCCTTGTTTGCAAAGCCAAGGGTCAAAAACTACCGCTGCTGCCCCCTCCATCCCTACTTCTACTTCTCCCATGATCCTCTGCTTCAGTTCTCGATTGCTTGTGTGTGTTTAAACTTCTGTTTCGATTTGCGTTTTGTTCCGCTTTGGCTGTTGGTTGGCACAAATCTCTTTATTCATATATTGCTTTTGTTTTGTTTTATAGGTTTTACTTTTGGACTGTTCGGTTTGAGTCCAGAAGGCCAAAATGGAAATGCACAGTAAGTACATGTAATTATTACACTATTCAAATTCTGTACTATTGGCGTAATTTCATATTGTGACCTCTTTAAAAAGTTTAAAGGGTCACATAAATGAATAAAGTAATAAGATATTTCATTAATGTTTTACAGTTTTATTTAAAAAAGGAAAATAAATGAAACGCTAAAAACTTTGAAGGGATAGTTCACATAAAAGATCATTCATTATTTTGAGTTTCATTTTTTCTCTTCAACACAAAATAAGATATTATAAGAATTGTGGAAACCAATAGCCATTTAAATGCGTCATTGGATGAAAGATAATGGGTTCTGGTTTCCAACATTCTTCAAAATATCAGAGACAGAATTTCGATTTAAATCTGTTTTAAATACTAGTGAATTTGAATACTTGATTTCACAGGAGTATCAAAAATGGTATTGAATATCCACATTTTTCTTGGTATTGTATCAAAGTTAAAAATTCCAGTATCGTGACAACACTATTGTGTTTTTTTCCAGCGGGTGTTTTTATTGCTTTTGTTTTAATTGTAAATACAATGACTCAAACTGTTGTATGTATCTGTCAGTGGCAGAGGCTCCAGGTTCGGTGAAGGTCACAGAGTGGCAACAGTCGTACTACGGCACAGATTCAGGAATCCAATCAGGAGCCACTACTGTTCGCTCGGATGACGATGGAACAGAGTATAGCTCCAAGAAATTCACCTACACCACCACATTCACAGAGAACCCTGCAGGTGAAAAACACAATCATAAACTACCAAAATTGTCTTTTTGTAGCAGTTATCTCACATACTAGTAGAGTACTAGAATTTGGATGGTAGATGACTTTTCTGAAACGCTGATCCAGTGGTTAGATACTATACTATAATATTACTTTTTCTAATGTTTATTCATGAGCCCCAATGTTGGAAAAAGAAACCTCTATGAATTTTTCTTTGCAAAAGCACTTTATCTATGAATCATGCTCTATTAGATTGTGTTGGCGTTCATTCTCTTGAAGAGATTTTAAGACCATTTTAACAAATACAGTTTTAGAGGTTTTAGCCAAAAATAAATAGTAAAAACTTAATAGAATCTAAACTGTAAGTATACATTTTCTCTCAACAAAAAATAGCCATCAAAGCTGGAAAGGCATTAAATACATACAAATTTAGCGTTAACTATAGAAAATCGTTTTTGCATCTGAGTTTTCTGATCGATATAGAAATGTGATGGGATAGTGATTATGTTCTTCAAAATATTATGCTATGATTGGCTACTATTGGTTAGGTTTTTTTGTGTGTGTGCGCTATGTACCTGTGCTGCTGTGTCTAAATTTGCATGCTACTTGAGTAGGTACTACATTTGAAATTAAAATTTACTTTAAGATTCTAAATGTTATGTATGTTATGACTAGGCAACGCAATCTTTTTAACACAAAACGTTTTGATTTAAAGGCTAATTCGTATTCATTTTTTGAATCTAATTTCTACATTTTAGTATGATTTCCTCATCTACCAATGAGGCGCAGGGTTAGGGTTGGGGTTTAGTGCCACCCTCCGTTTAAAAAAAGAACACTTTTTTTTTTGTTTGAATTAAGTCGCATGAGTTTGTACGAATTACCAATTTTTCTGACAATACTGTACGTAAAATAGTTACGTTTCATCATTCGAAACCATCATCTTCCAGATTTGGCTGGAATATGAGTAGTATGAATGGAATTGGGAACTACTACATCTGCCATGTTTACATTGTTGCTTGACCCACATGTGTCAGTTGCATCGCTTCTCCAATTCATAAATTCTCTTCCTTGGCCTCATGGGATAATATAGTGTTCATTGAATACGTACTTCAGAATCTTGGCGTAAAGTATTAGGTGATATGTGAACTTTTCGCCTACTGTTTTTTTAAATACCATGAATTCGGACCTATTCACACAATATATAGTTGGGAAATGTGTGATTTCGGACGCTAGCCCTTAACATTGAAGACATAATTAGTTGTAACACTAAAAATAAAGGTCAAACAAAGGAAAGAAGGAGACGCCTGGTCACTCTACATATTAGTTTACCTACTAAACTCACAAATTGTTCAAAGTAAAGAGTTTGGTAACACTTTTTTTTGATGGTCCATTTGAGTATTAGTAGACTGTCTACTTAATATCTGCTGTTACTGACATTCAACAGACATTTAACTCACTATAAGAAACTTTGCAAGTACATGTCAACTTACACTAACCCTAACCTAACAGTGTACTTATAATCTACTGAGAATTAGTTGCAATGTAACTTGAATTCAACAAACGAACCATAAAAATAAAGTGTGAACGAGTGTTTAGTTTTTAATCTTTTCTTCATCTCTGTTTTCTAATAGAGGTGGAATCTCAATACAACATGACTCGTGCTCAGCGTGTGAGGGCGGCCATGTTTCCTGAGACGGTGATGGAGGGATCGGCCATCCTTTCCACACAGATCGATCCATCCCAGCAGACCAATGTACAGAAGCTGGCCGAACCATCTCAGCAGCTCAAAGCCGCCATCGTTCACCTCATCAACTACCAGGACGACGCTGAACTCGCCACACGTGCCATTCCAGAGCTCACCAAACTCCTCAATGATGAAGACCAGGTACACTGCACCTCGCATCAGACATCAGGGCCTGCTTTCACAGAACATTTGATCTTACAACTAAGAATTCTCTTGAATAACTTTAACTATAAACCTATTCGGGCGCCACAGTGGCGTAGTGAGTAGCACGTTCGCCTCACAGCAAGAAGGTCGCTGGTTCGAGCCTTGGCTGGGTCAGTTGGCATTTCTGTGTGGAGTTTGCATGTTCTCCCCGTGGTTGCGTGGGTTTCCTCCGGGTGCTCCGGTTTCCCCCACAAGTCCAAAGATATGCGGTACAGGTGAATTGGGTCAGCTAAATTGTCCGCAGTGTATGTGTGTGGGTTAACTCACGTGCGACAGCAGGTGGAACGTAGCCCACGTGCAAACAGCTCAACCAATAAGACAAAACAGTCGTCATATCGTCATAAAATCGTCATAACGCCACGATGCATATTGTGGCATTTTTGCATCGCAATAAATCGTACCACGATAAATCGTTACACCCCTAATTTTAAGTCAACTGAAAACTCACAATGTTTCCTTAATGGAATTCTGAAGCATGGCTTATAAATCACATGAACCAAAACAACAAACATAACCACTGCTTGTTCAAACTACTTATTCAAAATGAGTTGAAACAACACAATTATTGTGTTTTTTTGGGGGGGACATCTTTTATTTTCAGTCTACTTAAATTTGTACAAATTATTAAGTTATTCAACTTGTGTTGGGACAACGTGAATGAATTGTGTGGAACAATCTAGCAAGCAAACATTTACAAATGGTTAATGATAGAAATGTTGAAATATCAGTGCGAAAAATATCAGTTATGTTGTGATTTCAAATTCTCAGTCTCTGCTTATTTTTGATCCTGTGGTGTTTCTTTTGACTTCAGATGGTTGTGAACAAAGCCGCTATGATCGTGAACCAGCTGACCCGCAAGGAGGCATCCCGCCGGGCTCTTATGCAGTCCCCGCAGATGGTGGCCGCTGTAGTGAGAGCCATGCAGAACACAACCGACATGGAGACAACCCGCGCCACAGCCAGCATCCTGCACAACCTCTCACACCAGCGTGAAGGACTGCTCGCCATCTTCAAATCAGGCGGCATTCCAGCTCTGGTGCGCATGCTGAGGTGAGAGAGATTGTAATGCTAAAATAAATAACCATAACGGTTTTACATGCAAATTTGTGTCACTGTGATTTGCAAATTTGACATGCAAATTTGTGATACTGAGATTTTGGGCATAGATGTTTATTTAGTGAAAGTAGACTATACTTCAAAAACATCAAAAGTCTAAATAATTACCGTGTGCTATATTAATTAGTCCACGTGAGAACAAAATTCATTCACTCATCCATTCATTTTCCTTCGGCTTTGTCCCTTTATTCATCAGGGGTCTGAATTCAAAATTTACAGTGTATATTTTGCTTATGCAAATTATTTTCTAGATTAACATTTAATCCGTGCAGGTAAATCCTCTAGAAAAAAGTTGTTTTGGTAATCTTCAATCAAAGCGTGGCCATTTGCTTCTACATTTGGAGTGCCAGTTCTACTCTGCTGACGTCAGTTTGATGGCTTAATTTGAAGCCATCATTTTCTTAACCACACCCCTTTTACCATTAGTTTGCTCCAAGGGAATGATTCGCAAAAAGAAAGCCCCGACCCCTACTCAGTATAAAGTTTCAGTTAGAAGTACGTCAACATACTAGGGCTGGGCGATTTGGCCTAAGATCAAAATCTCAGTTAATTGAACATTTTAACTCGATTACGATTAATGAACGATTATTTTGTATTTATTTGTTTATTTTTTGCCCTCATCGTTCAATGATAAGTTTTGTATAATAAATATGCTCACATATTACAAGTCAGGGATTTTTGAATGACGGACACATTACTTGATTTTAAAATAATTGAAGGAAACACGCACAATTTACATTGATAATTCATGATTATTAACATCAACATCAACGTTAAACAACTGAAATAAAAACACACGCACTACACCTAAAACCAACAGTCACTTTTTTTTAATATAAAAAAAGTGAAATTAAATAACCTGCACTTTTGGAAACAAGATTAATTGGTTTTAATGTTTTTCATATTAAAAGTAGAAAATAAGCAGTACCTCTTCTAAATAAAATGCTTTCTCGAATCTTCTGTTAACAAATATTTTAATGTAAAAAATAATTTTATTGTAATTGAAAAATGCCGTCTCAAGGAATCTCTGCCGCAGTTTCCATTTTTCATCAATGCAGTGCAAACATGAGACATGTAGTTACATTTTGTAAGAGGTGCACAGATATGTGACTATGTGAAGACTGTGCCTGGAACATACCCGCAGAAGTATAAATCAGCCCCAACAGAGCAGTGTCACGTGACTCCACACGCGACAGAGAAAGTAATTGATAAAAATTGACCTGGAAAAGTTAGATCGATTATAGGTTCTGAATGTCGATTTCGATTATTTTTCAGTTAGGGTAAACTTTATTAACAAGCTTAGATACTCTGCCTGAGTATCTGATTTATAATTATTATTATAAAATTACAAAATAAATTGCTGCATGTATGAATCAAAATATGAAAAATAATGAAGATCCTGCTTTTTCTTTGATCCTTTCCGCAAGTTATTTACAATTACTTCAAAATTGCGGCATGTAGAGTTGCTTTAAAATGGTAACAGCTGAGAGAATATTATTGTAAATAATGGTATATAATCATATACATGAATATAATCATGAATGTACATTAAACATGAGCCCAAGCGTTTGCTGTTCTGAACGCCTTTAACATGGCTATTCTCTCCCTATTCTCAGGGCCGGTGCAGACTCACTGGCCAGACATTGGCCAGATATTAACAATTTATTAAGTAATTCATTAATGCAAAAAAAAAGTCTTGATCACGACATAATTTTTGTTACGTCGAGATCACAACAAAATTAAGTCGTTATCACTAGAAAACAGCTTTTTGTTATGTTGAGATCATGAGACAATGAGTTATGTTTAGATCACGAGATAATTAAGTCATGACACAAAGATAATTTTTTTTTTTAATGCAAAGCATCTTAGGACTTCCGTAAAAAGCAGTTACAGTCCTAAAAATCTTAGTACCAAGCTTGGATATTCTGCTTTTTGTTTCTCACCAGTGGAATTTAAGTTGTACTGCTATAATGATGACAAAATATGTTTATGGGGTGAACTACAGCTTAATACAAACTTTATTTATTGATCTTTTATAAGCTGTATATGTGCGGAATTAAAGTAATTATGTCTTCAACAGCAAATGTGTACATCATAAACATTATTAAAACTTTGATATTCCTAATAATTAAGAAAGTCCAGCAACTGATTTGTATCATTCAACCTGTTTTGTTTGCAGCTCTCCAATGGACTCTGTTCTTTTCTATGCCATCACCACCCTGCACAACCTGCTTTTGCACCAAGAGGGAGCCAAGATGGCGGTGCGTCTGGCTGATGGTCTCCAGAGGATGGTTCCCCTGCTGAAGAAAAGCAACCCCAAATTCCTGGCCATCACCACAGACTGCTTGCAGCTGCTGTCCTATGGCAACCAGGAAAGCAAGGTGTTTATGATGTACCATTCTATATAGTATTTAATAGTTGTTGTTTTTTACCTTGATTTGTTTCAAGTTTTGCGCCACGGTGGCGTAGTGAGTAGCACGTTCGCCTCACAGCAAGAAGGTCGCTGGTTCGAGCCCCGGCTGGGTCAGTTGACATTTCTGTGTGGAGTTTGCATGTTCTCCCCGTGGTTGCGTGGGTTTCCTCCGGTTGCTCCGGTTTCCCCCACAAGTCCAAAGACATGGTATAGGTGAATTGGGTAGGCTAAATTGTCCTTAGTGTATGAGTGTGAATGTGTGTGTTTCCCAGAGATGGGTTGCGGCTGGAAGGGCATCCGCTGCGTAAAAAATATGCTGGATAAGTTGGCGGTTGATTCCGCTGTGGCGACCCCGTATGAATAAAGGGACTAAGCCGACAAGAAAATTAATGAATGTTTCAAGTTTGATGGCATGTTAACATCAGTCTGATTGTTTCACAGCTGATTATCCTGGCTAATGGTGGTCCTGAGGGTCTCGTCAACATCATGAGGACTTACAACTATGAGAAGCTGCTGTGGACCACCAGTCGTGTGCTGAAAGTGCTCTCTGTCTGTCCAAGCAACAAGCCTGCTATCGTAGACGCTGGTGAGTCAAACTGGAAAACTAAACCTCTCTTTCAAATGTAGGAATTATTGTGTTGAATTGGACAAGAATAACAGACAGCACAATAAAAAAGTCCAAATAATTAGGCACACTAAACACTACTCTCATTTAAATGATCCTATACTTATCCTTGAGATGTATATCTCAAGTTGTTTTAAATAATTTTGGATGCTTTTATTTGTGTTTTTACACATTAATTTGAATGTTTTTTGTGTAATTTCCTGTTTGCTTATTGTTGTTAGTTCTTGTTTTATTTGATATGTTAATTTTTGATATGTTAATATTTATTTTATTATACTTTAAATTTAGTTTAAAGTATTAATTAAACTCAATTAAAATGTAAAATAGCCTGCAGTTATGTGTTATATAAATGAATGTTTGTTTTAAATAGCAGTTATAGTTTTAAATATTACACTTATAACCACTAAGCTGTATGTTTTGTTATATTTCCTCATTTTCAGGTGGAATGCAAGCTCTTGGTAAACATCTGTCCGGCTCAAGTCAGCGTCTGATGCAAAACTGCTTGTGGACTTTGAGAAACTTGTCAGATGCTGCAACTAAACAAGTAAGTTTATGCATTTTTAAACCATTAAACTTTCTAAATCTATACCACTAGTACTCAATTAAGGTGGACTCAGTATGACTTAAAGGAACATTAGGCTCATTTTTTACAAGTGCCCTAGAGTTAAACATTTGAGTTTAACCATTTTTGAATCTATTCATCCGATCTCTTGGTCCACCAGGAGCACTTCATCTTAGCTTAGCAAAAATCATTAAATCCAATTAGATCATTCTCAAATTTTAATAATTTTTCTATTTGAAGCTGGACTCTTCTGTATTTCATCTTTGCAAACATCTTTGTTGCTATGACTGCAGGAGGCACAATAATAATACGCAAAACAATAAAACGTGGGACTATTTTCAGGTGCTGCACAATATCATTAAAGCATAGATCCTTGATTATTATGCCAGAATGAGAGTATAGTTCCTAGCCATATTGACAAAGGTACTGCCAACTTTTAATTTTTATTTAAGTTTTATTAAATGCTGTAACTACAGAACAGTTGAGCTTTTAATAGCAAACTGAGCCAAATTTCTCTTCTTTTTTTTTTCTTCTTTTTTTTTTTTTTTTGAGTGTGGTGCTATTGGTCTAATCCAGGGGTGCTCAACCCTGTTCCTCGAGAGCCACCCTCCTGCAGATTTCAGTTGCAACCCATATCAGACACACCTGCCTGTAATTATCAAGTGCTGTTCAGGTCCTAATTAATTGGTTCAGGTTCAGGTGTGTTTGATCAGTGTTGCAACTGAAATCTGCAGGAGGGTGGCTCTCCAGAAACAGGGTTGAGCACCCCTGGTCTAATCCAATGCAATGAAATACTCTAAGCTAAGCTAAAAGTGCTCCCAGCAGACTCGGAGATTGGCTGAAAGAGTTCAAAAGTGGTTATGCTCAACCATTTAACTTTGGACTATTTCCAAAAAATGTGGAGTGTTGCTTTAAATGCATCAAAATTAATACTTTTTGTACTATAGGTTAGTTAATATTAAAGTAAAACAGTAATAGTACTTAAAAAGTAATTAAAGTAATAGTAAATATTAAAATCAACGCATGCCTCAAATAACTTGTGTTTGTATTCAAGAACATACTGTTCAGTTCTACTTTTGAAATCATGAAGTTTTAATCCTTCATGGTTATATCCATGCATCCTATTTAAATTTGCTAAACAAGCAGCATAAATACAGCATAAATATTTTATTTGTATAGCTGTTTATTTTATTTTAACAGGGACAATGCTCATTAATCAACAGTAAAACTGTAAATAAGCCAGAGTTAGCCACAAGGGCTAATTTTCATCTGTTGCCCCTCCAGATTTTAACAAGGCAACCTAAAATCAAAAAACACATTATCACACATACAATAACAGTAAAAATTACATTTAATAAAAAGATAAAACCTTTTAGTAAGAATTTCATAAAAGGTTGGAAAGGGAAATTACTCATGAAAACACACTTGATTTGACTTTAGCCATTTCTTTAACTTGTATTTAAATGTTGAGTAATTTGTGATGCACCTTAAATCAGTAGGAATTATATTCCAGAAATGACTGGCTCTAACTAAGAAGACTGACCGTGCAAAGGTTGTACGTCTAAACTGCACAGCACAGTCACCTCTAGTAATAGATCTTGTTGCTCGACCATTAATCTTGTGTGTCACAAACTCACATAATGAGTTTAACATTTAACATTTTAAAGATCATACAAGCATCAGCCAAGTATTTCATATTATCAAAGCTTAATAAATAGTGTTTTTGTAATATTTTGCAATGATGATACCTAATAGATTTCTGAGCAAATGCTTTAAGTGCCTGTTTATAAAATGATTCAACTGGTTTTAAAACTGTTTTATTGGTGTGTGACCAACTAGTAAGACAATATGTAATATGAGAGAAAATCATAGAGTGATAAAAAGTTTTGCTGCTTCATTAGTCAAATAAGGTTGTATATGCCTAAAGTTGTCCAAATTAAATTTAACAGTTTTAATGACCTTCTTGGCATGCATATTATAGTATAGTGAGGGCTTTTAGCTATTGTGAATGTTTAGCACAGTGGGAGACACAAAGTCAAAGCCCTTCTGCCTAAACTCAGTTTGATTGCCGTGAGGAAAATATGCATTGGTGTCAAAACATGCTCTCTCTTGCCCCCTGCAGGATGGCATGGAGAATCTGCTTCAAGTGTTGGTCGGTTTGCTGTCCGCTGATGACATCAACATGCTGACCTGCGCCACAGGCGTCCTGTCCAACCTCACCTGCAACAACACGCGCAACAAAACACAGGTGACCCAGAGTAACGGCGTGGAGGCTCTCATTCACACCATCCTGAGGGCCAGTTCAAAACAGGACGTGATCGAGCCAGCCGTCTGTGCCCTGCGCCACCTCACCAGCCGGCACCCAGAGGCTGAGACTGCACAGAACGCCGTACGAATGCATTACGGCATCCCTGCTATTGTCAAACTGCTCAATCAACCCTACCACTGGCCTGTTGTCAAGGTAAATAAATGAAAAACAGACTAAATT
The DNA here is from genome assembly GCA_903798035.1 of Danio albolineatus. Taxonomy (NCBI): domain Eukaryota; kingdom Metazoa; phylum Chordata; class Actinopteri; order Cypriniformes; family Danionidae; genus Danio; species Danio albolineatus. The sequence goes on from CAIGQQ010034671.1 coordinate 1,893,918, forward strand.
GGTGACTTTTCGTATCAAGGTTTTCAGAGGTCCGCTTGGATCTGAAAACTCAAGGGTCAGAGACATGTGTCAGCTTTGACGTTAATTGCCTCGGGTCTCAATTCATTAATTATAAATGTGTTTTTTCCAAATGAACCTGAATAGACCAATCTCTGTAACAGAGTGTCTGCTGTAAAAAGCTACCTTGTTGGCAGAGAATCTAATGAGGTTTGACCAGTGTTAAGTGCATTTTGAGAAACACACATCGAGAAGAATCATATGTTTGTAAAGTTGCACACAGAAATTAGGGCTGGGCGATATGACAGACGATTCATATCATCATATATGTCATCTCTTATCCTGATAACAATAAGTATCGTGATATGAATGTAAATTCATAATCAATCAATTAATAAATCAATTAATAGTTTATATATCTTGACCACATGTAAGGTACTATTTCTTATTACATTGTAAAGTATATTCTCGTAAATGTACTCATATTTCTCATATTTAGAACTTCAGAGCAAATGTTTAAGAATGTAGAAATATAAAATTATTATTTATAATATATATATATATACACAGCTCAATTTTTTTATTGTGCTCATATAAATTTAGAAACAGTATTACTGTACTGTAACACCACAAAATTAACAATAGAGCATAATAGCAAATGATAAACTTTTTATCTTGCCACACCCTATATATAATCATCTTACATGGCCCTAACAGAATTCTGTCTTTATTTACAGTTGAAGTCAGAATTAAACACTCTCAATTATTAGCCCTCCTGTTTATTTTTTTCCCAATTTCTGTTTGACGGAGAGAAGATTTTTTCAACACATTTCTAAACATAGTAGCTTTAATAACTTATTTCTAATAACGGATTTATTTTATCTTTACCATGATGGCAGTAAATAATATTTGACTTGATATTTTTCAAGACACTTCTATACAGCTTAAAGTGACATTTAAAGGCTTAACTAGGTTAATTAGGTTTACTAGGCAGGTTAGAGTAATTAGGCAGGTTATTGTATAACGATGGTTTGTTCTGTAGACAATCCGAAAAAAATATAGCTGAAAGGGGCTAATATTTTTTACATTAAAATGGTTTGTAAAAAAATGAAAACTGCTTTTATTCTAGCTGAAATAAAACAAATTTTATAAAATATTCTCCAGAAGAAAAAATATTATCAGACATACTGTGAAAATTTCCTTGCTCTGTTAAACATTATTTGGGAAATATTTAAAAAAGAAAAAAAATATCAAAGGTGGTTTAATAATTCTAGTTTCAACTGTATATTTATGATAAGCTAAATATTTAAGATATGAGATCCATCAGGAAATGTGCTCTTTATCGTGCATATTCTTGTGGGAAAGGGCTTTTCTTTTTTTGTGTGCTGAATCTCTTCACCAGAGATAAGGTAAACAACACTGTAGATAACACTAGTAAATGCACGGTTTAATCTGCTCAGGACGAGCACATGACCAGTTAAAACAAGCTAAAGACCAGCTTGTATAAACAGTCATGCTTCAAAACAACCTATCTAGCTTAATATTATTTTATTTTGTTTTGCATAAGCAGAAAAAAAGCAGATGTTTTGCTGACCAAATGCTCTTTAAAATACATCTCACAGATGTATCTTTGCCATCTTGGTAATAAGTTATGTATTGTATTACATATCGTATGTATTATCATTTTGGGACACAACATGTGCTAAATCATGCTATCAATATTATAAAACACTGATAGGGCTCTGTTAATTCATATTAGCCTCATATTAGCATGTGCTAACACTGTTAATTTATGCTCAGAATGTTAGCAACTTAGTGAAACATACTAGCAACACATTGATATCTAATAACATGCTAGCAACTTGATAATTAAATTTTAACAATGTTACAACACATAAAGTTTTACACAAAATTTATTCCCCAAATAGATTAATTTAATGTATAACTGAACACATGGGTGTTTTCCCTCTCAGTGAGTTGTTTATACCATAAAACGCTTTAATGGGTTTGTTGTTTGCTACCTTCTCTTGCTGACTTCACATTTGTCTTCGTCACAGGCTGTGGTTGGTCTGATCCGTAACCTGGCACTGTGTCCAGCCAATCAGGCTCCTTTGAGGGACGCTGAAGCCATTCCCAAACTGGTCACTTTGCTTACAAAAGCTCATCAGGATGCACAGAAACCTGGTTCATCTGCTCAACGATCATACCAGGTTTGAATTCCTCACTTGCGACTAACTAAGTCTGTGTCTAAAATTGTGCAGTTCCCTACTATATAATACGTTAAAAGCCATATGCGAGCAAATGGCAGATGTAATACATCCCAATTCCATTCATACTACTCACATTCATATTAAATTCATATTATAAATTCAAATGTAGTACCTACTTGAGTATTAGGCGATTTCGGACGCAGCCTAAGACAGTTACTTTTGGGAGGCAGTGGTTTAATCATTTCAAAAAAGACTAATGACTTTCCCAAATGAACTCTAAAAGCCAATTCACATGGCACCAACAGATGCCGAGCAGTGTGGCTAATCACCATCAGCTTCTTTAAAGTGAAGCAAATCAATGCAGCACAAGCAGTGTAGTTCTAAATGATTTAATGAGACTTTTTTTTGTGAAGTTTCACAAGTGGGGATTATTTATAAGCTAATTTTGAGAGGATCACATGCTTATGATTGAACACAGCTGGTACCACATCAACTCCGCGTATTGCACCAATCAGATGAATCCTGACACACTATAAATTACCAGAGCTTTCTACTCCAGTCATCTTCGTCTTGAAGAATCCCCCCTTCCACCCCAACTCCTCCCCTTCTCTTATAGGGCGGCGCGGCGGCTCAGTGGTTAGCACTGTTGCCTCACAGCAAGAACGTCGCTGGTTCGGCCCTTCCCCGAGCCAGTCGGCATTTCTGTGCGGAGTTTGCATGTTCTCCCTGTGTTCGCGTGGGTTTTCCCCGGTTTCCTTCCACCGTCCAAAAACATACAACATAAGTAAACTGACTACTTAAAAATAGCATCTTAAGGCAACTAGTCAGATATATCTCAGCACGTTCTTTCTCGAGACTTACCTGAGCTCAAACTCTCCTCTCGCCCTTCAAACGGGAGGTAGCCCTGGGCTCAAGAATATTATGAGCTCAGGGTTCTCTCCCGGGACAGCATAGAAAATGCGCTTTCTAAACAATCATCAGCTAAGTGTGTACTCCTGAAACCAATTTTGAGAGGAACACATGACAATGCAGCTGGTCCTTATCGCTAATCATTAGCTAGCTAATCGGATTAGCCCAAATTTAATACAAATATCCAGCCTAAAACTTAATTTCCTATCTTTGTTTTGGAAATTTTTTTGAATCAAAAACATTACTCAAACGGTGCTCCAGTTCATAAATGGAGCTTGTTCATTTTAGTGAATCACAAACAAGCAGTGCAGTTCGATTTCTAAAGAATCGACTCTTATGAACAGGCTCTTTTTAATTAACCAAACACACAACTCTGAGTATTGAAACTTATGTATATACTGACAAGCTGTGAAAATGACAATGGTTTGTTATTAAAAAAAATATTGTTCTTTAGGTATTCATTGCCAAATGAAAACCGAATTGTTTATTTCTGTACAGTTTCATAAAGATACTATTATGTCAGTGAATTATAATAATGACACATTTTCCCCCGCTTTTCAGGATGGGGTGAGAATGGAGGAGATTGTTGAGGGCTGCACTGGTGCTCTTCATATCATGGCCAGAGATCCTATGAACAGAGGCATCATTGCCAGCATGGACACAATTCCTCTGTTTGTTCAGGTAATGTTTACATTTTCTTACTGATGTGCTATTTTATGACCATTTTTATGCATGTGTCTGCGAGCAGTTGTGTGAATAGTGTTTGTTCCTCATTCAACGTGGTAAGAGTATAAGACGTTTTCTGTCCATGCAGCTGTTGTATTCTCCACTGGATAACGTCAAGCGTGTGGCAGCTGGTGTTCTGTGTGAACTGGCTCTTGATAAACAGTCGGCTGAGATCATCGATTCGGAAGGAGCCAGTGCTCCTCTCATGGAGCTCCTTCACTCCAGCAATGAAGGGATTGGTGAGTGAGAGAGAATCGTCCAAAGCCTAGTATATTAAGCATAGTATACTGAGTTGAAGTCAAAATTTTTCAAGTATTTCTCAAATGATGTTTAAAAGGGCAAGGAAATTTTCACAGTATATCCTATAATATTTTTTCCTCTGGAGAAAGTCTTTTAACAAAAGCAGTTTTAAATTTTTTAAAGCCTAGTTAACCTAGTTAAGCCTTTAAACTGCACTTTAAGCTGAATACTAGAATCTTAGTATACAGAAAATATCTATTTAAATATTATGTACTGTCATCATGGCAAAGATAAAAGATAAAATGTGTTGAGATATCTTCTTTTTATTGAACAGTAATTGGCGAAAAAAATACAGGGGGGCTAAAGCCTGGTTTATACTTCTACGTTGACTGATCAGCGTGACCCACGACGCCTGCCTTGCACGTTGTCGTGCATTTATACTTCTGTGCGCTGTTTGTGTTGCTCTGCAATAACACTTTTGAAACACTAGCTGGCAGTGAGGTTTTTATGTTCCCCTATGTCGTGTTTCTTTGCTGGTGTTTTGTTTTTTCTGAACGATACCTTAATATTTAAATGGCTCAAACTTGCTCATTTTGAGGCAGGAACCGGCGGACGTGCAACAGCTTTAATCATAAAATAAACACAAAACAGCAGTTTCCATCTGGAGCTCCCTCACCGGACTCCACACTTTTAACACTCGCTTTATCGGGCTCGCGCAGCCCCCACCCCTGCCCACACTCATCAGCACTACCAAGCCGACCGATCTCAGAGCTTGCGATACGCGTCGTTGCGACGTGTAGTTACATTTTATGAGAGGTGCCCGTCAGCGATGGCCAAGGCGAGGGCTTTGCAACCACGCGCAGGCTGTGCTGGAGCATACGCATGCGCTTGTTTCAGAAGTATAAATCAGCCTTAATATTTCAGGAGAGCTAATAATTCTGACTTCAACTGTACATACAGTATGCTCAAAGGTAGATTCCTTGAATTGCAAATACTGCACAGGATAATAGCGACGCTTTTGGGTCTTATATGGAACTATTTTAGACTGTATTTACAATAAATGTCCATATCATTTAGTATCACCTGACTGAATTAGGTAGTGATTAGGACAAAATTGTAATTTCAGTGCAGGAAGATTCTAAGGCCCCGTTTACATTAGTGCGTTTCAGTTTTAAAACGGCATTTTAGCATGAAAACGATCCGCGTCCACACTAGCGTTTCACCCAGCGTTTCTGAACATATCTCCGTCCACACTACGCCACCAAAAACATATATCACGTGACCATTCGTGCACACTGGGCCTGCGCGTTCAAGAATAAACAGGAAGCATGTGTCTCGCTGTTTTTTCCCGGTGTAACCCAAAACCGGCGTTATAAATAGGGTTTACGTTGCTTGAAACGCAAGCAATTGGCGAATGCTTGAACAATAGCTTGCCTCTTTCGAATATATGCAGCTGTTGTAGTAAAAAAGGCAGAGTTTAACTGCACAATACAGACAATAGTTCAAACGACGCTCCTATTACTGTATCCAGAAGCCACGCCTCCGTTTTTAGATGTCTCCGTTTTCCCCCATCCACACTGAGATGGAGTAGCAGTGTTTTAGAATAAAAACGGCCTCTCCACCGTTTCCAAAACGCTCCGTTTTCAGGGCTCGAAAACTCTGGCTTTTAACATGAAAACGCATTAGTGTAAACAGGGCCTAAGTTAGGACGATCAAACACCCCACCTCCCCATCCCCCACCCCACCCACTTTCGTCCTAAATACCTCCGCAACAACCAACTCCCCTGGCCTTCACTTTCATCTGCGATACCACCAGAATGTCTTCATAGGGCCCATACCAGCCAGCAGCGCCCCTGATCTGTTGTGTAGTTTAAAAATCTATCCCATCTTAATTGTGTAACAAAGTGTAATTGTGTTTTTTTCTTTTCTTCTTCAGCCACGTATGCTGCTGCTGTTCTCTACAGAACTGCTGAGGACAAAAACCCAGACTATAAGAAACGAGTTTCAGTAGAACTCACACACTCACTCTACAAACACGACCCTGAGGCTTGGGAATTTGTGAGTTTGCCCTCTGGTGCTGTGGAGCTGAAATCATAGCAGAAATATTTTAGTGTGTTATTTGAACTCAATATCACACAAGTCCGTATACAATAACTAAACTTTTGAATTAAATTTGTAACTCACCGCAGTTTCATAGTGTTATGTAATGCTCATGGAAAATATATTTCACAAGAAAGAAAAAGAAATGCAGTATATTGTATCATATTTGGGTTTGAATATCGTTTTTTTTTTTCTTTCTTCTGGGGACCAGATTTCAAATGCGGAAGACAGAAAGAGTTCTTAGTTCAGATAGATAGATGGATGGATGTATGGATGGTTAGATGGATGGATGGATCTTTCTTTATTGTAAGCGCTAAATAGACCTTGAAATTGCGATAATGTGCTTGAAATTAGCCACAAATGGTAAATATTAATGCTTTTAATAATTGAAGTATTGGGTAGCACAGTCGGTAGCACAGTTGCCTCACAGCAAGAAGGTCGCTGGTTTGAGTCTTGGCTGGGTCTGTTGGCATTTCTGTGTGGAGTTTGCATGTTCTCTCCTGTGTTAGTGTGGGTTTCCTCCGGGTGCTCCGGTTTCCCCCACAAGTCCAAAGGCATGTGGTATAGGTGAATTGGGTAGGCTAAATTGTCCATAGTGTATGAGTGTGAATGAGTGTGTATGAATATTTCCCAGTGATGCATTGCACCTGGAAGGGCATCCGCTGCATAAAACATTCTGGATAAGTTGGCAGATCATTCCGCTGTGGCGACCCTAGATTAAGAAAGAGACTAAGCAGACAAGAAAATAAATGAAAAAAGCCAAATGTAACAATACAGTGGCATGAATCTCAACAAACATGCTAATTTATTTAAAGAAACATGTACATGGACTACAGGGATTGACCTGTTTTTTTGTTACATTTTAGGCACACAACACCGCGATGGATCCTGCCCTTGGCGATGAAGGTCAGTATAGCATCAGTATAGCCACAAATAATCCGTCCAATTTCTCCTTGTCTGTCACTTAACAATCTGAAATGCATTTCTGACTCTGCAGAGATCAGAACATTGTACAGACGGCTAACGTTTTGATGTATATTTTGTCTTTTGTGGTACAGAGCTTGATGGCTACGGTCCTGCAGGATACGGTGGATTTGCTGATGGCATGCATATGGATACCATGCCTCTCGATGCAGACATGCAAGACGATTATAGGACCGGCATGCCCTACAACTCCATGCCCAGAGGCTATCCTGATTACTAACAGGTTAGTTTAACTCTGATCGCTAGTTGCACAAAGCTGCTTTGGGTTTTTCACCTTTGTTCACACCTGGTATTAACATGAGTTTTTTTGAACTGATCACAAGTGAACAAAAGAAGTCACATTACCATTCATTTAAAGGTCCTGTGAAATTAAAATAAAGGTTTTTAGATGTTACAATCAGTATGCTTGTTTTAATAATGTCTATAAGCTAGTGTACTCCAAAACAGTGACAAAATTTGCATTTAGAAGATATAGACACCCAAAGCTTGCAGTTTGTCACTTCCGCCTAAATTGATCAAGGATTTTTTCTCACGTCACCTCATCAGTTTCTTATCAAATCTTGACCGATCAAATGCTCTTTAATATCTGACATGCCCCGCCCCCTTCAAAGCACTTCTCATTTGATGCGTATGTTCTTCACCAATCTCATGTGCAATACTTGTGTGAAACAAAACTCTATTGGCTGTTTTTTAAAAGGGGAGGGGCTGCTGTATGTCTCACCCTCTCTTCATGTTTTGGTTAAAAGGGGTGGTCCACAACAATATCATAATTTAGTTTGGGGACTACGAAAAAATACATCCTGGTTAATGATGTCACAAACACTTCAGGTTACAAGCATACACCCCACGCAATAAAGGGGCGTGGCCAGATGTGCTGTGATGTTATAGCAGCACGCTTCCTGGTGACATGGAGCCGATCTGTGAATCTAAGCACATTATGTTAGCTGACCAATCAGAGCCTCTTGAGGGCGGGCCTTTCAGAGGAACTAGGAAATATGACAGTCGTTTTCATGTTAGCGGAGTAGCTGTATATAATCAAAGGATGATATAGGAAAAAAATAACATCACAAATGAAGCAGGAAGCCCCATAAACAAAGCCTAGCTTTAAAAATACACTCTGGACCACCCCTTTAAGAATACGTAAATTTCAAAACACTTTAAAGTTTTCCACAGCTGCTTTGTCTACTGAAGCAGCTGAGCTGAGCCACCTTCGTGATACCTAAACTGGCTAGCTGCAGGGTCCTAGGAAGTCTTTAAATGCCTTTCACTGAATTCACTGAAATATTGTGTTGTAGGTCATAAGTAATTTTGAACAGGTCCTACCCAACTAAAACAACATTCATCCAATCACCAACAGCAAAAGTTGAGAAGATATAGACACCCAAAGCTTGCAGTTTGTCACTTCCGCCTAAATTGATACTTCAATTTCTTATCAAATCCTGACCAATCAAATGCTCTTTAATATCTGACATGCCCCGCCCCCTTCAAAGCGCTTGTCATTTGCTTCTCATTTGATGCACGTTCTTAAACAATCTCACTTGCATAGCTGTGAGAAAACAAAACACCATTGGCTGTTTTTAAAAGGGGAGGGGCTGTTGTATGTCCCACCCTCTCTTCATGTTTTGGTTAAGATCAGAATCAGTTTTATTGCCAAGTGTGCTTCACACACACAAGGAATTTGCTTTGGCTACAGAAGCTTCCAGTGTACATAAAGTGACAAGTGCCAACACAGAATAAATATTAAAAAAAGAAGACGATAGACATTAAACAGAGATGCAGTCAGTCCAACAATCTGGATGTTGAAATGTATGTGCAGATTGTTATAAATATACAGGTTATAAGGTGCTGTGTACAAATGCGTAAGTATTGCATTGTGTATTGTTACAAGGTGCTGTGTACAAATGCGTAAGGAGAAGATTATGTAAATTTCATGGGACTTTTAAAGTTTTCCACAGCTACTTTGTCCATGGAAGCAGCTGAGTTACCCTCATGATACTAAAGTTATCTGGCTAGCTGCAGGGTCTTAAAGTCTTTAAATGCCTTTCATTGAAATTCCTTCTAATATTGTGTTGTTGGTCCTAAATCATTTTGACCAGGTCTTCATTTGCCATTGTCCATGTACATTTACCCAATTGGGACATTGATCCAATCACCAACAACAAAAGTTTAATTTATGAACAGTATTTTCCAATATTGCTCATCTCGTTATCTTCCTTGCAAGGAGAACTTTTACACAAATGTTATTGTATTTATAGCTACCTGGTCAGGACACTGAACTGGACAGACTGTTACATACGTTTAGTTTATTATAGTTTTTAAAACTTGTCAAACTTGTTAACTTAAATTTCAAAAATAACTTTTTAGGCCAATTTAAGAAGTCTTAAATTTACTGAAACATTGTAAACAGGTCTTCATTTTGCATTGTCCATATGCGCCTACCCAGTGCACCTACCCTAGTGCTTTTCAGCCAGCGGTAATCTTTCGGTGAAAGGTTTATGCGACTATTTTCAATTTCATAAGGTTCCTTTCACGGCATCAATGTAGTAATGTAATTAAAATATAATCAGTTAAATAGACTTAAGGGGCATCACGGTGGCTCACCTCACAGCAGGAATGTTGCTAGTTCGAGTTTCGGCTGGGTCAGTTGGCATTTCTGTGTGGAGTTTGCATGTTCTGCCCGTGTTCACGTGGGTTTCTTCTGGGTGCCATGTGGTATAGGTGAATTGGGTAGGCTAAACTGTCCGTAGTGCACGAGTGTGAATGAGTGTGTGTTAGGGCTGTACAATTTATCGCAGTCGCCAAAAATTGCGATTTCAGCACATGCAATTTCTAAATCGCGTAAAGCTGCAATTTTATCTATTAGTTTATTTTGATTTTTGTTGACATTTTTGTGCACATGATTTTAATATGTTAACCAATCAGAGCTGACGCAGCACACTGGGCAATTACAGCTAAGCTGAGCGGGAGAAAGATGTTAACCAATCAGAGCTCATTCTGCGCACAACAAAGTTGAGCGGGAGAACCGAATAGCTGGTTTTGATTTACGTTAGTTTTTATTTATTGTTCTGACTGGAATTGAGTTTAGTTCATCTTTATTTTTTCATGTTGTCTGTTTTTAAGACAATTTATTACAGTTTTGTTTATCAAGCAGTTTGTACTACTGTGTACAGTATGTTTTAACTAGAGTTTAGGTTAGTACATCTTCATTTATTTAAATTGTCTGTTTTAAGACAATTTTACTACAGTTTTATTTATTAAATTGAATACTATGTAACTTTTTTCTGAAATATTTTGTTATGTACTGCTTTTTCACTGAGTATGTGTATGTAGCTTGTTTGAAAAAGCAAAAACAGTTGCCAAAATCACAAATTAGATTAGATTAGATTAGATTCAACTTTATTGTCATTACACATGTACAAGTACAAAGCAACGAAATGCAGTTTAGGTCTAACCAGAAGTGCAATAGCAGCAAGTGCAGAATACAGGTATAAATTATAAGGTGCAGTTATAGAAAAACTATGGTGATATTTACAGATGGATGTACTTTGAACATTATATACAGGTTGACTTAGTTATGAGCCCAGATTTACAATAAATGATTGTACGTACAGGTTGATATTAATAATAAGTGTGCAGATAGATAAACAATTACAAATGTACATGTACAGTGGGTGTGTACAGTTCAAATAAATGAATCAGTGCAATGCAGGTTGCTTATTAATAATAAAAATTGCAGATAAACATAATTACAAATGTATATGTACAAGTGGGTATGTACATAATTACAAATGTATATGTACAGTCGGTATGTATAGTTCAAATAAATGAATCAGTGCAATGCAGGTTGCTTATTAATAATCAAAAGTGTGCAGATAGATAAACAATTACAGATGTCTATGTACAGTGGGTAAAATAAAAATAAAAATACAAATAAAAATAAAACAAATAAAATCGTAATCGCAATATTCGTTCCAAAAATCGCAATATAATTATTATTTCCTTATTGCACAGCCCAAGTGTGTGGGTGTTTCCCATTTATGGGTTGCAGCAGGAAGGGCATCCGCTGCATAAAACATATGCTGGATTAGTTGGCGGTTCATTCCGCTGTGGTGACCCCAGGCTAATAAAGGGACTAAACCGAAAAGAAAATGAATGAACAACTTAATGAATGCTTAAGTCTATTTATTGAAGCGTAAAAAGAGATGAAAGACCATATAAATGCTAGCGCCATCAGTAGCTGCAGGCTAGCACAGAAACTCCATCGAAAATACTGGGGTAATATAAATGTTCATATTTTAAAGATATGGTGGGGAAAAATTTGATGTAGTGCTTCTTGTACAGTCTGACGCCCACTTTATATCGTAGATCTATCAGGCTGTGAAGATCACTAATTATTAAAGAAATCAGACCTTAAAAGTGGCAATTTAATGGAAATCACCTAGAACAAACGTTTTATTTATTAACTATACCAATATTTGGAAAAACTGTTCAGTTATCTTATTAACAATAACATTTGTTTTAAAAGTTCTCTATGTTTTAATAGCTACCTGGTCGGGACACTGAACTGGACATACATTTAGTTTATTATACTTTTTAAACTTTAAAAATGTATAGAAGAGTGGTAGAGTTTGATTGTTATGAGACGCTATTTAAAATATGTGGCAAAGAAATAAGTCATTAGAATATTTTCAAGTGGCGCCACTGTGGTGTAGTTGGTAGCACGATCGCCTCACAGCAAGAAGGTCACTGGTTCAAGCCTCGGCTGGGTCAGTTAGCGTTTCTGTGGGGAGTTTGCATGTTCTCCCTTTGGTCGCGTGGGTTTCTCCGGGTGCTCTTGTTTCCCCCACGAGTCCAAAAACGTGTGGTAAAGGTGAATTGGTTGCGGATGGAAGGGCATCTGCTGCGTAAAACATATGCTGGATAAGTTGACGGTTCATTCTGCTGTGGCGACCCCAGCTTAATTAAGGGACTAAGTTCAAAAGAAAATGAATGAATGAATTATTTCAAGTAAAATTCTACTAGGGGCAAGTAAAAATCTTTTCAGAAAAAAACCTTAGCATTTAGTCCAGGGGTGACCAACCCTGCTCCTGGAGATCGACCGTCCTGCATATTTCAGTTGCAACCCATATCAAACACACCTGCCTGTAATTATCTAGTACACTTTAGGTCCTAATTAATTGGTTCAGGTGTGTTTGATCAGGGTAGGAGCTGAACTCAGCAGGAAGGTCGATCTCCAGGAGCAGGGTTGAGCACCCCTGATTTAGGCCCCGTTTACACTAGTACGTTTTCGTTTTAAAACGGCGTTTTAGCATGAAAACGATCCGCGTCCACACTAACGTTTCACCCAGCGTCTTAACAGATCTCCGTCTTCACTACGCCACCAGAAACGTATATCGCGTGACCATTCGCGCACCATTCGCGCACTCTTGAGCATGCGCGTTCAAGTATAAACAGGAAGCACATGTCTCGCTCGGCATTTGGTTATTGTTAGTCAACAAACGCTGCCACGTGCGCTTGACGAATAAGGAAAGGATACGCAATGACCCAAAGCCCCAATCACGTAGCGGATCTCAGCAGCCACGGCTCTGTTTTCAAAGATATCCGTCCACACTGAGATGCTGCGGCGGCGTTTTAGAATGAAAACGCTCTCTCCAGCGTTTCTAAAACGCTCCGTTTTCGCACCTCGAAAACTCCGGCGTAGTGGGGACGGATGGCGTAACCGTGGCAAAACTTATGCGTTTTAAAACGAAAACGTACTAGTGTAAACGGGGCCTTAGTCATTTATAAGTCTGAAATGTAATTCACAATGGTCTTAAAGGTAATTTCAGAAGCTTGTAATCTGGTTTTATGGTACAGACGCCAGGTTGGATTTGTCAACCAAAACTTGCACTGCAACTCGGAGCAACTCTGCCCCAGTTCTCATTCTAATACTCAAATAGGTTTGGTTTTATGGGCTGAAGTCTAACCGCATTGCATGTTTTGTGTTTTTCTCCACAGCCTGACGGTCAATTGAGCTCCACTGGAGGAGGATTATCAAAAATACAGGAGACCGAATCTTCTAGCAAAGTGTTTTGTTTTGTTTTCCATCGCTGGGTGCCTGTGGTCCATTTCTCAGTAAACACACACACACACGCACACGCACACTGACACTGTTGTAATATATGCAATTCTCACTTCTGGGGACGGCAGATTTGAGCGCATCTTTACCCTGCCTTTATTATACAAGGATTGACGGCATGTTGTGTTTTACACGTCTTTTTGTAGAAAATGTTCTATTTTAGTGTTTTCTTATGGGTGCATTAATACATTGTTGGTGAGAGGACTGGTTAACTATGCCAAAGAGATTTTATTATAATATTTTATATCGATAATCACGTTGCTTTTTTATAGTTTTACGATTCTGGATAAAAGCAATCAACAATTTAGACTCGGAAGTCAGCTTTAGCTTCATTCACTGTGTTTTTAGGTGATCAGCGCTGATCTGAAATCAGCTGTTTGAGTGGAAATGTCTGGCATGTTGATTTCTTGAGCGCTTAGATCTCGATACAGTCCATCTCCATATTTCTTCCTTCATTGAGACTGGATTTCTGACATGTGAGCTTGTTTCCCGCTCGTTCTCTTCACTCCCATTATATTTGTTTTGCTGAAATTGTCTTAATGTATAGACAAGAAAATACTGATTTTAGTCTTGCGACGCGATTTGTGTGGAGATTTTTTTTATTATTTACGTGAATAAATGCTGTGCTGATTAAAAGGGACTAATGTGTAACTAAAACCTTACAAGTCATGAATGCTAGCTTCACAGTTGTTGTAATATTAACTCATAGCAGGCGAGTTAAACAGACAAAGGGATTCTTTGTAGCATTTTTACTGCACACTTTGTCCAAAAAAACAAATAAAATCATCTTACCTAATCGTTTGTGATGAGCTTCATTTGGACAAGTACTGGGATGCTAAAGGGATTGAAGGGCTGTGTAGGGATTGGAGAATTTTCATCAGTCGGGCTAGTAAAATAAAGTAAAACTAGCTTTTGGTTTGCGTCCAGTAGGGCTGCACAATATATCGTTTCAGCATCGATATCGCACATCCTCAATAGTCACATCGCAGGATCTGCAATGTCGAATCTGTATTGTAATTGAGCAGGAGCCAGGTTTGAAGACACTCATGATTTGTGGAATCATCACAACGTTTTAATCATAAAGTTAACCAAACATTTATCAGTGTTTTTATCAATTAAGTCAGTTTGAACTTTAAAGTATTCAGGCATATGGAATTGCATTTTTTTTTTAAGTACTTCAAGAAAAATTCATTGTATTTATCTACATATACACTCACCGGCCACTTTATTAGGTACATTTTGCTAGTACTCTGTTGGACCCTTTGCCTTCAGAACTGCCTAATCCTTCATAGCATAGATTCAACAAGATACTGGAAATATTCCTCAGAGAATTCGCTCCATATTGACATGATAGCATCACGTAGGTGCTGCAGATTTATCAGTTGCACATCTATGATGATTCTGACCCTACCATCTGAGTGTTGCAGCAGAAATCGAGACTCATCAGACCAGGCAACATCTTCTACTGTCCAATTTGGTGAGCCTGTGCGAATTGTAGCCTCAGTTTTCTGTTCTTAGCTGACAGGAGTGGGTTGGACGTTGGACGTGTTGTGCGTTGAGAGATGCTCTTCTGTATACCTCGGTTGTAACGAGTGGTTATTTGAGTTACTGGTGCTTCTATCAGCTCGAACCAGTCTGGCCATTCTCTTCTGACCTCTGACATTAACAAGGCATTTGCGGCCACAGAACTGCCACTAACTAGATATTTCTTTTTCAGACCATTCTCTGTAAATCCTAGAGATGGTTGTGCGTGACAATCCCTGTTGATTAGCAGTTTCCCATCTGGCACCAACAATGATGCGACGTTCAAAGTCACTTAAATCCCCTTTCTTCCCCATACTGATGCTCGGTTTGACCTGCAGCAGATCATCTTGACCATGTTTACATGCCTAAATGATCTACATAGCCTTACTGATCTACATAGCCTTACTGCCTAATGACTACAGCCCCATTGACACCCTCTGCCAATGCATTGATGAAATTAACAATTGGATGTGCCAAAACTTCCTTCAGTTAAATAAAGAGAAAACTGAAGTCATTACATTTGGGAACAAAGATGAGGTTCTCAAGGTGAATGCGTACCTTGGCTCTAAGGGTCATACAACAAAAAATAAGGTCAAGAATCTTGGTGTGACTCTGGAGTCAGATCTCAGTTTCAACAGTCATGTCAAAGCAGTAACTAAATCAGCATACTATCATCTCAAAAACATTGCAAGAATTAGATGCTTTGTTTCCAGTGAAGACTTAGAGAAACTTGTTCATGCTTTTATCAGCAGCAGGGTGGATTACTGTAATGGCCTCCTCACTGGCCTTCCCAAAAAGACAGTCAGACAGTTGCAGCTCATCCAGAACGCTGCGGCCAGAATTCTGACCAGAACCAGGAAATCAGAGCACATCACACCTGTCCTCAGGTCTTTACACTGGCTCCCAGTTACATTCAGAATAGATTTTAAAGTATTATTACTTGTCTATAAATCATTAAATGGCCTAGGACCCCAATACATTACAGATATGCTGACTGAATACAAACCTAACAGATCACTCAGATCTTTAGGATCACATAAACTAGAAATTCCAAGAGTTCAGTCAAAGCAGGGTGAATCTGCTTTCAGCTATTACGCCCCCCACTGCTGGAATCAGCTTCCAGAAATGATCAGATGTGCTCCAACATTAGGCACATTCAAATCAAGACTGAAAACACATCTGTTTAGCTGTGCCTTTACTGAATGAGCACTGTGCTACATCCGACAGATCGCACTACTGTGTCTTTCGTTTCTTTTCTTTCTTTTATAACTTGTCTTAACTCATTTTAATCTGTTTTTATCTGTTTTTTTATTATTTGTTTTTATTTTCTTATACTTCAATTTTATTCCTGTTTATGTAAAGCACTTTGAATTGCCACTGTGTATGAAATGTGCTATATAAATAAACTTGCCTTGCCTTGCCTAAATGCATTGACTTGCTGCAAAGTGATTGGCTGATTAGAAATTTGCATTAACAAACCTTTGGACAGGTGTACCTAATAAAGTGGCCAGCGAGTGTACATATATATATATATATATATATATATATATATATATATATATATATACACACACATATGAGAGTATACAGTGTTATTTTACATTAGATCGTTACATTTATTTGTGTATCTGAATATTCCTCAACAACCAGAAGATCATAAATCATAATATTGTAGTGCCGCTGCTCGACTGCATTTCTGTGTTTGTGATGGATTTTATTTATTTTTTTTGAGTATGCACTCCCTTACAAAATAATCCAGATGTTATGAATTCCAAAATTATGAATTCTTTCCAAATATTCCTATTCATGTCACCTGGTAAAGTCATGCTCTACATCGCAATATATATTGTAGTAAAATAAAATATAACAACGTCAGCCCTGGTTTCCAGTATGCCATGAAATATTCCGTATAAACATTCATATTGTTGAGGAATGGATGTGTAAAACCTTAGAAAGCAAATTCTCATACACAAACTGTACCAGTATGCTAATCAGTGTTGGGTAAGTTACTTTAACAGAGTAAATATTAACTAATTGCATAATTAAAATTGTAATTAAATTCCTTTTTTAATTTTTTACTCAGGAAATTGACTCAATACTACTTAAAATCTCAACGTAGACAACAGATATTATACTGCTCTTCTTTAAAATGGAGTCAAAACCAGGCCTTCAGCTTTATTTAAACACCAACACCTTTAAAGTAGACACAATATTTTCACACAGACTGTTTTGAGGGATGTAAACAATAACATTGGTCGTAACGTATTTCCTGTTTTAAATTTTTCATTTCTATAGCTCCTCAGAATTCTAAAAGGTCTACATACATTCGTTTTCTTTTCGGATTAATCCCTTTATTAATCTGGAGTCACCACAGCGGAATGACCCACCAACCTATCCAGCACGTTTTAAGCAGCGGACGCCCTTCCAGCTGCAACCTATCACTAGGAAACACACAATACACTCTTGCACACACTCACATACACAATGGCCAATTCAGCTTATTCAGTTCACCAGTACCGCATGCCTTTGGACTGTGGGGGAAACTGGAGCACCTGGAGGAAACCCACGTGAACACGGGGAGAACATGCAAACTTCACACAGAAATGCCAACTGACCCAGGAGAAACCTTCTTGCTGTGAGGTGATTGTGCTACCCACTGCACCCACATGTTGATACACAACCTTATGACAGCTGTTTTACATTGAGATATGATTAAATTGCCTCGTTATAATAATTATAAGTGATTAAAATAGTTTGACAAATAGGAAATGTTCATGGACCAATGACATGAAATGGTCTATATATTGACAATTTCTAACTTTACTTATTGTTTTCATTCAACTTGAGACATGTAACCTCTAGTTGAAGCAGAAATGTATTTGTGTAACAAACAAAAAGTCCTTTTGGATTTGTTTGACATCTCTGAATCGTTACATTTATCCACAGTATTTAAAAGCGAAGTACATTGTAAGGAACTGTAACTATATTAAATTACTTAAAAGCAATCCCCTACTTCACCTCTGTGAAGATGGAATTTAATGGCATTACACCCGAGGCTGATGCTAATAGTGTATACACTGTTGAATATAGCCATTTGAATTCTTAAGGGGGTCACAAACAGTACTTTTTTTTTACCCCCCCAACTTTAGAGATAATAAATGACTCAAATCAGTGACTCGGGATCAAACTCATGTACATTCTGCTTTATTAAAAGAGTACATTCCTTCAAAAACACATTACAAAGCTGATATAGACAATGTAACAGCAGCCGATGTCTACTGTTAAGCATGAAATATGGATTCATACCCATTTGGTTAAACTTAAGAAGAAAACATAAAAAAGCAGCCCTACATTTAGAAACGCAGGTAAAATGTTTTACACAAACATAATAAAGTGACATTAACCCTTCTGGATCAAATCCTCCCTCTCTGCATTAAAACATCTCATTTTAAACGAGACATTCGCGACCAAGAATTAAAACCTTTAGAGGAATGAGGAAAAATTCAATCATAAAAATGCTCATTAAAAAAAAATAAAAAAAGTTAAAATTTGTGTGGATTACGGCAAACCGGCTGCTAATATGCTTCCAAGGAGAGTTCGATCCTTTAGAGCATGCTCCACATCTCGCTCTTCAATCTTCAAGGAGATCTAGAAAGAGAGTAAAGAGAATTTAAATTTAGACTGTCAAACAGTTTAGAGGATTTTATGTATTTTAAAACCTTTTACTTACAAATAACAAACATTTCATTCTTTCCACTTTTTATTCATCTTTAAGGTCAAATTATACTTCTGTGTCAAGTGTGCAACTCTTTTAACTACGTCACTGCGACAGCACAAGAGCCAGTACAGTAAATGGGGCCAAGGGCTGCGGTAGCAAGTGTCGAGTCCCATGGAGGAGCTTCAGATGGACACTTTTATTTGCTTTTTGATTAAATTTGTTGCATGTTCAGTGGTTTCCACATCTTTTTTTCCTTGAATGAGCGAGTTTGATCTACTTATGCGGCAAGATAACACTGCAATTATTTCCACTGTAAACAAAACACCCACGAAGAAACCCGAAACCCCAGTGCCTGCTAGCATTTTGGAAGTGTTACAGCAGAGAAACACAAACAGAATGCAGAAGTATAAGTGCAAAGCTAAAAATAAATAAATAAAAATTGGTTTGCAATATAGCACAAGCTGCAATTGTCTTGCACGTCATGTGAAAAAAGTACAGTGATGTGAATCTCCTCCAGAAGACGCTCTCGCAAATTGCACAAAACATTCAAATATTCCCTGAAGAAATCCAGGAATACAAATCAATGGGAAATCTTGATATGGTTTATATCAGTGGTGCTCAACCCTGCTCCTGGAGATCGACCTTCCTGCTGAGTTCAGCTCCGACCCTGATCAAACACACCTGAACCAATTATTTAGGACCTGAACGGCACTAAATAATTACAGGCAGGTGTGTTTGATATGGGTTGCAACTGAAATCTGCAGGACGGTCGATCTCCAGGAGCAGGGTTGGTCACCCCTGGTTTATATGATAAACAGAAGATTGAACCGCTTTCATTTGATTCAACGGGATTAATAAACACGACAGCACTTGGTTTATTGGAGTTCTTATAGTTTTCCTGATATTAAAGTATGTATTGATACAATGCCTTCGTCACTGCTTAAGCCGCCTTTCCACTGCACACGACAAGCGACAGACCGGAAGTCATTCATCTCCAATGGAGAGTAGTCCGGGAGGTGCGTAGAGCTCCGATCATCTCCGTATGCGGAAAATTCTGATCCGATTTGAGCCGCGAATCCGTTAAAATATTTGAACTCCTGCGCCTAGACCGTATGCGACTGGCCGACCGGAAGTGATGTATTTCAGTGTTGTCCAACCAGGTCCGTGCGCGAGAGATGAGAAATAGGGTTTTTTTCGTTATTTTTTGGAATCAGAAAAAGTGTGTATTAAAAAGAAACATTTCTATTCATAAATTATTAATAAAAATATTATTATAGACATTTTTAGCGGCCTATGAGTTTCAGTATTTATTTATTCATTCATTTATTCAACCATGGTGAACACACGGATAATAAGGGCTTTTGCTCTTACACTACTATTTCGGACACTGCGAGAATCCTTTATTTCTGACACTGCTAGAATCAGCGTCTCCCCCATGGTGCCCGACAACCCTGAAAATACTGTGCGACTGCCACTAGGGGGCGTATTCCGACAGTCGTGTCCAAATGTCGTGTGCAGTGGAAAGGCGGCTTTAGAATGCAAGAATAAATTTTGTTGCATGGTTTATTCTGTTTAAGAAGTAGGGCTGGACGATACAGGAAAAATAATTATCACGATATAATGTTTAATATTCACTATTGATAATTATTGAATCGTTTTTTTACAATCCATTTAGGAATATCAGGATTTGTTTATTTTACCAACTTCACTAAGGCAAATAGCTTTAGTAGTAAAAAACAAAACAAAATAAAATAAATAAAAATATCTTGTGTAATAAACGTAAGTGATAAAACAGACCCAAACTTAATAAATAAAATGTTACGAAGTGTGTGCAATGTGCAAATGCTGAACAATCAGAGTAGATAATGTCACAATAATGACACAGTTAACCACAAACTATTAACAAAACAAATAATTGTAATCAAATCTGAGGTTTTAGGTAAAGGAACCAACCTTCATTATTCAAAAATATACAGCAACATTACAAATCGTGAAGTTAAACAAAAATAAATAAATAAAATAAACCACCTTTCAGATAGTGGGACACACTAGAAAACAAACCAAAACTCCACACTTGTTTTTGCGTGTTATTCTGACCTGAGGTGGCGAAACCCAACCGTTGGGGTTTGTGATACTCTGTTCACATGTTTCGTCTAAAGGCAAGTGAAAAGCGCAAACGTGTGGATTCGGTTTCCTATACCAGTGTTTCTCAACTGGTGGGTCGTGACCCAAAAGTGGGTCGCAGGAACATTTTCAGTGGGTCGCAGAGTTTGTGGTAAAAAAACAACAACAAAAGTTTAATTTTCAACTTGTTTTGCGTATACCGGACTTTCATTTTGAAATGCGCGCACAACAACCGATCCCTTTGGAATCGACGTGAAAAGCGTCACGTTGCCGAGCAACATAGAGAGTCAGCTCGTGGAGCTTTCATGTGATAAGACGCTGAAAAAGAAATTCAGTGAAGTAAGCCTCTCCCAGTTTTCGCAATCTGAGAGTGCGATCACACCCATCCCTTTCAGAACTACGTATTTGTGTGAAAGTGGTTTCTCTTCCTTGGTGCAACTTGACTCCAAGCAAAGGAACGGGTTAGACTTGGAGCACGATCTTCGGGTAGCACTGTCTTCCATCACTCCTGACGTTGAAACTCTAATCACATTAGTAAAGCACATCCTCAGTTATCTCAATATCTGACCCAAATTACTCTTAAGTGAAACATATGTTTATATATGCTGTCATATTAGATGTAAAAATGGTCATGGATGTTTTAATCATTTTACAATTTGCTGGTTTGTTCTGTTCAACAGGATCAGTGTTATTGTTTTATTAACAGTTCAGTTTTGTTTACGGTAACAACCTTTCCTTACCCTAACCTCTGTTTACAGTGTTTGTCGTTTTTACTTTGTAATATTTCTATAATTTGATACATTTTGTTAAATGTCAGCAATAAAATATAGTTTATTTGTAAGTCTTGCTGATTTTCTCATGATTTTTCTTTCACTACTTGTGTATGTTAACAAATAAATACAATTGAATTATAATTCCTAAAAGTATATTACAGTTCCTAAAAATTTGGGTCGCGGCTTGATGACCATGTAAAAATGTGGGTCCTGTGGCCAAACCAGTTGAGAACCACTGTCCTATACCATTTTCAATGCGCTTGAGCTCCTCTGGCAACTCTCGTAACTAGCAACCCACCAATCGTTTTACCAGAGGATGACAAACCCTTGACCCTTGCTGCGGTTTCGATACTAGTTTTATTTATGAAGAGAAATAAAAGCACTGAGGTGTTTAGGTGCTCTATGTTTGTCTGCCATTATTAACTAAATGTGTATATTGCAAACAAAGTGTGAAGCAGATTGGTTAGTTCTACATAAATCGCTGTGCGCTCATGGCATTTTGAAAGATTTCAACTAGGCCTGGAAAATGTGCATGCGAAAGTGCACCTTGCGCCTCGATTGAAAATAACCCTAAGCTTATTGGCATTCATTCCAAGGCACATGCTCAGCAGGTACATTTCAATAAAGCTGTAGCGCTTCATACAAAAACTTACTTTCAACTTTAAAAAATAATAATAATAAATAAATAAATAAAATTGCTATTGACAATGGTGTTCGGTCAATAAATATTGATACCGTTTTATCAGCCCAGCCTTAGTTCACAGAGGGACTCACTTCACTAGACTGAAGCTTTGAAGTGAGTGGAGTAAAAACACCATTATGTGTGGTATTTGTAAATGCTTTCATAATTAACATTTGCAGCATTTACTACAAAGTGCCACAGTTCACCGAGAACAGCTGTCAATATCTCAGAATGATTATTTGGGATTTGACTATCACATGTTAGTAATACATTAACTAATGGAACCTTATTGTAACGTGTGATGGAAAAAAATAATTGGTGAAATGGATCAAATTCTTACTTTAGTCAGTCGAGCGTCCTTGGCCTTTTTGAGCGTGAGGATTCCTCTGCTTTCCAACAGGCTGCAGAGAGAAAGACACTCCGTCTGGCCGACTCCGCCAACCTGCCTCTGCTTACACAGCTTACTGTACACTTCACACAGCTGCAGGAACACAAGAGATCATCAGACCCAGAAGAAAACACTTCCTCGATCTAGTCTCAATACTCTGCAGTGCTTCCCATAGACTTCTGCTCTACTTTTATAACTTTATAAACAGAGTTATTTCGTAAGTTTAGCTGTTGCCAATGTGGAAATGCCAAAAGTTTTTTTTATTTATTATTATTTAGAGAAAAAGAGAGAAAAAAAAAAAAAAAAAAACACAGAAGGGGGAAAAAAAAACAAAAAACAACAAAGAACAAAAGCGGTCGTATCCATACAGTGTATTTCCTTTACAATTCCTATCCATTGAGCCCTTGTTGGAGGATCAGCCTGAAACCATTTGCGAGTTATGGCTTTTCTGCTACTTACCAAAAGGATTTGAATTAAGTATTTGCCAATAGTCTGAATAATTTCTGGTGTTTTCCCCAGGTATAATGTAATAAATGATTAGTCCAATTCTTCTAGAGTTATATTTTTAATTCAGTCGCTATTTCATACCAGAAGGGCTGTATTTTAGGGCAAGCCCAAAAAACGTGAAAATGGTTTGCCATTGAGGTTCCACATGGTCTCCAACAAGAGCCCACACTTTCAACACCTGTACACAACGCAGACAGTTTAAGAATTATGAATAACCTCATCAGATTTTTTCCATCCATACATTCCCCAAGCTCTTGAGTTTGTGGTTTTTGGATGTGTGACACATATCTGTCCAGTCTTCCTCTATTATTTGTTGGTTTCTCTCTCCCATTTTTGTTTGATGTAATTTGATGAATGAGTCTTGCAGTTTCGTATCCATTCATATAATTTAGAGACCAGTTTTTTGTTTTCTTCTTTTATGTATCCATCCGAAAATACGGTGTAAATTTTATGTAATCTCTAACTTGCAAGTATCTGTAAAAATCCTGCTTATCTAGGCCAAATGTATCTGATAAGGCCTGTTAACTCATGAAACGTCCGTTGATACCAAAAGGTTTTTTAGCAGCTTTTATGTCGCAGTGTGTTCACAGGCTTCAGAAAACATCACTCTTTATAATTTTACAAGGATAAAAAGATTGGGAACCACTGGTTTACCCATTTGTGGTGGTCATTGTTTATAGTGTGGCAGAAAATAAATTTATGGGAGACACTGTTATGGTATTTTATAAAAAAAAAGATCAAATTGACTAACCTTGCCCAACTGAATCTCTTTACTCTTGCCATTGCGGATGATCAGAAGCAGGCAGCAAACAAGAAGTTTCTGCTGTAAAGGGAAGCTCTCACCATCCCCACTACTGGATGCCATACGGTCACCATAAACCTCTGACAAAACCCGAGCCACTTGAGGAACACTCACCCGCGACACTGTAACAAGACAAACACATAATTTCATTCACTTTCCAGTAACGCTAAAATGGTTAATCAAACAACACAATTACAAAAAGTAACACTCCAAGATAACTAGTCCACAAAAGCTAAATGTGTTAGTTTTAAAGTTTAACTAAAAGGAGTTAAAAACACTTGGTCTTAAATTTGTTCTTAACCAAGGCCCATAAAGGGGTGTCAAGATTAATTAAAAGCATTTATTAAAATTTTTAAACAAATATAATATCCAAAACTATTTTTTAAAACTATTGACTAAACTAAAAAAAAAAGATTTGGTTTATAAAACTGTATAGTTCTGGACTACTGAAGTTAAACGGATAGTTCACTCAAAAAAAAAAAACTCTCCCTAAAATGGTTATAAACCTTTATGAGTTTCTCTCTTCTGTTTATCACTAACGATTATGTTTAAAACAAAAAAGAATGCAGGAATAAAAATGTAACCATTGACTTTCATAGTAGCAAGAACAAGTCAATTATTACAGGTTCAAAATATATTTTGTGTTTAACAGAAGTAAGAAACTCAAACAAATTTAAAAAAGTAAAGAGTAAATAAATGACTATTTTCAGTTTTGGTAACTAATGATTTAATTAAAATTTGTGATTTCAAAATGTAAAATAAAAAAAACCTTAAGGAATTCAAAACATCAAAAAAAGGCTGAAAATACTAGTCATGATTACAGAAAAACAAAAAAAAGCTTCCTAATATATATGGAGGACATTCTTTACATGTCTGCATATGTTTTAGTCAAAAAAGGCAAAAGAACCACTGTTTTGTTGACTATAGAACACTGTCCTTTATAATGAATTCCACTACAACTTACTTGCAAAATGCTTCCAATTTTCAAATGTTTTTTCCATGGGGAGAGAACAACATTTAGCCCATTTACCTACATTTTAAATGAATTTTGAGTATAATACATTTCCACTCATCTATGTTGTTTTGCCCTCATCATTCATTTCTAACCTGGTGTGGCTTCTAGTCAGTTGTGACTTTTTTTCCTGTAAAATATAGTACAGTAATTCCTACCTTTAGGGCTGGCTGTTGGTTCGGATGCCATTTTAGACCTGTCCCCTGCTTCCACAATCTCCACAGCCCTCCTTATAGGAAAACAGATGAATGAGAACCTCCCAAAAAAACTCAACACTCTTGTGTTAGCTATTTATATAGTCAGTCTGTTCACCTGCAGATGTCCAGTGCTTTGCGAGCGTCTCCTGACACAGCGGAGACTTTCCTTGCACAAAACTGAACTGCCGCTGCATCCAAAACCCCTTCACCTGATACCTAAAAAACACAAATGAACCAATGTATTATTATTACTTCGTAAGCTCTCTAGAATACTTGGTTCTGATTGGCCAATCACAACATTCCAAGGTATGTTATTCCCAGGTAACAACCAGTTACATTAATAACAGAGACTCATCAAGGTACCATGAATCATCTCAACCAATATATACGCAAACACACACACAAGTCAGCTGTTTTAAGCTACATGAAAACAAGTAGGAGAGTATAGGCTACATCCTGACATTCTTTTTCTTCAATAAGTTTTAGGTTTAATTAAGAAGCTGGTAAACAATTGCAGTTCAGATCGTTTTGTGTCTAATAGTTTAATTTTGTTGCAAGTAGTTGTACAATAAGCATCATTGATAAAGAACAGTAGTAGGGCTGGACGATTAATCGAAAAGTAATCCATCTAATTTTTCCAGGCCGATTTCTTTAATTAGTTCCCCTACAGCGTGTGTTTTCAAGGTATACCACGGTTTGGAAAGTCAAGGTTTTCATACCGCAAAAATTTTCTGCTATACCATTCCTAAGGTATGTGTAAGATTTTTTTATTTACATGTTTTTTTTAGGTGTAAATTGTAAAGACATCTGTGTTTTTTAAACAAATGAAGACTGCAGAAGTCAATGATTCACTTGAATTATTTAGCCTGACACATTTACTGCTCCAAAATACTTTAAACGTTTCTCAAAATAAAATATATCGCGTTCAAAGGGGGAAAAGGTTTTGTTTTTTTACCTAGACATTTAAAAAGATTATATTTTAGAGCAGTAAACACAATACCGTCATACCGTGAAACCGTGATATTTTTATCCAAGGTTATCATACCGTCAGAATCTTATACTGGCCCATGCCTAGTGTGAAGTCATGTGACCCTGCTCTGTGTATACTTCTGTGTTGAGGACACACATATGGTCCAGCAGCTTTTGCCTAATTGCATAGCTTTTGTCGTGGCTGACACAGATGCTGAAGTTATTTATTTAAACTTTTTAATAGGTTTTATATTTTAGCTTTTTTATAAACGCTCAAACGTTCAACGCTGATGTTCAATAAATAATTATAGTATGCGTTTCCTGCAATTAGTTTAAAATCAAATAATGCACCATTCATTTAACAATCTTGTAATATGTGAGCATATTTACTGTACGAAACCTGTCAGAGAACCAAAAAAATAAAACAATCGTTCATTAATCAGAGTTAAAAATGTTCATTTAATCAAGATTTTGATTTTAGGCCAAATCGCCCAGCCCTACACAGTAGTCAACATTCAAAGTGGATCAAAAAATCTCTCAAAACTGTCCCTAAATAACAACGAGCGTTGTTCAGTAGTTTTAGGACAACTCTGATGAAACGTTTTGATCCACTTGAATTGTTGACTACGGTGTGTCAATCTGCTGATAAGCCCATCGTAATGTTTTCTGCATGAACGACCGGCTGGATGTACATTATCCCATACATAATGCACGTCAAGTTGAGTGTGAATAGCAGAAAATATCCAAGTAAACATACCTGTGTGAGTCTGTCCTGGACAATAGCATTGAGCTCTTCCCGACTGTAGGGAGGAAAGTTGAGCAGTTTGGGTCGACAGTGTGGTTTCGCCTGCAGTCTTGGCAGGATACGATCAGTCAAGTCCAGTGCATTAGCAATACCTAAGGAGTCAGAATTCATTGTCAAGCAGACAGTCATGATGATCAGATGTAGATAAGATCATTAAGCAGCAATCTAAT
This sequence comes from Danio albolineatus, assembly GCA_903798035.1. Lineage (NCBI taxonomy): Eukaryota > Metazoa > Chordata > Actinopteri > Cypriniformes > Danionidae > Danio > Danio albolineatus. The sequence goes on from CAIGQQ010034671.1 coordinate 1,920,873, forward strand.
AAGTTATTAAAGGTCCACAAATTTGACATAATAATCTTACCGATGAGACAAACACGAGATTTGGGCAGGTAAGGCCACTCAAAGATAGTGTAGAGAACTTCTTGAGACTTGCTGTCCAACTGGTCCATTTCATCAAGAACCAACAAGCTGTTTGAAACAATTTAATTAAAAAATTACGTAAGCAAGGCTTTAAGATACAAAAACAGACAGATAGCTGCCTTAATGTGAGCACACTTACACAGTGGGTCCAGAGCTGGTCAGAAACTTCTCCAATCGCGCTTCACTGTTGCCCTTGGGAACCTTTAGTCGCTCTCCCAGCAATGGAAATATGGCGTGAGAGCTCCTCAAATTCATACAGTTGATGACCACAGTCTGAACGCCTTTTAACAGAGCCTGCAAACCGAAGGAAAAATAATATAGTTTTAATATAACAAAGTTTAATAATAAAGTTTTGCGTTTTAATTATGAAGTTTTCATTTTTGCTAAAAATTTCTTGATTTACAACCTTGCATATTAGATATCACTATATTTTTTTCTTTTTAAATGTCTAAGGAAAAAACTAAACAAAAACAGGCTATATCGATTTGATTGACAATAAAATTAAGCATTAATACTGTGATAATGTATTACAAAAAAAACTATATAATAAAAAATATATACTGTTTTTTATTTTGTTTATTGCAAACATTCATTTGAGAACAATCATAGAATTTCAAGTTACATTTGCTATGTACTGTATGCAATCTTATATGACCTCACAATAGACAAACTTGCATAATTGTTGAGTGTATTAATTACACACTCAAATTTTGTTAAACAAAAAAAGTAACATGATTAAAATGTACATTAAGTAAAGATAAAAAAAAATAAACAAATATATTAATATAATATATTATTAGTATTTTTTCCCTAATTGTCTACTTACCCTATATTTACCCTATTATGGACTGTCATCGTGGCAAAGCTAAGATAAATTAGTTATTAGTTTTTAAAACTATGTTTAGAAATGTGTTAAAATATTTGTTCTGTTAAACAAAAATTAGGGGAAATGATTATTTAAGGGAGCAGCTTTTATCATATTACAGATATATATA